>CANSNZ010000029.1:505000-1045000 GCA_947646795.1 Beta lomatogona | reverse complement strand
GATGTCAGGCTCTGTAGTAAATATGATTTAAATGAAGCATATTTTTCTCAAAGACAATTGAATTGTGTTTCTTCTAAATGCTCCACAAATTGTAGCTGAACAATTATAAATTATGAGGGTAGGGACGGAGATCTTGAGGCATCATATGACGGATTTTAGGTCGTATTAGAATTTGAATTCCAATATTGACAAATTAGAGGGCATGTGAAAAATAACTGACTGAGAGTCTCATTATCAGATATACAAAGGGGGCAGAGAGCGTCATTAGTGATTTGACGGTGGGCTAAATTTAATTTCAACGGAAGACCAGTTTGTATACATTACCATAGAAAAATTTGGACTATAGCGGCTATATTAGTTTTCCATATCCAATTAAAAGGCCAAGGAATACTGTTAGAAGGAGTAATTCCATGAGCTTGCCAAGTAGTTTTAACAACAAATTCACTAGAGCTAGTATTAACAACAAATTCACCAGAGCTAGTAAGCCCTCAACAAACAAGATCTGGGGTAGGATAGTTAGGGATAGGAATCCCCAAGATTAGGTGGACAATATAGGATGAGACTAATTCATTAAGAAGAGAAACATTCCATTGCCTTGATGGAAGAATGACATTACTAACAGTAAGATCTAGATTAGGAATAGACGTGATTTGAAGATTTAATATTTCAATAAAGCTTTGATTGGCACACCAGTTGTCATTCCAGAAATAGACATTTGTTTCAGATCCAATTTTCCAACGTATTCCTTTCTTTAGAAGCTCTTGAGATCGAAGAACAGACTTTCAAATATGAGAGTCATATGGCTTAGATTTGTACTCAAAGAATGAAGTATTATTTCAAAGATAATTTTGGTGCATAACAGTTCCCCAAAGAGAGTGTTGATCAGAAAGGATTCACCAGCCCATTTTAGCTAGGTATGCTTCATTTACATGGGCCATTTTCCGAAAATTCAACCCACAATACTTTTAGGATGGCAAAATTTTGACCATGCAATTAGGGGTAGCCCAAAAGAGTTCATTGAAGAGCGCTACAAAAACTTTCGGTTGAAATTATCTATTGTAGAACATATTTTCTTGCGAATCAGAGTCGTTGCAATAAGATAGGCTTAGGAAGATTCTAGATGACTCTGAATAAAAACTGATTTTCCAGCCTTCAAGAGAAAATGATTGTGCTAAGAATTAATTTTGTTCAACTTTTGGAAAAATTGACATGAACAGTCCCAACTATGGGCATTCCGCCATTTTCAATCCCAACTAAGGATTATTTCTGAGCAGTTCCAATTTGGGGGTATATTTTATGAAAACGATCCTAAAACTTCACGCCTCCTTTTTCCCCTCCTCTAATCTGAACCACGAAACCCTCCTCTTATGTTTCTTTCTCTCTCTTCCCTCTCACCTACCACCACCACTCCCAACTCCATTCCTTACTCATCTCCCCCCTTGTTTCAATTCCCCCAAAAAACCCAAATCCTTGTTTTCTCCTTTCTCTTTGCAGCCTCACCAATCGTTCGCCGCTCTCTTTCGTCTGTTGACAGTGTGTCACTGGTTGTGTTGCGATCTGCCGCTGCTACTCCTGTTGCTGCTACTCCTGTTGCTGCTACTCTTGTTCGTTCTTCCTTCCCTCCTCTATTTCGTGGCTGCTGCTACAAATGTTGGTGTAACTTGCATCTTGCTGCTATGAGCCATCGACGCTCTCGGGAGGTCGTTGACAGCTTGACCTTGCTTTGTTATTCAACTTATTATCATCTCTTCCTTGGTCTTACAACACCTAAAGGTCATCCCTAAGCTATTCCAAAGAAATAATTCATCTTGAATACTTTTTTGAAGAAACGTTTATGAGATGATTTTTGGTAGTTTAGATATTGTGATTAATCTCTCACCTTAGTCTAATCGATTTCCCAATTAATTTCAATCACGTTGCAAAGGGGTCTCTAAATTGAGAATCGTTGATTTGATTCAAGCGGGTGGAAAAACTTAGTGGAAGGAAGTGGGGATGATGCAAAAGGGGAGACAAATACACTAGCTGTGAATGGTGATGGTATATTTGTGAATGAGTGCCAAAACATGATCCAGAAAAGCTTGCGATCTCCCCTGGTGATGTTTCTGACTAGAGTGGAGAGAAAATGAGAGGTAGGGGAAAAATAAAATAAAATTCGTTTTACCTGTTGTAGCAAGTCATTGATCTGCTGGGACCAATTTTGTAAAAAATGATGTGTAGTTGGGATTGCTAAATAATATTTAGTTGGGATTGAAAATGGCGGAACGCTCATTGTGGGGACTGTTCATGTCAATTCTTCCTCAACTTTTTGAAGTAAGTGATGGAAATCGCTAGGCATTGGCTTATAATTGGAGAAGATAACAATCAAATATCTTCCTAAAAAAACATTTGGGGTCATATTGAAAATACCAGCAATCGATCTTCGTTTAGAAATCGGGACATGTTCAGAAAACATGATCGATGATTTATGAAAATTCACTAACTGCCTTGAATTAAGGCAAAAAGAGTCTATAATATTTTTGAGGTGGGGGTAGAATCTAGGTTAGCTTTACAAAATAATAATCCGTCATCAACAAAGAATAGCTCTGTTTCCAACTCCTTATTTTGATTTTTTTATTGCAAAATCCAGTTGTCGACAGAGGATGTCCATACATAAAACGAAAATATAAGGCGATAAAGGGTCATCTTGGCATAGGCCTCGAGAAGGGTAAAAAACGGAGGTTGTGTCTTGATTTATAGCGAGTGAGTAGGAGACAGTAGAGATACATTGCATAATCCATTAGATCCATGGGTGATGAAAACTATAACTTTGAAGGGCATGTGCTAAAAAATCTCATTCTATTCGATCATAGGCTTTTTCCACATCCGATTTCGGGCGAAACATCCCATTTTACTTTTTGATTTGTTAAAGATATTCATGATTTCTTGGACAATAAGTACGTTATTATATACACTTTTATACTTACCGATGTACAATTTTTACTATTAATATCTCTAAATTGATATTTGTAAATATTATAAAATTTTGATATGATGAATGTATACATTAAGATGAATCCAATAAAATATTATGTGTCATAGTGCAAACGTCAAATTGTAGTGACAAAAGAAAGGAGGAAGTGTAACTAAACTCCACCTCGATTAGATGACTTATGAATATGATAATATTATCAATTAGTTCTCTAAGCATCTTTTCAACTATCTATATTCTTTCTTTAATGATTTAGTTCGTACACTTCTATTATTGGTTTGCATTCGAACGTGGCTGAAACTAGGTTTCAAACTTAAGCAGTAAAGCACACAAGGACTAGAAACATCAAGGAAGAACGCAGAAAAATGATGTTTGCATGTTTCTAACAACAATCACAACTTTTGCATTCTAGAGAAAACTCTTATCTATAGGCGTTAGCCATGCCATCAATCTTGGGTCGTAAAGCTGTCATATCTTGGAATTTCTTTCCTTCGCAACCTTCATTTTCCCCTTCTTTAATTTCACAAGTTTATCTTCTAGCTGTCTCTCTTCTAAGCTGTACTATTACTTTTTGCCAAATTTGATGGATTCAGCAGCTCCTGCCCACTGTATTTTACATTATCATGCTGCCTATATTTTGATGTTTCGGTGGCGTGAATAACTACTTTGCCAATCATGAACTGGATCTAGTTCAGTATTCTCTTACTACGTGAGATTTCTACGTGTTTCAACTGATCTTTAAGGCAAAGTGCATGATTGTCATGCCTTGCGGCCTTGGGGGATACTGATATTGTTTCACAAAGCGGAAATTATTTAAGACAATATGACATGTTTTATATATACTTGATTATTGTTTTAGTAACAAGTAAATGACATGTTTGATAAGTGGTAATTAAAGATGCTAATAGTAATAATATCATAGACAATTTTGTGAAGAAAATCTGAACATACAAATGTTCATATCATGTATCGGATTCATGGTCATTTACGATGATTTTCCTTACAAATCTAGTAAAAGGTGTTCTGAAGCAAGTGTACATCGCCACGTGGCACTATCCCTTTAGTTGTTTCGTTCCATGTTATCATGGATGCATCAAAAAATTATAAACATGTTTCATACAAGATTCGACCACGTGACCTCAAGTTAATATAGTATAGTTCTAACCAATGAACTATGAAACATTAGATGCTATCTTTTGACATGAAAATATTACTAACCTGGGGCATCGCCCGGGCCTAATAACTAGTTACATATAAATTCATTACGATATTATCCCGACTATCGGCTATTAAATATATTGGTAGGCATTAATTAAATTATTGTTCACACATTTTATACTCTGATTATTTATTTGTCAGAAAATCTAGAACATACTAAGCATTTGAAAAGAAATTGCATTCTAACTATCATAAAAAGGTTGCATGCTAATCCTCAATTACCCCTTCTTTGCTCTTCTTTCAGTTGCTAATGGGAATCTTATGTTATGCTACGTTCTACTCAGCTAATTTTCACTTAATTTTTCATATTATTTTAGATAAATATGAATTATTCATATAAATAAGTTTAGATGATAATGTTAGAATATGATATGTAAGGCTTTGTTTGGTAGGAAGGATTTGGATGGAAAAGAAAGGAAAGGAAAGGAAAGGTAAAAACAAACTTTCTCATGTTTGGTAAAAGAAAAAAGAGGGGTTTGATTGGAAAGGAGAGGAAGTGGAAGGAACATAATACTCTTAAATCCTTGCTTTCCTTTCCTCCCAAAATCGGAGGAATTTGACAGGAAATAAAGCTAACAAGTTTTTACCTATGTTTTCTTTATTTCCTTCCTTTCATTTCCCTTTACTTAATGACAACCAAACATGTGATTCCTCTCAAATCCACCAATTATACCAAACATTAAAACTACAACTACCTTCTTTTCTCTTCTCTTCCTTTCTTTTCCTCTCTCTTCCTTTCTTTTCCCTTCCTTTACTAAAAAAATACCAAACAAAGTGTAAGTTTCATTAATATTTTATAAGCTCAGAAAAACTAAGTTTTGGACAACTAAATTCAAGCAAAACGAAAATTCAAGGGAAGAAAGCGACCTCATAATCTATTGAGCATGAAAGCCTAGGAGATGCGAAGATCACTCACCAACTTCAAAAGACCAGTTGTTTCTCCCTGTCTAACACGGATACTCTTTAAGTAATTCTATTTCTTGTATTGACTTTTTCTGTTAGGTAACTTTTTTTATATCTAAAAAATGCAGTTAATATATCAATCTGGACGTGTAGTTTTTGATGCAATGAGGAGAAAACCCCCGAAATAATAAATAAATATATATAGAAAAGGAAGCCGAGGCAAAAATAAAACTTCCGATTAGTCTGATTTAGCTTCCTAGTGGTGTTATTACTTCTTTTGCACCCGTTTGAAAAAAGAAACTTATTTTGCTAATCCAGAATTTAGTTTTGGTTTTGACAGCAGTGCAATATATACATGGTCGCTAACTTATTGGCTAGAAATAATGGGAAACCCGACTTCGTAAGAGAGATTGAACTAATGAACTCAGTCCCACAACTCCAAATTTCTAGTCTCAAGACTAATAGCTGTTTAACATTTTCTAAGCAGTGACAAGTTTAAGGTACAATTTTTGAATAAGAAGATTATCATGATCAATCACACTCTCTCCTCTCACTTTGGTAATCACCCTTCCTAAGTTTATTCAAAACATTATATTTTGTTGAGACTCCTTAATTATTATGCCCCCATGAATATATCACATGATGAGTATCTCACATCTATAAAGAAGAGAGCGGATGTTCGATCACTTTATAAGAATGAGGAGTTATACACCTTATTGTCATATGATTTAACATGAAAAATCCCTTGGTTTTGTGAGATAGACATTTCTCTCTCCTCACAGTAGGTGCGACTTAAGCCCATTTATGAAATTTAACATACTTTCTTTATTTTAAGCAAACACCGTCCTTTGCTCCACTAGTACAAAAACGACGATTTACTTCGGTTTCAGGGATCCCCATATGTGTCGGTTCCGGGTTCGACGCGAATCGACTCAAATTACTCTAAAACAATCTGCATTGGTTTGCAAACCGACGCAAAGAATTGCCCATTTGCATCGGTTGGTGCCCAATAACTGACGCAAATGACTCTTTTTTCAGGTGACCAATCGACGCAAATGGATAATTTTTTATTAAAAAAAATATAGCAGTACCCTATCCAAAGTCACTCGTCCTTCGAAGTTTTCTTCTCAGAATATATACAGTCAAAGTGTATCGGAACTATTGAAATAAAACAAATTGTATTGCAAAAAATCCAAACCACTTTCATCAATTTACATCATGAGAGAAAAAAAAAAAGAAATAAACCCCCTAAATTTCCATAAATTAAAAACATCAAAATAAAAACAATTTTGCTTTCAAATTGAACTTAAAAACTCTATAAACTTCCTAAAACAAATGAAAACAAAAACTAAAGAAGAAGAAGAAAAAATCCAACCAATTCGTACAAAGACGAAGACGCCAAGGAAATTGGCAAAGAATCTAAGATCTTGATCATCCATCATCTACGAATAAAAAATCAACAATTGCGATTGAAAATATATGAACTTACCTCGATTGTATTGAGTAAATATGTAAAAAAAACTTGAATTCTAGAAACTTCGAGATCTAACAAAACACTGTTTTTCGTTGGGTGGGGTGATATGGGTAAAACTAGGATCTCCAAATTAACGATGATGATGATGGTGTTGGGTTTGTTGAACTTTAGTTCTATGTGACAAATTCATCATTGGACCTGCAAACACAGGCCCACACCGGAGGAGAGAGTAACCACACACAAGCCCAGATGAGGTTTCATCCTGAAACCAATTGGCAATAGGAGGAGTAGCCCATCAAGCTTATATGATAGTTACTCTCTCTCTCTTTTTCTTCAATGTGGGACAAGCTCACATGTGGGTTAGCACTTTAACACTATGGTTTTTAAATGTTGACGAAGGTAGAAAGAGAAAGGGAACAAGAAAGTGGAGAGGGGACGCATCCATGTGCATCCGACAGTCTTTGGAGAAAAGAGTTCGACACCAATGGGAACGGCCTAGTGCGATGCTAGTGCCATAGTGGTGAGTGAGGGAACTTGAGAAAGAGAGAGAAGGTGGTTCGAGTGTGAGAAGAGATAAAGAGATGGTTGGTTCAGTGTGGGTTTGGATGGAAGGAGGTGGGGAGTTGGGTGGGGAGAAAGAACAAGAGCAGCAGCGGTGGGGAATAGGTTTGGGAATTAATGATTTGGGAGTTCGGGTATTATATATGTAAAAAAACTAATATGAACCCGGTGCACACTAATTAGTGTGCACCCAATCCATATCACGTGAGTTGAGGCAACAGTAATGATTACGCTTTTCAGTTTTTAGCGCCTCCAGTTTTTCTCTCTCCTCCAATTTTCTCTCTCCTCATATTTTCTCTCTCCTCATAACTTCTTCCCACTATTTCGATCTCTTGTAACTTCGCATTTTGTCTCTCGCTAATAACTTCTCATCTTCTTTGCCCTAACTTCTTCATTTTCTCTCTCTCAAGTTCGGTTTTGTGTAATCTTCTCTCGCCCTAACTTCTTCATTTTCGGTTACTGGTAATCTTTTCGTTTGAATTTAGCAATGGGAAGGAAGACGATCGGTAATCGGAATTTTCCAAAACGTAGTGGTTTGCGTTCATCTCTTGGTGGTCGTGCAGAGGAATCGGAGTTTCCTGGTGTTAGTGGAACAGTTCATACTGATGGTAATTATGTTGTTGATTTTGGTTTTTACTATAATTTCTTATAATTTTTGGAGTTTTGATGTTTTTTAGTTTGAATTACTCTTCGTTCATTTTTTGTGCGTTTTTTATTGTTTGCATGATAAATTTATGTTGATTTTTGTTCGATTTTTGGAGTTCTGATGTTTTTTTAGTTTGAATTACTATTCGTTCATTTTTGTGCGATTTTTTGAAGTTTCTTTTTTTAGTTTTAATTACTCTTCGTTCATTTTTGTGCGATTTTTATTGTTTGCACGATAAATTTTTGTTGATTTTTGTGCGATTTTTAGAGTTTTGATTTTTTTTAGGTTTATTTTTTTGTGATAATTTGTAATTGTGTTATTCTTGTGATGATATAGTATATTTTGACATGATATAGTTTATTTTTTAAATATATAGTGTATTTGTAATTATACTACTTTTTATTAGTTTTGAAATGGTAGTGTATTTTGAAATAATATAGTGTGTTTTGATATGATATAGTGTATTTTAGAATGATATAGTGTTGCTGCAGTAGTTCTATGGCAGTGTTTTGGATAGTGTATATTGATATCGTATAATGTGTTTTGACATTATACTGTATTTTGAGATGATTTGATATGATATAGTGTATTTTGTGATGATATAGTGTATTTTGAAATGATAGTGTTGCTGTGATAGTTCTTTGACAATGTTTTTGATGATAGTGTATATTGACATCATATAGTGTGTTTTGACATTATAGTGTATTTTTACATGATATTATGTTAGTGTTGTATTAGTGTATTTGGCCATGATATAGTATGTTTTGACATTATATAGTGTGTTTTAGGCTGATATAGTGTATGTTTTGTACAATTGTTTTTTGTTGCAGAGCACGCTGGACATGATGTTAGTAATCCATCTATTAAACAGCAGGATGGAAGAAGTGATGCTGCTAATCCTGCTGTTAGTGAAGGAATTGATTCTGCTAAGGAATTGATTCTACTAAAGTTCCTGGTAATGAAGGAACTGATGCTGGTAATCCTGTTGTAACAAAAGAAGAAGCAAAAAGCAAGAAAAGGATAAAAGGTGTAGCTAAGAAGGATACCTTGCAAGCTCCAACGAAGAGGAAAATATACTAAGATGCTGAAGGACAGAGGATAAACCTGTTCAAAACTACTTGCTGTGGTAAAAGGCTTTGTGAGCTGAATGAAGCTTTTAGTGTTGAACAGAAAAAAGCTGTTATAGAAATTGGTTTTGGATCTTTGTTGGATTTAAAGATTTCCAGGACTAATAATTCTTTGAGTGGATGGTTGGTGGATAGGTTTGATGGTGGGTCTGGCATGTTTAAGGTTGGTTATGGAAAAGAGTTCAAGGTTAACCAATTTGATGTTTATGATGTGCTTCAGCTCCCTCTAGTTGAAGGACAAGATGTGGTGGATGTGTCTAGGGGACATAATGCGGAGAATCCGCACTTTGAGTTGAAAGCAAGCTGGAGGGAGTACTTTGGAGTTGATCGGGATAAAGGGCAGATTCCTTTGTCTGCTGTTTATTCTTTGTTAAGGAATTTAGTTGATGGTGGCGAGATTTTTCAAAAGCTGTATGTGTTATTTGCTTTTTCTTCTTTTTTAGCTCCAGTTGCAAATAACACACTGGATTTGAGGCTTGTTCTTGCTGTAAATGAGGTTCAGAGAATTCCTCGTTTGATATGGTGTAAATATATTTTAGATAGGTTGATGCATGCGAATGTTTTGTTCAAGAATTCACTGTTTGCTAAAGGTGCTCGGGGGCATTATACTGGTTGTATAATTTTGTTGCAGTTGATTTACTTCCATCACCTACAGATTGGTGATGGCGTGCCTCCAACTCGACTGCCTCTGGTGGCTCATTGGGATAATGAGTCAATTGCCAAGAGAATTCGTCGTGAAGTACTATGTGATAAGTTTGGAAGTGGTTTGCTTGATGAAACTTATCCAATAAGTGCTAAGTTTTACTTCACTGATGATGGGCAAGTTGATTTCACCCGGATGAAGCCTGTTCAAAAAAAAATTGAAGTTCAATTTGTACCACGTCCTGTATTGAGTGATGATACAGGAAGTGGAGGAAGTAGAAGTAGTGATGTAGTAAAGAAGGCTGCGCCCAAGAGGAAGGTGAAGGGCAAGCTTCATATTCAGTTTGGGCTTCCACCAGGAAGTCTCACTGATGAAGAAATTACTGCACAAGCTAGAGATGTAAGTTCAAATTTTAGAATAATATTAATTTTTTATATAGTAGAGTTTTGAGTGATATAGTGTGGTTTTATGTGATTGTGTGGTCATGTGATGCTGGTATGTGATATTATGTTTGTATTTGATATAGTGGTGTTGTATTTGATATAGTGGTGTTGTATGTGATATAGTGTGTACTATAGTGTGTTACTTGTAGTGTAAAAATTTAGAATAATTTAATATAGTGTATTTCAGACTGATATAGTGTTGGTCTACATGATATAGTGTATGTATGTGGTATAGTGTGTGGTTTTAATATTTGATATAGTTCCTTGTAAAAATTAAACAATGTGCCGTTTTGATATAGTGTAGTTTTCAATGATATAGTGTTGTCCTATATGGTATAGTGTATTTTGTATCTGATAGTGTATATGTTCTGTTGTACTGATGGTGTGTTTCTGTTCTGATATAGTTGGTGTTATTTTCATATAGTTGGTGTTATATTCCCATAGTTAGTCTTGTTTTGATATAGAGTATTACAAATTAGTAATTTGTTTTGATTTTTGTAGGAGCTTCATGCTATGTGGTTGCTGTGGAAGAGGGATTTGGAAGCTGTCTCTTATTGCCACATAGATGTGTTAAAGAGTTTGAAGGACTCTTATGTGGCTGGCAATCCTCCTTCTGATAATCCTTCCCAAGATGATCTTGACAAAATTTTGTCATGTTCAATTTATCAGAAGTACTTTGATGAAATGGTATCAATTGCATATGTTGTTAAGGATTTGCCAGCTGGTTGGGAAGAGGTGTCTAATCCTTCTACTATTGCGTTCCCTAGCTTTATAGTGACTCAAATGAGTCAGAAGACGAATGACATCATCCAGAACGTTGTCAACAACGTTTTTTATGATGCAAGTGAGGACATGTCCATGGAGGAGAATATATGGACTGTTTTCCAAAATGCTTTGTCTAGGGGTCCAGCCAAGTCAACTCTAAGGCTGGATGAATATGCAGTTGAGGGTCCTTTCACTCATCTTTCAAAGATGATGAAAGATTTTGAAGATGTGATGCAAGATCTCCCAATATTTTTAAGGGAGGCTGTTAATTATTGTTCTGAAAATCAACATCCTTTAGATGGGAGGTAAATTTTTGAATGAAATTTGTTTAATGTATTGTTTTTATTGAAAATATTCTTACAATTTGTGTTCCTTGTTGCAGTGAAGACATCTTTCAGCTGGATGAAGTGTTCTTCTCTATACCTCGGAGTGAGATTTGGACGGTTGCTACTGAGACTGAGATGTTTGAATCAGTTATAGATAATTGGGCAAGAATGATGAATCTCAATGAACTCAGTCTCTCTTCTCCTCCAAAAAAGTTTTACTTTACTTCTTCTCAGGGTGTAAGAACTTTTTGTAATATAATTTTATGTTGTTGAATTTTTTATCTTTGCATGCATTATTTATTTGTTGATAATATGAGTTCTTATGTTGCAGGCTTTATTATTGCGTGTGCTTGAAGATGAAACTGATGCTAAACGCATTGATGATTTGATCACATGTTGGAAGTTTCAAATTCAAGACTTGAATAACATTTCAAAACTGGATGTTGGTGTTGAATTGGTGAGACAAATTCTGTTTTTGAAATCATGATGAAAGCATTTCTTAGTATAAATTGACAAATATATAGTGGGTTTGTATATGATATAGTGCTTTTAGGTATCATATAGTGGCTTTGTTTATGATATAGTGTGTTTCTTTATGATAGTGTATTTCTATGTGCTAGTGTAGATATAATATTAGACAAACATATAGTGTATTTATATGTGATATAGCGTGTCTGTATATCATATAGTGTATTTCTTTATGATATAGTGTATTGTTTATGATATAGTAGTAGACAAACTGGTAGGGCGCGTTTGTCGTGTACGCCTAACCAAAGATAAATTTCTCGTACTCTCTTTTACAATTAAATGTAGAAGGGAAGTAAGGTTCGTATCCACAGGGAAACAGGGACAAGTTTAATATCTAGCGTGAACCAATACCTAGATGACTCTAAGGGTCGAGTAACCTAATAAAAAGGGGGGTTTTCAAGTAGATTATAAATAAACTAAAATTAACTAGCAAATAAATAAAATGAGAAATCAATATAGGAAGATCTTGAATCCGATTAACATCCACTTCAATTCATTATCAATCCTTGAACCTCAACTCTAATTATTTCCATGATTATCTATTGCTGAGAATTAATCTCGCATTCTCCTTATTCTTAGTTGAATAGCACGATCAGCGTGACTATAAAACCCTAACTAAAGGATAACCTAGTCCGATCAGCGTCTAAGTTCAATCCAATAGCAGCAATAAACACAGAGAATCAATAGATCTGCTAACGTAATACACACGATAAACATTCAACAGTTGATTCAATTTCCCCAAGAAATAACCAAGACGATCTGCATCTAAGTTACTCCCTAGTTTGCTACAAATTGATAAAAGAATAAAACAATCCGATTCTATTCTTAAATCTAGCATTAGATTAATTACACAATCAAACTAGTAACGTTCCTAGCATAATCATGCAATAATCATAGAACACAATCATAGAAATTATACCATAATCAAAGAAACTAAATAGAGAGGAAAGATCTCACAATAATGCTTGAAGCTTCATATTAATCTCGTTCAAGAACAGTTCAAGCTACAATCGGCATAGCATAAGCCAATTCCATAATTGAAATCTCTAAAAACTAAACTAGAAAATAAAAACTAAAAAGAGAAGATAAGAAGAGAAGAATGGAGTGTTGGAGATTCTCTCTCCTTAAGTGTGCTGCCCCCTTAGGTCCAAAAACAAGTTTGGTATTTATACTAAAGCATAAAAATCAGCCGACAATTACACCGACCTAGCAGGTCGCGAGGTGCGGTATAGGTCGCACCGTGCGATGAGTTACTGCCTCCAACACGAGCTGAAGAGCTGGGCAGGCCAAGAGGTCGCGAGGCACGAAGTAACTCGCGAGGTGCGGGCAAGCAAGTCGCGAGGTGCGAGAAATCTCGCAAGGTGTGACCTGCGTTGTGCTGCTTGCTGGCTTCCGGTAGTGCTGGGCTTCGAGCGCGCACGAGAGCTGGGCAGGCTCGGCTGCTGAGCGTGCGGTGATGGGCGATGATGTTGGCTGCTCGGTAGGCTTGGTGCTATGCTCGGCTACGGCTTGCGACGATGCTTGATTGGAACATGCGGCGACGCTTGGCAAGTATAACGATGTTGAGTCGTTCCAAACACTAATGCTTCTAGGAGCTCGGAACTTACAACTTTAACTATAATTAATATACAAAATTCCGAACTTCCGCTAAGAGCTAAATAAAATGCAAACGTTAACAATTATGATCAAGACCCTTAGCAAAAAGCACCCAAAATATAATATAAACACCGTATAACTTGAGCGTATCACAAACATATAGTGGATTTATATATGATATAGTGTGTCTGTATATCAAATAGTGTATTTCCTTATGATATAGTGTTATTAATTTTTATATTATTATGTGATGATATAATTATTTTTATTCTCATCTAGTGAGTTTATACTTCTATTCATTTTGTAGGTTTTTTTTCCCAATTTTTCTTAAAGGAGCTAATCATTTTGTCCTGTTTGTGTTGGACACAAACAAAAAGACTGTTTTTTATATTGATAACAAGATTTGGGATGATGATGAGGAATATAAGAAAATGATGGAGACTCTCAGTTCAATCATTGCTGATGGAGTTTTAAGTCTTTTCCAGCATTATGAAATCCCACAATCTCAAGGTGATGATATGGGTTTATGGGGAATGACAGAAGTCAAAGGAAGCTGAAAAAAAGGTGCATATGATTTGGATTATGGTGTGTACATACTTGTCCATATGCTACTTTTTGAAGGCTCGAAAGAGTTTGAATGCCCATATTTGAATGATGTAAGTTGAATGTAATTATTTCTAAATGAGTTATCTATTTAAGTTTTTTTTATATAGTTTCTTACTTATTTAATTTATTTTCAGGAGAAGATTAGGAAAGCAGCAAGAGTCTCCTTGTGTGGTTGCATGATTTTATCTGATCTGAATAAGAATAGAAGTGAGCTTGTGAAAAAGGTGATATCATTCAGATCAAAGAGATCAGAGACTGTTGCTTTTATTGAAGAAAATAAAAGGAAGAAAGCTGAAAAGAGTAAGAGGATTGAAGAGGAGTTGAGACAGAAAATGCAGCAAGAGAAGAAGAACAAAGAAGTTGAGGATGGAAAGAAGAAGAAGACAGGAAGGAAAAAGATAACCGTCAAATTTGGAAAGTAAAACTATATTGATGTATTTGATTGATGTTACAAACAATGTTACTAATCTAATAGTAGGTTAGGGTTGACAGTTGGTTTGTGTTGATATAGTAGGTTTACAAACAATGTTTATGTAATTGTGTAGTCTTGATTGATTTTACAAACAGTGTTAATAATCTAACAGTAGGTAATGTTTCGACTGATATAGTGTTAATATAGTGTATTTCATATTGATATAGTGTTGGTCTATATGATATAGTGTGTGCATGTGGTATAGTGTGTGGTTCTAATATTTGATATAGTTCCTTGTAAAAATTGAATAATCTGCCGCTTTAATATAGTGTAGTTTTCAATGATATAGTGTTGTTGTATATGATATAGTGTATTTTTACTTGTTGACATATAGAGTATTACAAATTAGTAATTTGTTTTGATTTTTATTAGGTTACACAGCAGGTTTGTGTAAATATAATGGGTTTACAAACAGTTTTTCAAAAGAATTTATTTATATAATGTACTTCATAACCATATCCTTTCAAAAAAAAAAAAAATTTTGCACATAACCATAAGTGTACAAGTCTTATTTTAAACTCAAATGATTAAAAACATTGCATAGTTCTCTTGGTAAAGTTTTTTAGAACAGATGTTCTTTTGGAGTTATGCTTCCAAACTCCTTGTGTCTCTTTTTCCCTTTTTTTGATGCCTTCTTGTATGAATCATAGTGTCCTTTTATTCGCTTGTTGTCTCTTCCTTTTGTGACTGCTCTATCGGGATCCAAAACTGTTGGTCTTGGTGCTGATTCTTGTGTATTGTTTTCTTGACTTTCATTAGCTTGTAATGCTGCAACTGCTTCTTGTAATGCTTTCTCATGAGCTTTAGCTTTTTCTGCTGCTTGCGTTTTGCTTCTTCAATCTTTATTACTTCTTCAACTTTTGAATTTGTTTTTTTGAAATTTTCCTCTATCACTGCTCTAGCTGGTTCTATTCTCGTGGCTCTTTAATATGAGATTGTAGTACCTTATGGCATGAATGTGTTAGTATTTAGACAAACATATAGTGGATTTCTATGTGATATAGTGTGTTTATAGATCATATAGTGTAATTCTGTGTAATAGTGTAGATATAGTATTAGACTAACATATAGTGGATTTCTACGTGATATAGTGTGCTCATAGATCATATAGTGTACTTCTGTGCGCTAGTGTATATATAGTATTAGACAAACATATAGTGGATTTCAATGTGATATAGTGTGTTTATAGATCATATAGTGTATTTTGTGTGATATTGTAGATATAGTATTAGACTAACATATAGTGGATTTCTATGTGATATAGTGTGTTCATAGATCATATAGTGTACTTCGTGTGCTAGTGTATATATAGTATTAGACAAACATATAGTGGATTTCTATGTGATATAGTGTGTTTATAGATCATATAGTGTATTTCTGTGTGATAGTGTAGATATAATATTAGACTAACATATAGTGGATTTCTACGTGATATAGTGTGTTCATAGATCATATAGTGTACTTCTATGCGATATAATGTATTTTTGTGCTTGGTGTATAGTGTGTTTACATACCTCCTTTTCATGTGCGGCCTCCATGGTGTGAAAGTTGTTTATTTCTCCTTTTTTCCTCTTTTCATTATCAAATTTCTCCCAAACTTCTTTTATTTGCAAATCTTGTCCACCTTGATGATATGTATTTCTCCTGGTATTTTTTGGACAGAATGCAAGTGTAGAACTCTTATGGCATGAAAGCACAACCAACCCGATTCTTTAAAATTTCGCATCCACACTCAATTGTCTTCTCTAGGTAATTGAAGGAGACTTGTTGAGAAAAACCATCAATGCCATTGAGGAAAACTCGTATGTCGAAGTTTCCTTGTGTACCAACTAATTCAATTGCACTTGCCATTGCATGTTTGAATTCTTCCTCGAAATCTCGGAAAAGAGTATGTGTGTACTTGTGAAGCCGCATGTTTTAATAGTGGACTCATGCAGAGATCCGATTTTGGTAATCCCTTTGTACAATTAAAATCATCCCTTTCTTCCTGTCTTCTCCACCTTATTACCGTCAGTTGGAATATTGAAAAGAAGTCGGTCAAGCTAGTAGTTTTGCTTGCCTTAAACCCAACAAAGACATGATTTGTGCTTTCACTTCTCTTTGAAGATATTATTCCAGCAGAGAAGAAGTCTTTGCTAAATGTTGTACACCATTTTTCTTTCAAACTATACAATCTCTTGAACCAACGATCATCTTCTAGTTTGTATTTTTTGGTCATTGTGCTCCAAGTTTGTTCAAATTCTGTTGTTGTAATGCAACCACTCGAGACACTTGTGAAAAATGTTATTGAATTCCTTATACTGCATTCATCAATCCAAATTTTTGATTTGCTTTTTGACTCAAATGCCATAAACATAGTCCCGGGTCTTGAGGTTGGGAAAGCCTGTCAATGAGTTCATTTAGTTAGTTTTTCAAGTAATATCTATTGTTCTGCAATAGAACATAACGAGAAGTTGTGCAAATGTCACATAAACATGAGTACCTTTTTTATTGTTCCTGCAATTGCAGCATCTTGGTCGCTGAATATAGTTATTGGACATTTACCTTTTATTGATTTTTTGAATGTTTCAAAAACCCATTCAAATGATGGTATTGTCTCATCCGCAAGAAATGCACATGCAAACATTATGTTTTTCCAATGGTTATTAATTCCTACAAATGGTGCACAAATAAGATTATACTTGTTTGTCCTATATGTAGTATCAAAAACCATAACATCTCCAAATATTGTATAGTCCTCAAGCATCATAGAGTCTCTCCAAAACAAGCAGCAAACCTTTCCTTCATCATTCAATCTTACTCTAAAGAAGAAGTTACTATCTGTTTGCATCTGCTCATAAAGGTTATCAACAACATTTTGTGAATCCTTTCCCTCAATTGGTTTTATTTTGAGTTTATAACGGCAGTTGAAGTGGTCCTTCATGGAATGACCCAATACATCTTCACCACACCTTCGTACTCATGTATTTGAATGAATCTATCGGTCTCAGTCCACACACTTGCATAGCTTGTATGGTTTGTTTCTTTAGATCACTCATCTGACGCTCAGATCTATGAAGGTAATTTAGTGGTTCTCTTGTAAGTGGATGATTGTGCTTTATAACATGCTGCACAATTTCATAGTGTCCTTCAGGGTTCATTCTTGCTCTAATCAGAGCAGGACATTAAGTTCTTGTGATCATAACTCTTCTTGTCCTCTATTTCTTTAAATTGATGTCTTGTATCATTATATCTGTATTATTCTCTCCCTGTTTTTCTTTGATTTTGGTATTTCTTTTCCCTTAAGCAGAGCAGACATAGTACTTTTGATGCACAACTGATGTCCCTTCTTTTTTTCTGTTTTTGGATTTTCTAACACTGAACCCTACTATAGCAGCATGCTGACAATATAGCTCATGTATATCATCCAATGTTGATCTTACTTGACCAAGTAAAACTCCTCCAATTTCATGTTTATTCAGTGATTGTTCAGTTGCACATGATATAAAAGAATGAAGATATTTTTGTCACTTTTATTATAGTGTATGTATATATGATATAGTGTATCTATTTATGATATAGTGTATGGGTGTGTGATATAGTGTATTTGTGAATTTTAGTCCATTTTTGAGTTCCATAGTACGCAATATTTTTGTTATATTCTATAGTGTATTTCTGTGTGGTATAGTGTATCTATTTATGATATAATGTATTTATGTATGATATAGTGTATATTTCAGTAATGCGTTTAAGTAAATATTTTCTATATCTGCTAGTGTGTTCTTATATGATATAGTGTATCTATTTATGATATAGTGTATTTATGTATGATATAGTGTATGTGAGTTAAGCATAAATAAAGGACTTAACATTTGGTATTTTTCACCTTTAAGGACCTCCCACTTTTTTTTTCACCTTTAAGGACGTAACATTTACTTTCAGGCCATAATTAAATAAAACTAACCCAAGTGTAGTTAAGCCATGGTTAAATGACATAAAGTAATAATTATGTGTCTTGGGCAGGGCGCATAATGTTCTGAACTGCAGTCATTTCACGTAAAAAGAATGGCGCCCTTTCATTTCTTCTCACCTGCTGCAAAAAGAAACCCACCATACGAAGCAAGGCGATTTGGAAGCGATTTAGTGAATTTAGCAAGGTACATTCATAATTCCCTTATTTGTTTTTTTTTTCGATTTTATGAGAAAATTTTTCTGGGTAATGATAGGGTTTAGGTTTTTGTGATGATCATTTGAATTTTTTTGTCGGATTGTTATGAGTTTTTAGTAAACAAGTTGTGAATAAGTGTATCGTGTTTAGATGATTAAATATCGTTTACATTTGCTGTGAATTGATGAACTGAAACTCAACAAGTTAAATTATATAAGAGTAAAACAGAGGGGTAAAACAGGGGGTAGTGTAGTGGTGGTTTGAAATTGGTTTTATGCTTATTGTTGGTGTTTTTTCGAAGGAAAAATATGGCTTCTCTTGATGAACTTCACCCAGTCCCCTCCATGCATGAGATTTTGCGATTCCACGTTTTCCCTCGACTTAGAGACCCAAGGGACAGAGAGTGTGTAACAAGTGTATGTAGGGAGTGGAGGAGGATTTCCCGATATGGTCTAGAAGATGCCCACCAACTGTTAGGAATGGACGAGATTATGTGCTTTCATGTGTTTTCTAAACTTAACTGTTGGAGGTCAAGAATTGTGAAGAATGTTTGGAAGGAATGGAGGAGGATGTGGGTGGTAAAGGAGTCGGTTCATTGGAGGCCCAACCTGGACAGTACCTCCACCAAGAAGTGGGCTCAAGTCCATCATTGAAGGTGATGGGGTTGATTTCCGGGCTCACGATGCTGGCGAATGGTGGGCTTCTTGTGATGGGTTCCCTCTTGTTGTTTGGTAAAGAATAAAATTGATCAAGATGAGGGTTAGTTAGGGCTAGGGGTTTTGTAGTTTTTTTTTGGATGGCATTGTAAGTAAAGAGCCCTATTGATCTAAAGAACTCCTTTTTTGATGATCATGAATATTTAACCTATGAATATCAGTGACAAATCTTTTGTATTTAATTATATATATATATATATATATATATATATATATATATATATATATATATATATATATATATATATATATATATATATATAATTGAGTTCATGTGAGAAGGGAGTTTTATATGAGAAGTGAGAAGTAATTCTAACCCTTAGATCATGTTTCATTTAATGGCCAAGATTAAATAAAAAAAAAAGGTAAAACCTAAATTTGAAACCACTTCTCACGTCATAACTCATAACATACTTTCTCTCTCCTCTCTCCTCTCTCCTCTCTCCCCTCTCTCTTATTTCGGTTCTCCCGCTTCAAGAGGCGTTATATATATATTTTTTTTTCAATTTCAATTCGGCGAGAGTCAACCCTAATTATCGGTGAAATTCGGCACTCAAGATTAGTTCAATGGACGCACACAATATGGGAAAAGAAGGTTAGTATTTTGTTTAATTTTTCTTTTTCCTTTTTTTAGAATTCGAAAATTGTTCTATATTCGAAATTGGTGATATACTCACGATTATATTCGAAATTGGTGCTATACCCACATGAATTGCTCTTGAATGTTATGATTCTTGGATAGTCATAGTCTCTTTATGCAGGTATTGTCAAATTTATATGGGTTTTCTCATAATAGTTTATTGTTTGACATGGTTTGTGAATTGTGAGGCTCAACATTCTCTTGGGTTTTTGGAGAAATTAGGTTTATTGGTTTATTTAGTTAATATGTTTTTTTAGGGGGGGTTTGGGGAAGAGAGTTCAAGTATCTGGAGAATCAGACTACTTAAATAGATATGTGATTATGAGTAAAAAAACAGAGCATTAGATACATAATTTGTCGAAGCAAGTCATGACGGGGTTCTAAGACCACCACAAAAGAAGGGAAAAAACATAGGAAAATTAGAATGCATATATAAAACAAATAATGGCACGCGAATTAAGTATTGTCATAATTCTAATTAGTACTTCCTATAACTCTTAACAAGCATTGATATAACTCTTAAATACTACTTCCTACTACTCCAAGTAAGTGTTGTCATAACTCTAATTAGTAATTCTTATAACTTTATACAAGTATGGGTGTACCTCTTCACTACTATATCCTACAACTCTAAACAAGTGGTGCCATAGCTCTAATTAATAATTGCTATCACTCTAAAAAAATATTGATTTGAGCATTAGTACTTTTTGCAACTCTAAACAAATATTGTTGTAACTCTATAACTAAGACTCCAACATCATGAATCTAATTGCTCGACGAAATAACTTTTTTATAATATAATTTTCATAAGCATGAATCTAATGACTCTAAGACTCATCATTCAGCAGACTACAGACGAAGGATTGGTAGCAGCCATAGCATATTCAAATTACCCACCCTCAAATGCTCTACTATTATTACTTGTAGAAGAAGAGAGACAACCCACCAACACATTAAATAATAAAAGATTGCCATCAAGAAAATGTTGTAGAAACAAACAATAGACTGAAAAAATGAACAACAAATTCGCAAACAACGTATATTTGCCCAACTTATATTTGCCCAATCAACGTATAAAAGATTGCCATCATTTTAGAGTGCAATACTCAAGGAACTATGAAAGAAACATGATTATGGAGAAGCAAAGAAAAATTCGCCAAGAACGTATGAAGAAGCAACAAATTTTCGCAGAACGAAAAACAAAAAAAAAACTCCACCAAATTTTCGAAAACAGAAGCATACAAATTTCTGAAAATAAACTAACCTTCATGCGATGTGGTAATTGACTCCATCAAATTTATGGGCAAAAGGAGATGACAGGAGATGACAGAAGCATACAGTTGGAGGTGGAGTTATTTTTCGACGTACAGTTGAAGGAGAAAAGAGGAGAGAGAAAATTAGGTTTGAAGGGATGATTAAAGGTAGTTTAAAGTTAATATTAGTTTTTAAATCTTGGCCATTGATAGTATCTAATCTAAGGGCAGTGATTCTTTCTCATTTCTCACCTAATTTCCCTTCTCACATGATCTTGCCTATATATATATATATATACATATATATATATATATATACATATACATATATATATATACATATACATATACATATATATACATATACATATACATATATATACATATACATATACATATATATACATATACATATACATATACATATATATATATATATATATATATATATATATATATATATATATATATATATATATATATGAAGTTGGTTAATCTTTTTTTTTTTTGTTTTTGGATTTTCTAACACTGAACCCTGCTGTATCAGCATGCTGCCAATATAGCTCATGTATATCATCCAATGTTGGTCTTACTTGACCAAGTAAAACTCCTCCAATTTCATGTTTATATGATATAGTGTATCTATTTTTGATATAGTGTATGGGTGTGTGATATAGTGTATTTGTGAATTTTAGTCCATTTTTGTAATGCGTTTAAGTAAATATCTTCTATATCTGATATAGTGTACCTATCTATGATATAGTGTATGTACGTAACAGTGTACATAGTGTATCTATTTATTCAGTAATTGTTAAGTTGAACCTATTATAAAAGAATAAAGATATTTATCACTTTTATTATAGTGTATGTATATATGATATAGTGTATCTATTTATGATATAGTGTATGTGTGTTTGATATAGTGTATTTGTGAATTTTAGTCCATTTTTGTATTTCATAGTACGCAATATTTTTGTTATATTCTATAGTGTATTTACAGTGTGGTATATCTATTTATGATATAGTGTATATATGCGTGATATGGTATATGTTTCGTAATGCGTTTACGTAAATGTTTTCTATATATGCTAGTGTGTTTCGATCTGATATAGTGTATCTATTTATGATATAGTGTATGTATTTATGATATAGTGTATGTACGTGATAGTGTATATGATATAGTGTATCTATTTATGATATAGTGTATATATGTGATAGTGTATCTATTTATGATATAGTATTTGTATGTGATAGTGTAACAATTTACCGGAATGACAAATGAATTAGATTCATCAACTTGATTTTCTAGCTCATCATGAAACAGAACCACATTATCTACATAAAATTATAGTGTTAGTGTTTTGCTTAATCAAACAAATGAAATTATTGACTTCGATGCTTTGTTACCTTCAAAACTTGGTGTATTATTGAGATCTATTACGAGTGGATCTCGATGCTCATTTTGGATTGAATTGTGATGTTGTTCGTCATCGAGTGCTTCAATGCTCGGATTTAGGTCGTCTATATTATATGCTACAATACTCGATTGAGATCTATTTGATCAATTAAACCCGAATTTTCCATGAATTTGTCGTAGTTGTTCAAGTGAAAAGGAAATTGTCGAAGAATCAATTTCGAATCAATTTGTGAATGAGATGTACGTAAATTTATGTTTCGTATGAAATTGAGAAATAATTTGAAAGAAGAGAGAGAATAATTCGCGAGAAATTTTATAGCGATAGAATCTTTGGTTTTTGGAAATGAAGAGAGAGGGAAATCGCGGATTTTGGAAATATCGAAGAGAGAGAAAATCGCGCATTTTTGGAAAGTGAAAGTGAGTACTTTGTACCGGGTCACGTGCCTGGACCCTGGTCCACACTATATTTAATGTGAACCGGGTCCATGCAAGACGGATTGTTATATATGAGGGGAACAAATTGTGTCGGTTGACTATAGGAAACCGACGTAGACCATTCATAAAACTTTTTTGGTGTTGTATCATTTGCGTCAAAGCGCTGACTTTCGACCGATGCAAATCTTTGATTTGCGTCGGATCCTCAACTCGACCAACGCACACTACCAGTTATTTGCGTCGCCTAGCTTGCTGCTACACCAAACAGACGCAAATAATCTTCGGTCGAGCATCTACGTTGGTTTCTTTGATGTTTGACACAAATCATTGGACACAAATTAACATTTTTCTACTGGTGCTCGAAAATGTTAGGGGTGTATCATAGTCTAGATGCCCCTAAGTGTAGGATGAATGAAATTTTAATTTGGTGTGATCTTACATAGTCTAAACTTATTGTTGCATCGGCCCTAAGTTCCTGGATCCTACTAAGTACCGCGGCCTTGCAGGTGCTCTTCGATACCTCACTTTCATTCCCCCTAATTTTGCTTATGTGGGACAACATGTTTGCCTTTTATGCATGATCCTAAGGAGTCTCACTATGATGCATCAAACAAAATTTTACGATATATTCTAGGTACCATTAATCATGGGTACATTTATATCTAACTACGTCTATGAGTTTGAGTACTTTATACGATGTTGATTGGGGTGAGTATCCCGACACTCGCGGTATTGTTATTTTTCTTGGGGACAATCTTATCTCTTGATCCTCTAAGCGTCGAGGCTACACTTTCACATTCGAGCGCGAAGTAGAATACCGAGGCGTCGCTAATGTAGTTGTCGAGCTCTTGCTGACTTCGTAACCTCCTTCTTTAGTTACATTACCCTCTTCGTCGAGGCCACTATAGTCTATTGTGATAATGGCGAATGCTATCTACCTTTCTAGTAACCCGGTTCAACGGCAAATGCACCAAACATATTGAGGTGGATAATCATTTTGTTCGGAGAAAGGCGTGTTGGGTCGGTACGGGTTTACTTGTTCCTTCTAGTATTAGTTTGCGAGGCATCTTCACAAAAGACCTCACTCGACGACTATTTACGGATTTTCGATCCGGTCTTAGCGTACGACCTCCTCGGTCCTCCCGTTCCATTGCGGGGTGTAATAGATAATATTGTCTTAGGATATAGTTTTGTACGGTTAAGATTTATATTGTTGATATTATCCTCTTACTATCAAGTTCCCTAACATAGTTAGGATTGATGCATTGTAAACCAATATATATTGATTAATGGAATTACTCCCAAGATTACGGAGTTTTCACACAATCTAACAATTAACATTACCCTTACTCGCCTTCTCTTTGCCTACTTGGATCATGTGTTGTTCAATTTATGCAGCCCGGCCCTGTACAAGTCCAAAATGGGACTTAGAACAGGGCCTCACATTCTAAGGGGCCCCAAATTTTGAAAAAAAAAATCAGTACTTCTTCTTTGAAATCACGCTCACAAGTCACAACAACAGTACTGTACTCCTCCTCTGAAATCACGCTCACAATACAGATACCTCTGAACTTTTTATCTCACTTCTTTCTCTCTCCTTACTTTTTCCCCTAAACATCTGAACTTTTTCTCTCTCTTCTTAGCTCTTTTTCTCTCTCTCCTTTACAAGCTACTAAAAATCAATACTACTTCTATGAACTACTTTTATGAAGCTACTAAGAATCACATCACCAATTTCGGTGAAAATAGAAATATTATTGTTTTAATAGAGAGGAGTGCAAGAAAGGATGCACTTAATCCGGCGAACACCATTTTTCGGCGACGATAACGAAGATTTGGATCTGGAATCTGGAATTCGGGTTTGATGGAATTGAATCTGATTTCTTTTCTCTTGGTCTTTCCTGGTGTAAGCTCTTCGTTCGTCTTTATTTTGTTGAGTTTAAGTTATTTTTGTTGAATAATGTATCTTGGTTGTTCTTCCTTGTTTTGCCTTTTAGTTTCTTCTAGGTTCTCTTTGTTTTCTTTCGACTTGGGTGCTTTGTTGCACTCATATTACACTAAACAAAAAAAAAACGTAATTCTAATAAAAGTAGTTACTGTGCATAGTCTCATTTTGGTGCTTTGTCGGTGTAATTCTAATGTAGTTCTAAAAAGATGTAATTCTAATACAAGTGGTTACCAAAAAATGTAATTCTAATAAAAAAGGCATGTTTATATGATTTGGGGGCTTTGTTGGTGTAAACAGAATGAAAATGTTATGGTTTTATGAGACATAATTGTTGCGAATTCTAGAAACCTGTGAGATAGTTTTTACAGGTATTACTCTGTATTCTATCCTTTTTTAAAAAATTGGGCCTTTGAATTTCTTTTGAAACAATTTAAAAACCGGTAAGATAGAGTTTACAAGGGCCTAATTTTCGACACCAGCACAGGGCCTCAATATTGTTTGTCGGGGCTGGCCAACATAATAGTTTTTTGTTTTGGGGAAAAGGGAAATGTTTATTTTTATTATTATTAAAATTGGGTTTTTAATAATTTTTTTTTTTTTTTTTTTTTTTTTTTTTACAGTATAGTAGTTACTTTGCAATGTAAAAGAAAATCCCCCATTTCTTGGAAACCAAGCTTTGTCTTTTTTAAGGAATAAAGGAAGTATGAATTTTTTTTTAAATTATTTTCTTATAACCCTTTAATGAGGATTTAAAACCGATCGGGTTTTTGTTCACAAAATTTGGGTTAATCTTAGTTCAGCGTTCTCCGTATAGTCTTTATTTTTAGTAGCGTTGAAAGGGGGGGTTTTGCTCAATGATAAAATTGGAGATTTGAAAATAATCTCGTTAGACTATGAACTAATCATGTGGTGGACCTTGTTGCATTAAATTTACTCTCTGTTCGCTGACCTTAGAGAATTGGTCGGTGTGACATAACTCGGCAAACTTGCCTGGAATTGAGAGCTCATGCCTCGTATAGCACACCGTATAATACTACCACTTACGGTTTTGGATGTTTTTTTTGAGGTTTGAGCCCAGGATACCTTCGATTACACTCCTCTTCCTTTATGAAAATTAATTTCTAGCAAAACTCTTCCACCCTCTCCACCTAAAAATGCCAGATTTGAGACATTTATTCTAGGATTTTATGCCTTGAATTCTGGTCGAGGGGCAATTTCGTCGGCACGCCCGACCGGATCGGGCAAGGCTCGCCCCGATCGGGCGGGCGGGGACCAAGCAGCAGCTCTAGGAGTGGGCCGCCCGATGGCATCGGGCGTCGTAGCGAACTACGACTCGGGCGATGTTCGCCCGATCGGGCCGAGACGTGTTTTGGTTTGGCGATTACCGCCCGACCCGATCCGGGCGGTGGTTTAATGAGGCGCGGATTGCGATTTTCCGGGTTTGCATATAAATAGGTTTTTTTAACCTAGTTTATTTAGTGACGATTAATTCATTAATCACCTTTGTAATTCTGATTATTCTTCTCATCAATAATATTATTCTCTCCCTGCCCGTGGACGTAGTCAACACTCCGTTGATGAACCACATTAAATCTGTGTCTGATTATTTTCAATTTTGCATTCAATATTTTGTTCTTTCTCACATCTGTCATAACAAATTGGTATTAAGAGCTTTGTGTTCGATCCGGGTGAGAAAGATGTCCGGGATGAATGTGAAAATTGATAAATTCAACGGGAGAAATAGTTTTAGTACGTGGCGGATCAAGATGCGGGCTTTGCGAAGCAACAAGGGTTGTGGGCACTTTGTTGGCAAATAAGTCAACGGATTCGATTACGGCATTGCGCCGGCCGATTACGGAGGAGAAGGCGCATTCAACAATTATGTTGTGTCTTTCGACGACATAATTCTTTGAAGTTGCGGAGCGAGAAACTAGCTGGGTGTACGTGGTTGAAGTTGGAGAGTTTGTATATGACAAAATCTCTAACCAACAAGTTGCTTTTGAAGCAACGTACATTCGACTGCGTATGCGGGAAGGTATGTATCCGAGGGATCATCTAGATAAACCGAATACTATCTTACTAGATCTTGAAATATTAATGTTAAAGTAGATGATGAGGATCTTTGCTTTAATTACGTTAGTATCTTTGCCTTCGTCGTATGAGAATTTTGTGGATTCTTTTATTGTTGGGAAAGATAGTCTGTCTTTAGAAGAAGTAAGATCTGCACTTCATACTAGGGAGATTCTTCATAAGGCGTCTAGTACAGGTACGGTCGATCAGTGTCTTGGATTAGTAGCCGATGGTAATGGACGAGGGGAATTCGGGGAGAAAATCCAGGAAACCGTCTTCTAGGGGTCCTAAATCTAGTGAAATCTGTAATTACGTAAGGAAACGGGGCATTGGAAAAGAGAATATCCTAAAAAGAAAAATTAAATTTGGGTCGATGAATGCAGGTGCAGTTACCGGGCCATTTGCGCCGAGAAAATTTCGATTCGATGATGATATTGCTTTAGTTGCTAATGAACAAACACATTGCGATGATGTGTGGGTTTTAGATTCCGGAGCGTCTTGTCATAAGTGTTCTCGTAGGGAGTGGTTTATGAACTATAAACAGCTTGATGGAAGTGTTACTATGGCCAACAGTGAGGTTTGTAAGACAGTTGGTGTAGGGTCCATCAGAATTAGGACATGTGATGGCAAAGTCTGTACTTTGAATGGTGTTAGGCATGTTCCACAGGTCACAAAGAATCTGATTTCACTTAGTGTGTTAGACAAGAAAGGGTTCAGTTTCAAAGGTGAGGGTGGAGCGTTGTATGTCTACGGGGGTTCAAAGATGATTACGAAAGGGGTTAAACGGGAGACATTGTATGTGTTGCAAGGGTCTACGTTATCCGAGTGCAGTGTTGTTACTTTGGTTGTTTGTGGTAGTGTTGAGAAACGAGGTGGAGCACGGAGGCACTTTAGGTTGGAGTGGTGGTTCACGTCGGGGAAAGTCTGTCAACACTCACAATCGAATACGGAATTCCGTGTTCTTCGTCGTCAAAATCGGGTCAGTCAAACTTGGCTCTTGGTCGGCGTGAAATCTTTGGGAACTCTCCCCCGAAAGGGACGGTTGTGAAGACATGGTGAGTTTTGCACTGTATGTCGGAGAGGTGAATATTTTTGGGCCGTCCATGGAAGGTGTTACTTGTGCTAGGAAGGAGTATAAGCAACACATCTGTTGAATCTGGTTCCACAGGGTAAGTTCCAAGGTTGCTTGGACTTACAAGCTGATTATGATTGTTGATTGCCCTTTTGGGGCAAGTCTGGGGCCTTTAGGGGCTAATCTGGTGTCCTTAAGGGACAAATCTGTTCTGGTTGTCTTTCGGGGCAAATCTGGTTGTAGGGAGAATCTGGGCATTGTGTTCAATGCATCTGTTATTTGTTTATCGGTTCATTGTGAGAGGATTCAAGTCAAGGTGGAGATTTGTAGGATTTTATGCCTTGAATTCGGTCGAGAGGGGCAATTTCGTCGGCACGTCCGATCCGGGCGTCGTAGCGAACTACGACTCAGGCAGTGTTCGCCCGAGTGGGCCCAAGACGTGTTTTGGTTTGGCGATTACCGCCCGACCCGATCGGGCGGTGGTTTAATGAGGCGCGGATTGCGATTTTCCGAGTTTGCATATAAATAGGTTTTTTTAACCTAGTTTATTTAGTGACGATTAATTCATTAATCACCTCTATAATTCTGATTATTCTTCTCATCAATAATATTATTCTCTCCCTGCCCGTGGACGTAGCCAACACTCCGTTGGTGAACCACGTTAAATCTGTGTCTGATTATTTTCAATTTTGCATTCAATATTTGTTATTTCTCACATCTGTCATAACATTTATGGACCATCTCTCCCTGTTACGTCGGTTTTTCTAATTGTACCTGCAATACTTGAAACCTTTATAACGTTATATCTTGACGAGTTTTAAAACATATGTAAGTAGAAAAGATAGAATATAAATGCATCTAATATAAAAAATAGGAAAAATTGATAAGAGCGGCCCCAACTATGGCCGCTCCGCCATAAAAGGTCCTAACTATGGATTATTCCATAGCAGGTCCAACTATTGCATGGGTTTGATAAACGTGGCTGGCGCCCTTAGATTTATAGTGAAAAAGAAAACGTGGTTTTAAATTAACTTTGAGAACATAATTAAATTAAAATTGCAAAAGATAAGCTACTTATGTGTCCCAGGAATAATAAAGCCCACGTAGTTCGTAGAATCGTAGTGCGCTGGATATGGGGGATGGTTTGATGGATTGATGTCGAGCCGACTAATCACGTAGCAATGATGATGGTTATTTACTTATTTGCATCCGAAGATCGTCTTAGTCATCCTTTTTCATTCCCTGTGTTCTTTTCTCTTCCTGATATCAATCTCTTTCTTACATACACATAATTCAATGTTTTCTGTAATAAAACTGTGACAATTCTTAGAACCTCCATTCTTAATATTAGGATAAGCATACTGTTTAACCTTCATTCTATTAGGAACAATACGAATACTACCAATCTCTATATTAAGATTAATGGTATTAACTACTCCGAGAACCATTAGATTGTCCGAACGTTCTATCCCTTTTGACAAAAATACAAAGCATTCTATATCTTCTCTCTACAAACGATAGTTTTCTTTTTCATTTACGGAGATTATTCTTTTAGACGGTGGTAACTGATAAGCCCCTCTCCCCTTTTTACTAGCTTCTAAGTCCTTGTTTACAAGAAACCTCCGATCTCTCTCTACATATTGGGTTATATTTACCCATATGTTGGGTTATATTTACCCATATGATGGGTTTTATCTCTCTTCAATTAAGAGTTTTGGGACTTTTTTTGGTGTCATTTTTCTTTTACAAATTAATTTGTTGATGACAATTTGTGCGATTTTACGGGAGATGTCAATTTCGTCTACTTTAATAAGTGTTCTTATAATTAGGGATATGCACAAGTAACAAATACATACGACATCTACAATAGAAATTAAAACTAACAAATACATATCAAATTTAGATCAATAAAACTCTGGCCAAAACCACAATTGTTGATAAGATCGAAAACAACGGAAAAAAGGGAAGTACATTAATCCAAAAACCTGTTGGAAGATTTTAAAGTTAAAATTATAGTGCTTCTTTGTATTAGATCTCTATAAAGTACCTGAAAGTTTTAGCTTTTTCTACGCTGTATCCAGCCACTAATTTTTTTTCCTTCCAAATTGTATCGTTAATTTGTTATCGGTTTTATTCTATACCCCTAACCCCTCAATCAATTACATTAATGTAGGGTTCGAGCTTCCTTTGTGTTTGTTAGGCACAACCGCACAACTCCACTTCGACCCACAACCAACTAGGTGGCCCAAACCAAACCCGGGAGCCAGCGCACACATGTTCGTCTTTATCTTCCATTTTTAATATTTTACCTGGTTATAAACACTAGTAGAATAAATGCTTATTGTTGCGGTGGTATTGCTGCGGTTTTACTCATACGTAGCAATATATCACGTAAAAAGAAAAGGTAAATTATAAATAACCATATTGCTGCGGTTTCAGATGAAAACCGCAGCAATATTGTTTCAACAGATTTTTTTTTGAAAAAAGGTTGACTATTTGACCAGATTTATTGCTGCGATTTCTGGCAAGAACCGCAACAATATATTAAAAAAAATATTATTTTAATATATTTATTAATATGTCTGCACCAGATCTAAAAAAAAACACGGGTTTTTTTTTGCCTTCACTGTTTCTCTCTCGACTCTCTCTCTCTACTCTCTCTCTCTCTACTCTCACACATTCTCTCTCTCTACTCTCACACATTATCTCTCTCTACTCTCACACTCTCTCACTCTCTTACACTTTCTGGCGAAAAGAGTTACGTTTTTGGCGAAAAGGTTCCAGTTTCCGGCGATAAGGGTTCGCGTTTTTCACCATATCTGGGTTTGTTTTCGCGTTTTTCGCCCATCTCCTCCGCTTCTCACACTTTTTGGTTCAAGGTTTTCGTGTTTTTGGTTCTGTGGGTTCGGGTTTTCACCGCCGCCGATTTCTCCTCCGCCACTACTTTCGTACTTCACCGCCGGCGCCACCCTCTCCTTGTCATATTAGGTTATTTTTTCATATTTTTTTTTAATTTTATAGTTTTCTTAATTAATAGTGTTTTAATGGAAAATTTGGCTTAAATAGTAGTTTAAAATGTTTAGTATAAAGTATATATATGATTAGTTATAAGATTTGAGGATTAAAAACTGATTTTGTGATGATTTTACTCAAGTTTTTGTATGCCCTAAAATGTTATACGGGATTGTTTTTGCAATACTTTATTTCAAGTGATACGCAACGCCTTCATATTGATAGGCTCACCAATGGGAGGGGAAGGGAAATCTAAGGAATGGTTTGGTACTTCACTACAAGAAATAGCTAAAATAACGACGGCTGGACAGCGACGGTCAATAAAACGGCCGGCGATTTAATAATCAGCGACGGCTTTAAGCAGTCGGTATTCACCGACTGTGTATTATGTGAAGAACGACGGCATAACCGTCGCTGACACGCAGTGACGGTTATAAACCGTCGTTGTCTAGCTTAATGTAAAAAGGAAAAGTTTTTACTTTAGGCGTCGCATTCAGCGACGGTTTTAAGCCGTCGTTGTTTAGGTTAAATTAAATGTGAAATATTTATTTTGTAGGCGACGGTCTTAAACCGTCGCCGATGTCGAGAGGGGGTTAAATTAAGTAGCTTTGTTCCAGTCGGGTTTTATGCGGAAATTTAAAAGTGAGAAGTTCTCCCTCCAACCAACAAACTCGCCGACGAAAACGCCTCCCTCCAACCAACGGACGCCGGACGAAACCGCCTCCCTTCAACCAACCTTCGCCGCCGGTGAGCTTGAATTTAGTGTATTTTTTGTTTTCTCATGAAACCAAACCCTAAAAGTTGGGATTTTGGGATGTAGGTGGCGAAAAGCACCATTGGCCGCCGGAAAATCCAAAGCATTCTCCTCTCGCCACCGGTAATACCTAAATCTATCCTATTTAATAATTTTTTTTTGAATTTTGGCCACTCACTCCAAATCTTTCCCCCTACTTTGGCAATGCCTAAATTCAAGTTTTGCCTCGGAATTCGGTGGAGGACGGTGGACGGACAACCTCCAAGAATCGTGACTCGTGACTAGCTATAGGTACATCTTAATCTGATATTAGGGTTTATCAATTTCATGAGAATTGGAAAATAAATTGCAATTTTTCTTGTTAGGGGTGTTTATATATCAGATTATATAATTTAGAATTGTTAAAAATGTTAATTTTGTTGTTGTACTTTGATTTGGGGTGTTGTCGGTGTTTGAAAATTGAAATGGCATTATATTTGAATTGGGCATTATCAATGTTAATGCTGATTTTGGTGATTATATTTTATGGTCTATGGCATTATCAATGTAATTACTTTGAAGATTAAGTTACTTTAATTGTATAAGCTTAAGTTACTATATAATTATCACAATAGTTTTTATAGTGGTTCGTTTATTAAAGGTTATAAAAGTTAAAAACTATATAATTATGACAATAATTTAGTTATTGCACATTCCTTTATCTAGTTTACACTATTTAAATTGTTTATATTGTTTTTGACATATTTGTTTTCGTGGAAATAGTTTGGATGAGGTTATAAATTAAAGTTAAGTGTTTAAATAAATATGTTTGCATCATCATGTGCCTAGATACCCGTTCAAGGTATACTCATTAGGAGTATATCTTGAATAGTCCCCGATTGGGATCGTTCTTCGACGTTTGACCTCACTTAGGTGGTGAATGTATGCCTTTTGTTCTATTCTATGTAATTTCCGGTGATGTTGTTTCTCTATGTTGTTCTCTGGGTACATATGTAAGCTTTTACGAAGCTGACATTGTGTACTTGGAGAACTCATGGGAAATGCTGCCGGAATTTACGTAGAAGCGAATAATTGGCATACATTCACTAGTGGGGTTAGACGTCGAAGAATGGGTTAGGTTGGAGTGATAAGGACCTTTGGACATCATTTTAGGCCCTATATGTATTTCACAAATATGTTTTAATTGTACGTATGTTGGTTGTTAATGAGTATTGTCATTGAAATGGTTTAGAATTGTAGAATTGGTCACCATGAAACGGAAGGAGCGTTTGGTGGATGTATGATAGATATGACAATGTGCGTAACTTGAGGCCCGAGTTCTTGAGGGGGGTTGATGAATTCATTGATTTTTGCAAAGTCAATCCCGAAACCCCAGGTAAGGATGAAGTTAGGTGTCCGTGTCCGAAATGCAAGAACAGACGTATGCATGACGCGCAGACACGGTTAAAGTGCATTTGTATAGCAAGGGCTTTATACCTGATTACTACGGTTGGTATTCTCATGGTGAAGAGTTACCTCAACCCGCAGAAGAGCTATCTAATCCGTACCGTGAAATGGTTTTCGATGCTCTTGGGAATAACCCGGAACCGTCCACTGTTGAAGAGCCTAGTGGAATGGAGGAGGAGCCTAATCCTCAAGCAAAGGTGTTTCTTGACCTATTAAAGGCTTCGAGGAACCGTTGTACGATGGGAGCTCCATGTCTGTGTTGGAAATGGCATCTAGAATCGTATCTTTGAAGTGTGAGTACAATTTGCCACATAGGTGTGTTGATGCTTTTGCTTCATTAATGAAAGAAGCAATACCTAGCAACAACAACATGAGTAACACATTTTACGATACGAAGAAGATCTTGGAGGGATTAGAGCTTCCCCACGAGAAGATTCATGCTTGCCCCAAAGGTTGTATGCTGTTTTGGAGAACTGATGCACACTTGGACAGATGTAGAGTGTGCGATAGCGACAGATACAAGAGGACTTCTAAGGGGTCTTTAGTTCCAATGAAAGTTTTGATTTATTTCCCAATCACACCGAGATTGCAGAGGTTGTATGCAACAAAAACGTTGCTGAAGAAATGACATGGCATGCCAAAAATCCAAGAGTCGAAGACAAAATGGCTCACCCTAGCGATAGTGAAGCTTGGAAGCATTTGGATGGATCATTTGGTGAATTTGCATCTGAGCCTAGGAATGTTCGGCTCGGTTTGTGTACCGATGGGTTTGGTCCACATGGAAAGTTTGGGGGTCAATATTCATGTTGGCCGGTCATCTTAACCCCGTACAACTTGCCGCCATCGATGTGCATGCAAAAACCCTTCATGTTCCTTTCGTTGCTCGTTCCTGGTCCTAAAAATCCGAAGGGAAACTTGGATGTGTACATGCAACCCTTAATCGAGGAATTGAAGCAATTATGGGATGTTGGAGCAACTACTTATGATATTTCTAGGAAACAAAATTTCAATATGCGTGCCGCCATTCTTTGGACAATAAATGATTTTCCCGCTACGGTATGCTATCCGGTCGGGTCTACCGTGGGAAGAAGGCTTGTCCTTATTGTATGGATAAATCCAAAGCTTTTTGGCTCGAGCATGGGGGTAAAGTTTCTTGGTTTGATTGTCACCGTCAATTTCTTCCTGAAGATCATCCTTTTCGTAAAAACAAAGTAGCTTTTTGCAGAAATAAGGTTGAAAAAGGGTCTCCACCACACATCATGTCTGGGGAAGAGTTGTGGTCATGTGTTAAAGACTTGCCAAAGGCTACAGATGGACCAGATGCACTTAACGCTTTGAAAAAGTTGAAAAATGGGTGGTTCAAACAAAGTCAGTCTTTGGGAGCTCCCATACTGGAAAGATCCGCATCTTCGTCACAACCTTGACGTCATGCACATTGAGAAAAACTTCTTCGACCAACTCATTCACACAGTTATGGATGTGAAAAAACAGACAGCAGACACCGTTGCATCTAGAAAAGACATTGCTAAATTGTGCAAAAGGCCGCAACTTCATGTCACCAAGGATGCGAATGGAAAAGAAACTCCACCAAAAGCACCTTTCGCACTGGACAAGTCCCAAAGGAAAGTATTATGCAACTGGGTCAGAGATTTGAAATTTCCCGATGGCTATGCTTCCGACTTAACAAGATGTGTGGACATGCAGTCCGGTAAGCCTGCACAAAGATGAAAAGCCATGACTGTCATGTCTTCATGGAAAGATTATTGCCGATTGCATTAAAGGAGTTGCTTCCGGTTCATGTGTGGAAAGTTGTCACCGAGATTAGCCTTTTTTTCCGTGATTTGTTTTGCTCCACCATCACAAGAAGTGACATGGAAAGGTTGGAAAAGGACATAGCCGAGATCCTTTGTAAACTCGAAAAGATTTTCCCACCATCATTCTTCAATTCCATGGAACACTTACCAGTTCACCTTCCACGCGAAGCTAGGCTATGTGGTCCCGTGCAATACCGTTGGATGTATCCCTTTGAAAGGTACCTTATCCTTCATTTTCATATATCCTTTTTATCGTTGTTCGCAATTGTGTAACTCTTTTTTATAACCACCTTCTTAGGTTCCTCAATCATTTGAAACGCAAAATTGGTAACAAGGCTCGTGTGGAGGGTTCTATTTGTAATGCGTACTTGTGTGAAGAGATTGCAAACTTCTGTTCAAACTACTTTCAGCAAGGAGTGGATACTAAGACACGAGATTTAGGCCGTAATGTAAATGATGAACTTGATAGGATGCTCGACGAAACTGTCCCCGAGAGCTATTCAGGGGTTAATTGTGGTCGGCCGTCTAATGCAGGAGGAACACGATTTTTAACTGAAGTGGAACTACAACGTGCACACCTATATGTGTTAGCAAATACAGGCATCTTACAAGAATTTGAGAAGTAAAACACTTGTTATTAATCATATTATTTATAAATTTAACTTTCATTTTAAATTTAGACATTAACAATTGTTATGTTTGCAAGGGATTTCGAGGACCACATTCTTCAAATTCGACCTACTCTACGTAGGGAAGATGTGTGGGTGCAACATGAAGCAGAATACCTTGATTGGTTTAGATCGAAAGTGAGTTTGTGTGACTATAGGTTATTCAATAGGTTATTAAAGAAATGTTAATGTATTAACAATATGAATGAATTTCAATAGGTTATTCAAGACAAACCCAATGATGATGTATTGTTTGCTTTTGGCAATGGGTCCTTCGACATTAGTTCGCACTTGGAATAGATACTATGTTAATGGATACAATTTCCAAACAAAAGCATCAAGCAACCACAAATCCACCATGAATTATGGAGTGTGTGTGTCTAATGACGGTGGGAGTGATTTCTTTGGGATTCTAGATGATGTTATAGAATTGAAGTTTACCGGTGCTCGTAGTCAATATAGCACTTGTTTTGTTCAAGTGCAATTGGATGGACAATGTGAGGGGAATGAACATCGATCAATACAAGCTAGTTGAAGTCAACCACACCAAGAAATACCCCAAGTTTGATCCCTTTGTGCTATCATACCAGGTTAGCCAAGTATATTTCGCACCGTACCCAAGCTTGAAAAGAGATCGTGCTCAATGGTGGGCTGTGTTTAGGACAAAGGCAAGGTCCCGTGATTGATGCTCCGGTTGACTTCGACTTCCTTCAGGAGACAAGTGTTGGGACTCCAACGCTTTGTGATCCAAACGATATTCCCGATTATGAAGGTGGTAATGATGTCGAGTGTGGTGAAGGATATGACGAAGAAATTTTGTTTGAAGCCCCATCAGGTGATGATGAAGAAGAGTCTAGTTTCGAGTCCGGAGAAAGCGAGGATGATGACGATGACGATGATGGTTTTTGGGATGACGATAGTGATGATGAACTAAGCGAGGATGGGAATTCACTTTGATTTGTTTGAGTATATCATAGCTTGTATTAAGGACAACATTTCAATAAAAATATAGGACTTTTGTAATGAAATGTTGAAGATTACTTGTTATGACATTTCCATCTATAGTTTTTCTTACTTGTTGTTGAGTAACATGATCCATTCTCGCATTAATATTTATGTTTCCTCTCGCCTTGCTTTCTCCCCACTTCAAACCTAGTAATTATTATACAGGGGACACAAACTTCTTTTGTTTTTTTGGATTAAAAAGCTAAAACATTGATTACATAACTTATATAGGACTACTTCATAATCTACCCTACCGACTTTGTTTTTGGATTAAAAAGCTAAAACATTAAAAAGCAAGGGGGAGGGAGGCAGCAGGGGAGGGGAGGAGAGGGAGGGGAGGAGGAGGGGGCAAGCAGGGGGAGGGGAGGGGAGGGGGAGGGGGAGGGAGGAGGGAGGGAGGGGAGGGGGAGGGAGGGGGGGCAACAGGGGGAGGGGGAGGGGAGGGACGCAGGGGGAGGGGGAGGGGGACTGCAGCAGGGGGAGGGGGAGGGGGGCAAGATGGGAGGGGGGAGGGGAGGGGAGGGGGCAGGGGGGGAGGGGAGGGGCAGGGGGGGCAAGGGGGAGGGGGAGGGGAGGGGCAGGGGGACGGGAGGGCAGGGGAGGGGGAGGGGCAAGAGGGGAGGGAGGGAGGAAAGAGGGGGAGGGCAGGGGGAGGGGGGCAGGGGGAGGGGCAGGGGAGGGGGGGGGAGGGGGAGGGGGGAGGGAGGGGGGCAAAGGGGGGAGGGCAAGCAAAGAGGGGGAGTGGAGGGGGCAAAAGGGGGAGGCAGAGACCGCAAAGCAGGGGGAGGGGAGGGACCGCAGGAGGGGAGGGGGAGGGGAGGGCAAAGCAGGGGGAGGGGAGGGGGAGGCGGGGAGAGGAGGGAAAGGACCGGCAACAGGGGGAGAGGGCGGGAGAGGCGCAGGGGGAGGAGGGGGAGGGGCAGGGGAGGGGAGCGGGAGGACAAGGGGGAGGGGGGCAGGGGGAGCGGGAGGGGGAGGGGGGAGGGGGGGGGGAGGGCAAGCAGGGGGAGGGGAGAGGGGGAAAGAAAGAGGGGGAGGGAGGGGGAGCAGGGGAGGGGGAGGGGAGGGGGAGGGGGAGGGGAGGGAGGGGCAACGAGGGGAGGGCGGGACCGGCAAGAGGGGAGGGGAGGAAGGCAGGAGGGGGAGGGGCAGGGGGGAGGGCGGGGGAGGGGGCAACAGGGGGAGGGAGGGGGCAAGCAGGGGGAGGGGAAAGACAGCAGGGGGGAGGGGACTCCAGCAGGGGGGGGAGGGAGGGCGAGGGGAGGGGGAGGGGGCAAGAAGCAGGGGGAGGGGGAGGGAGGGGGGGGGGGAGGAGGGCAAGGGGAGGGGGCAGGGGAGAGGGAGGAGCAGGGGGAGGACAGGACCGGCAAGGGGGGGGAGTGGACCCGAGAGGGGAGGGGGAGGGGGAGGGCAAAGAGGGGGAGGGGGAGGGGGCAAAGCAGCGGGGAGGGGGAGGGGGAGGGGGCAGCGGGGGGGGGGAGGGGGAGGGCAGGGGGGGGGGGCGAGGGGGAGGGGAGGGCGCAGGGGGGAGAGGGGGCGAGGGAGAGGGAGGAGGCCGCAGGGGCCGCGTTTCTACTTTCTTGCATTTTACGCGTTTCTACTTTCTTGCATTTTACCCTTGAAAGAAGTATCTTACGCGTTTCTACTTTCTTGCATTTTAGGTAATCATGTCTAATCCTAAGGGCCGCGTGAGGTCGAGGTGGCTTAGGTGGAAGCCAAGGTCGTGGGACTTTGACTCCGAGGGAGCTTTTTTCACCACCACTGCAAGGAAGCGAACCCTATGTCGGAGACACAGGGGAGATGATTCACAGGCACGTGACATTGGTGAGCACGTACGAGACTCCGATGACTCATACGGAGGAAGGTGAAGGTTCGAACCGTGCACCAAGAAAGGTTTTAAGCCCTACTTGGATTGTGGTAAGTTAGTAAACCTTCATTTCATGATATTTGTATGCAATGATATTCACAATTCACGTGTTTGTTTGGTTTTCAATTCAGGTTTGATGATAACAAGGTTAGTGGGTCCATCACCGACATTTTCCAGGCCCATTTTCGACAACCATGGTTCAATTACAATGAGGTCGATGATGCAACAAAGACGCATTGGTGGAACATTTTCACGAGTATGTATGAATCGAATTATGAAAAATGAAATTGATTATATTACTTTATTAATATCTTTGTTTAATGTTTGACTAAAGGGTATTTACGAATGGCCTCCCGAGTTAGAAGGCCTAGTGAGGAAGGATTACAAGAAAAAAGCTTCATCTCGTCTGCGAGACTTGCGATACTTGGGGTGGTTAAGAAAGCCAAAGAAAGGCCAAAATGGTTGGGGGAGACGATATACGAAGACATGAAGAAGAGAAGTGAAGACCCAACATTTCGGGAAAAATCTGAAAAGGCGAAGAAGAACCGAAGAGGTGGCTCCCTGTCTAATCCAATTGAGCCGTCACACTTTCAGGGTTCTATTTCGGCAGGCAAAGATGCTAGGAAGATGGTAAATATGTTTCATATCTACTACTTAGTGTAATTTACATGAATATGTTCCATAAAGCCTTTGTTAATTAAACAATGTCTACAAGCAAAGAGTAGAGGAGGAGTACTCCCTATTGCTCCGGAGTTGTTCTTGAAGACTCATTTCAAGATCGTTCCTCGGAAAAGGAGAAATTCCAAAGAAACAAGAAATCAAAGCAAATCTCGGTACATACTTCTAAACATGATATATGTAGTTAGTTTAGTGTATTTATAAGTTGTTTTGATTGAAAAAACACAAAGTAGGAAAGTTAGAACCAAATGTAGGCCAATATAGGCCTTTTTTAGGCCTTTTTACTTGAAATTGAATGAATACGAGTACTTTGATGCTAGTTTAAGTTATAACCACCTCAAACATGATATATGTAGTTAGTTTAGTGTATTTATAAGTTGTTTTGATTGAAAAAACACAAAGTAGGAAAGTTAGAACCAAATGTAGGCCAATATAGGCCTTTTTAGGCCTTTTTACTTGAAATTGAATGAATACGAGTACTTTGATGCTAGTTTAAGTTATAACCACCTCAAACATGATATATGTAGTTAGTTTAGTGTATTTATAAGTTGTTTTGATTGAAAATACACAAAGTAGGAAAGTTAGAACCAAATGTAGGCCAATATTGGCCTTTTTACCCACTTTATTTTACTTGAATTTGAGTATATTTAACCAAATGCAGGAGACGTACAAGAAGAAGCCGGATCATTGTACCACTCAGGGTCACAAACGAACCCCGATCTGTTGTATTGGGGAGACAGTTGGGGGGAGGAACCGAGGAAAAGTTCAGGGGTTGGGTCAGGGAGATCATTTGTACTACAACTCTTCATCAGGGCGAGGAGATAGCGGCTCTTCACAACCATATGAGCCGTCCATTTTATCTCAGATTGAGGCGCGAGTGGAGGCAAAGGTCGGCTCGCGCGGATGGAAGAGGTGGAGGCAATGGTCGCAAAGCACGGGTGGAAGCGTCAAGTCGGGCCATTGTTGAGGAAATGATGAGGAACATGTCTAGTTTCGGCCACATGTCCTCGGGTTGCAACCCGAGCCCCCCTCCACATCGCACCAGACGATGACCCGGGGTTTGGTGGTGGCGGTAGTGCTACACGAACACCCTTGACAAGTGTAGTGTTTTTGCTTTCGGCAACTTGGTAACTAACTTTTATGCATTTAGTGTCTATATTTTTCGGCATCTAGCTTATTAGTTTCCAGCTTTGTCGATATATATTTTTTGTAAACACGAGAATTCTACTTTATTTCCCGACATCGGGATCTATTTTGTGTACATAATTGTAATCTATTTCTTGTAATTATACAAGTATCAATGCAAATTGTAATATATATCAAAATTGCATATTTTTGTAATTGAATGCGATGGAGGAACAACTTTAGTGTGGTCCACAAGCATGCAAACGGTCGTTGGTACGAGTTTAATTATTGGTAACAACAAAAATATTTTAAATAATATAATTTCAAAAAAACAACGACGGCTAAACATTAAATTAACGACGGCTAGGCGGTCGTTGCAGGTATACCATGGACCCAAGGACTTCCTCTTCAACGACGGCTTTTATATAATAGCGACGGTTTATACCGACGTTGATGTGGCCCATACAACGACCATTTAAAACCGTTGGGGAATTTACCGACGGTGTTTAATCAGTCGCTAAATCAACGACGGTTTCAAACCGTCGTTGATTTTGGTACCAGCGTCGGTTTTTAAAAACGGTCGCGATTACAAAGTAAGCCGTCGGTATTTTACTCACCGACGGCTCGGCCGTCGTTGATTCTAAATTCAGCGACCACCGTTGCACCGACGGTCTTCTAACGACGGTTTAGCCGTCGTTGATGTTTCACCGACGGTTTTACTAATATTTCCGACTGCTTTAAGCCGTCGTTAAATTTATCCTTTCTTGTAGTGCTTGTTGTTTGGTGATAACTTGAAATCGCTTGAATCCGATTGTTGTTTGGTGATGACTTGGAATCGCTTGAATGCGATTGTTTTTATGTACATCATAATGCCTAGATAACCGTTCAAGACTTACTTATTAGGCGTAAGTCTTGAATAGTCCCCGTTTTGGGATTGTTCTTCAACGTCACATCTCACTTAGGTAGTGAATGTGTGTTGATTCTTTGATTCTAAGTGAAATACGGTTAGTCATTTCCCTAATTTGTTCTCCCGGTACATATAAGATAAGCAATTATCTTCATCGTATACTTGGAGAACTGAAGGGAAATGCTGCCGAATTTTACTTAGAATTAAAGATGATACATTCATTCACTAGTGGGATTGGACGTTTAAGGATGGGTTAGGTTGGAGTGATAAGGACCCAATGGAAGCATACATGCATTGAATATTAGCTGGTTGTGTTATATTTATGTGAATTTTTTAATTGATAATAAATTTTTATGAATGTATGTATGTATGTGTGGGGGTTTTCAGAAATGGATCGAAGTTGGATGTATGGAAAGCGGAATACGTTGGAGTTTTGTACAAGGGGGTTTAGGGTTTATAATATTATTATTATTATTAATTATTTATTATAAGTTAAGTTAAGTTCAACTTAATAATAATCATAATAATAATAATAATAATAATAATAATAATAATAATAATAATAAACAATAACAATAAATAATAAATAATAAATAATAAATAACAAATAATAAACAATAGAAAATAATAAATAATAAATAAATAATAAATAATAAATAATAAATAATAAATGATATATAATAAATAATAAATAATAAATAATAAATAATAAATAATAAATAATAAATAATAAATAATAAATAATAAATAATAAATAATAAATAATAAATAATAAATAATAAATAATAAATAATAAATAATAAATAATAAATAATAAATAATAAATAATAAATAATAAATAATAAATAATAAATAATAAATAATAAATAATAAATAATAAATAATATATAATAAATAATAAATAATAAATAATAAATAATAAATAATAAATAATCAATAATAAATAATAAATAATAAATAATGAATAATAAATAATAAATAATAAATAATAAATAATAAATAATAATAATAATAATAATAATAATAAATAATAAATAATAGTAATAATAATAATAATTATTATTATAATAATAATAATAATTATTATTATTATTATAATAATAATAATTATTATTATTATAATAATAATAATAATAATAATAATAATAAACAATAATAATAATGATAAAAATAATAATAATATATAACATATAATAAATAATAAATAATAATAATAAAAATTATCATAATAAATAAAAATAATAATAATAATTATTATTATTATTATCATAAATAATAATAATTATTAGTATTATTATCATAAATAATAATAATAATAATAATAATCATAATAAGTATTAAATAATAATAATTCTTATTATTATCATAAATAATAATTAAATAATGATAATAATCATAATAAATAAATAATTATAATTAAAATATTAGATAAGATTGAACTATACTGAAATTAACTGAGATTAACTGAACTTCTTCTTCTTCTTCTTCTTCTTCTTCTTCTTCTTCTTCTTCTTCTTCTTCTTCTTCTTCTTATTATTATTATTATTATTATTATTATTATTATTATTATTATTATTATTATTATTATTATTATTATTATTATTATTATTATTATTATTATTATTATTATTATTATTATTATTATTATTGTTATTTATTATTATTATAATATTATTATTATTATTATTATTATTAATTATTTATTATAAGTTAAGTTAAGTTCAACTTAATAATAATCATAATAATAATAATAATAATAATAATAATAAAAAAAAATAACAATAAATAATAAATAATAAATAATAAATAATAAATAACAAATAATAAACAATAGAAAATAATAAATAATAAATAAATAATAAATAATAAATAATAAATAATAAATAAAAAATAAAAAATAATAAATAATAAATAATAAATAATAAATAATAAATAATAAATAATAAATAATAAATAATAAATAATAAATAATATATAATAAATAATAAATAATAAATAATAAATAATAAATAATAAATAATAAATAATAAATAATAAATAATAAATAATAAATAATAAATAATAAATAATAAATAATAAATAATAAATAATAAATAATAAATAATAAATAATAAATAATCAATAATAAATAATAAATAATAAATAATAAAAAATGAATAATAAATAATAAATAATAAATAATAAATAATAAATAATAAATAATAAATAATAAATAATAATAATAATAATAATAATAATAATAATAATAAATAATAAATAATAGTAATAATAATAATAATAATTATTATAATAATAATAATAATAATAATAATAATAATAATAATAAACAATAATACTAATGATAAAAATAATAATAATATATAACATATAATAAATAATAATAATAAAAATTATCATAATAAATAAAAATAATAATTAATAAATAATAAATAATAAATAATATATAATAAATAATAAATAATAAATAATAAATAATAAATAATAAATAATAAATAATAAATAATAATAATAATAATAATAATAATAAATTATAAATAATAGTAATAATAATAATTATTATTATAATAATAATAATAATAATAATAATAATAATAATAATAAACAATAATAATAATGATAAAAATAATAATAATATATAATATATAATAAATAATAAATAATAATAATAAAAATTATCATAATAAATAAAAATCATAATAATTATTATTATTATTATTATCATAAATAATAATAATTATTAGTAATATTATCATAAATAATAATAATAATAATAATAATAATAATAATAATAATCATAATAAGTATTAAATAATAATAATTCTTATTATTATCATAAATAATAATTAAATAATGATAATAATCATAATAAATAAATAATTATAATTATAATATTAGATAAGATTAACTATACCGAAATTAACCGAGATTAACGTAACTTCTTCTTCTTCTTCTTCTTCTTCTTCTTCTTCTTCTTATTATTATTATTATTATTATTATTATTATTATTATTATTATTGTTCTTATTAATTATTATTATAATATTATTATTATTATTAATTATTTATTATAAGTTAAGTTAAGTTCAACTTAATAATAATCATAATAATAATAATAATAATAATAATAATAATAATAATAATAATAATAAACAATAACAATAAATAATAAATAATAAATAATAAATAACAAATAATAAACAATAGAAAATAATAAATAAATAATTAATAATTAATAATTAATAATAAATAATAAATAATAAATAATAAATAATAAATAATAAATAATAAATAATAAATAATAAATAATAAATAATAAATAATAAATAATAAATAATAAATAATAAATAATAAATAATAAATAATAAATAATAAATAATAAATAATAAATAATAAATAATAAATAATAAATAATAAATAATAAATAATAAATAATGAATAATAAATAATAAATAATAAATAATAAATAATAAATAATAAATAATAACTAATAAATAATAACTAATAAATAATAAATTATAAATAATAAATAATAAATAATAAATAATAAATAATAAATAATAAATAATAAATAATAAATAATAAATAATAAATAATAAATAATAAATAATAAATAATAAATAATAAATAATAAATAATAAATAATAAATAATAAATAATAAATAATAAATAATAAATAATAAATAATAAATAATAAATAATAAATAATAAATAATAAATAATAAAAATTAAATAATAAATATAAAATATTAAATAATAAACAATAAATTATAAATAATAAATAATAAATAATAAATAATAAATACTAATAAATATTAACTTATAATTAATAATAATAAAACAAATATTAATAATAATAATAAATAACTAATAAATAACAAATAATGAATAAATAATGATAATAAAAATAGTAAATAAAATAATAATTATAATAATACTAAATAAATAATAATAATATTAATAATAATAATAATAATAATTAATAATAATAATAAATAATAAATAAAAAATAAAAAATAATAAATAATAAATAATAAATAATAAATAATAAATAATAAATAATAAATAATAAATAATAAATAATAAATAATAAACAATAAATAATAAATTATAAATAATAAATAATAAATAATAAATAATAAATAATAATAATAATAATAATAATAATAATAATAATAATAACCAATAATAATAATGATAAAAATAATAATAATAAATAATATATAATAAATAATAAATAATAATAATAAAAATAATCATAATAAATAATAATAATCATAATTATTATTATTATCATAAATAATAATAGTAATTATTATTATTATCATAAATAATAATAATAATAATAATAATAATCATAATAAGTATTAAATAATAATAATTCTTATTATTATCATAAATAATAATTAAATAATAATAATAATCATAAAAAATAAAAAATAATGATTAAAATATTAGATAAGATTGAACTATACCGAAATTAACCGAGATTAACCGAACTTCTTCTTCTTCTTCTTCTTCTTCTTCTTCTTCTTCTTCTTCTTCTTCTTATTATTATTATTATTATTATTATTATTATTATTATTATTATTATTATTATTATTATTATTATTATTATTATTATTATTATTATTATTGTTATTTATTATTATTATAATATTATTATTATTATTATTATTATTAATTATTTATTATAAGTTAAGTTAAGTTCAACTTAATAATAATCATAATAATAATAATAATAATAATAATAATAATAAAAAAAATAACAATAAATAATAAATAATAAATAATAAATAATAAATAACAAATAATAAACAATAGAAAATAATAAATAATAAATAAATAATAAATAATAAATAATAAATAATAAATAAAAAATAAAAAATAATAAATAATAAATAATAAATAATAAATAATAAATAATAAATAATAAATAATAAATAATAAATAATAAATAATATATAATAAATAATAAATAATAAATAATAAATAATAAATAATAAATAATAAATAATAAATAATAAATAATAAATAATAAATAATAAATAATAAATAATAAATAATAAATAATAAATAATAAATAATAAATAATAAATAATAAATAATAAATAATCAATAATAAATAATAAATAATAAATAATAAAAAATGAATAATAAATAATAAATAATAAATAATAAATAATAAATAATAAATAATAAATAATAAATAATAATAATAATAATAATAATAATAATAATAATAAATAATAAATAATAGTAATAATAATAATAATAATTATTATAATAATAATAATAATAATAATAATAATAATAATAATAAACAATAATAATAATGATAAAAATAATAATAATATATAACATATAATAAATAATAATAATAAAAATTATCATAATAAATAAAAATAATAATTAATAAATAATAAATAATAAATAATATATAATAAATAATAAATAATAAATAATAAATAATAAATAATAAATAATAAATAATAAATAATAAATAATAATAATAATAATAATAATAATAAATTATAAATAATAGTAATAATAATAATTATTATTATAATAATAATAATAATAATAATAATAATAATAATAATAAACAATAATAATAATGATAAAAATAATAATAATATATAATATATAATAAATAATAAATAATAATAATAAAAATTATCACAATAAATAAAAATCATAATAATTATTATTATTATTATTATCATAAATAATAATAATTATTAGTAATATTATCATAAATAATAATAATAATAATAATAATAATAATAATAATAATCATAATAAGTATTAAATAATAATAATTCTTATTATTATCATAAATAATAATTAAATAATGATAATAATCATAATAAATAAATAATTATAATTATAATATTAGATAAGATTGAACTATACTTGAAATTAACTTGAGATTAACGTAACTTCTTCTTCTTCTTCTTCTTCTTCTTCTTCTTCTTCTTATTATTATTATTATTATTATTATTATTATTATTATTATTGTTCTTATTAATTATTATTATAATATTATTATTATTATTAATTATTTATTATAAGTTAAGTTAAGTTCAACTTAATAATAATCATAATAATAATAATAATAATAATAATAATAATAATAATAATAAACAATAACAATAAATAATAAATAATAAATAATAAATAACAAATAATAAACAATAGAAAATAATAAATAAATAATTAATAATTAATAATTAATAATAAATAATAAATAATAAATAATAAATAATAAATAATAAATAATAAATAATAAATAATAAATAATAAATAATAAATAATAAATAATAAATAATAAATAATAAATAATAAATAATAAATAATAAATAATAAATAATAAATAATAAATAATGAATAATAAATAATAAATAATAAATAATAAATAATAAATAATAAATAATAACTAATAAATAATAACTAATAAATAATAAATTATAAATAATAAATAATAAATAATAAATAATAAATAATAAATAATAAATAATAAATAATAAATAATAAATAATAAATAATAAATAATAAATAATAAATAATAAATAATAAATAATAAATAATAAATAATAAATAATAAAAATTAAATAATAAATATAAAATATTAAATAATAAACAATAAATTATAAATAATAAATAATAAATAATAAATAATAAATACTAATAAATATTAACTTATAATTAATAATAATAAAACAAATATTAATAATAATAATAAATAACTAATAAATAACAAATAATGAATAAATAATGATAATAAAAATAGTAAATAAAATAATAATTATAATAATACTAAATAAATAATAATAATAATAATAATAATAATAATAATTAATAATAATAATAAATAATAAATAAAAAATAAAAAATAAAAAATAAAAAATAATAAATAATAAATAATAAATAATAAATAATAAATAATAAATAATAAATAATAAATAATAAACAATAAATAATAAATTATAAATAATAAATAATAAATAATAAATAATAAATAATAATAATAATAATAATAATAATAATAATAATAATAAACAATAATAATAATGATAAAAATAATAATAATAAATAATATATAATAAATAATAAATAATAATAATAAAAATAATCATAATAAATAATAATAATCATAATTATTATTATTATCATAAATAATAATAGTAATTATTATTATTATCATAAATAATAATAATAATAATAATAATAATCATAATAAGTATTAAATAATAATAATTCTTATTATTATCATAAATAATAATTAAATAATAATAATAATCATAAAAAATAAAAAATAATGATTAAAATATTAGATAAGATTGAACTATACTGAAATTAACTGAACTAAAATGAAATTAAATTAACTGAACTGAAATTAACTTAAATTAACTGAAATTAAATTAACTGAACTGAAATCAAATTAACTGAACTGAAATTAACTGAAATTAAATTAACTGAACTGAAATTAACGGAAAATAAGTTCAAAAGAACAGGGCCTAACTTAATGTTTTTTTTTCCTGAAAAAGCGAGAAAAGGCGCTCGAGAGTGCAAAAATAATACACATCATCACTACTTAGGTCAAAGGAACTATGGGGATGCTAGAGAGTTGTGGAAGCAGGAGAACTGCTGTCCACCTAGTTTTGATTCTGGACCGTCATCTAGTACACCATCCTCCTCGGTGTCCTCTCATATTAATCGGGGTGATGACTGGTGGTGCGCGATGTATAAGAAAGATCCTGTCACTAAACAACGATTTATTCCAGTTGACGAAACAAAGATTGCAGCTGACAAATACGTATGTATATCACTATAACTTTTAGTTTGACATATATATGTTTTTTCTTTATTAAATACATTATTATTTGTAACTTGTTTTTTGGGCAGTTGGAGTACAAGGAGAAGCAAGCCAAGGGTGAGTTCACTCCGGTACGTAACAAAGACGCCCTTTTTATGGCACTTGGAGAGAAGCCAGATCATTCGGGTCGTTGTTATGGTTTTGGAGGCTACAATGTTGGCTATAGGAAGGCTTTTGGTTGTCCACCTCCTAGGAACTATTGGAGCTCGAGTCAGGAACAAGAGGAAGCATTCATGCAGAAATTGGCTGAAAGGTGCAGAAATGACATTGCAACATATATGCAGAATGTGGCGCTTTCACAGCACACTCAGCTACCTACTCCACCATTTGTTGCACCATCATCTGCTTCACCATTTGTTCCATCATCTGCTTCACCATCTACTGGGCCATCTACTTTTCAGCCCCTCAGCTACCTATTCCGCCATTTGTTCCATCATCTGCTTCACCATTTGTTCCATCATCTGCTTCACCATCTACTGGGCCATCTACTTGATAGCCCACTCAGCTACGTACTCCACTATCTGGATTTTTCGATACTCTATAATCTTGAGTTGAAGGTACATATATCTACCATATATACATGTGCTTTATACAAATAATTATCTTACATAATTAGAACTTTACATTATTGTTAAGACAAGACACCATGTCGATTGTATTTGATAGATCCAACTAGTGGAAAGACTTGTCGGACATAAATATCCGATCCGGGACCTGGTCGATCCGATCCGATTTTTCGGATATCCGTTCCGCTTTTTTAGTTCTCGGGTATTTCGGATCGGATATTCGAAAAATATCGGATGCGGATCGGATTTTTTAATTTTCGGATATCCGAAAATATTCGAAACATGGAAATATTTCGGTTTTTTCCGGATATTTTCGGATATCCGATCCGAAATATTCGTTTTCAAGGCCGGATATATGAAATATCCGGTGATCCGATCCGATCCGAAACATATTTTATGAACTTTTCCTTTGAAAATTTCAATTTTTTTAGTTTTCGGATATCCGATGATCCGATCCGAAATTTCGGATATCCGATTCGATCCAATCCGAAAATTTTTGGATCGGATTCGGATCGCATTTTTCCCTATCCGAAATTTCGGATCGGATATCCGAAATGAGCACCCCTAACCTGTCCCCGTCCCTACATATCAAATCGACACTACATAAACTACTTTGGGTACGTGGGTGCAATGGCCAAAAAATTTAGTGCAAATATTAGGTGATGAGGTAATTGTTCAAAATTTATCCATTTTTTGTAAAAATAATAGCATTAAATTTAAAAATTACATAATCTTATGCGCGTTCTCAAAAATAATTATTAGGTTACACCGCCACCTAAAAACAAAAGGGGATTTCGGGGGAGGTCATTAGATGTCCTAGCCAAAGAACTTTCAGTTGGTTCGGCTACTCGTTATAGTCCGGTTGTCGATGATGTATCGTTCTTGGAATCCCTCACGAGAAAACTATAGGGAGTTAGCGAGATACGCTTGCCCTTGCCGTCGCAGACGATGATACCGTTGGTGTTACCTTGCCGAGCTCCTTGTTCCATTATTCAAAAGATGCCACCACTTATCATACCAAGGAGGATATTGCTCAGTTCCTGAAAGGGGAGATGCTTAATATTTCTATTATCCAAGTGTACATGAGGTAGCAATAATCAAAGTTATGATTTTACATTTGATTGTATGATAGTTGTATTTTCCACATAAAATTTACATCCGTCTATTTTTTTTTAGGGCAACGCAATGTCTGACTTGGATGGATTTGGAGATGCTTTGTTCGTGTTTGTTGGATGTGTCCGGAGAGTACCGCGGATGTGAATGCATTGGAGAATGTAACGACTTACATTCATTGTGCTTTGACTGGATCCGTCGTTGTTGGTGCTAGTATCATCTTCACCGCCAATCTTTCAAGAGTAATATTCTATCTTAATAATTTTACAAATATTGATTGTTGCATGACATGTGAATTTTTTTAGTAATTATTGTTATTCAATCTTGCAATAGCCGTCATTGGATGCTCCTTGTCATATGTCCCACGCTCGGGATAATTTATGTCTTTGATTCCGCTAGCTTACATAAGGAGCGGAAGTTAATGATTAGACCGCCTATGATAGCGTAAGTTGATCGGTTTGATATATTTTAAATGAATTGAAATTATAATATACAGTAAATAAAGTGTAAATCATTAGATATTGTGTTATGAAGTGCTTTTAGGAGGTTTCAGTTGAGCGGCAACAAAGTTCGGCGGGACAAGCTTCTTTGGAAGCATGTTAAGGTATAATAGACTTATTTTATTCAATTAAAAGCCTATGTCATTCTCATTATATGATAAATTTCTTCATTTTCTTAAAACTTTTGATAAAAGTGCCCACAACAACAAGGAGGCACGGAGTGCGGTTATTTTGTCATGCGTAACATTTTTGACGTACTCACTTTATATTTTGGTTCGGAGGATTTCGATGAAGTAATTTTTTGTTCACTTATAATTCATTTCATATTTTATAAATTTAACTATTTGAGGCTAACTTTGGTGAAATAATTTTAGGTTTCTCGTACCTTTACCCTCGATCCTTATACGGAAGATCAAATCAATGAGGTGAAAAATAAATCGGCAAGATACTTTATTGATAATTGCATTGCGTAGGTTAGTTAATGTTAATTTTCTTTGTTTCTCTATCTTTACAACGAATATAATTTAGTGCAACTTGTACCAACCAACATTATCGTATTGACTTGGATTTCATGATATACATATATACATATACATATACATATACATATACATATACATATACATATACATATACATGTATACATGTATACATGTACATATATATATACATGTATATATATATACATGTATATACATGTACATGTATATATATACATGTATATATATACATGTACATGTATATACATGTATATATATACATGTATACATGTATATATATACATGTATGTTGGATTCGCATGATATCTATGTTGGATTGAATCGTATTTATTTCTTGTTAAACTTGGAATTTGGATTGTGGAAGTTGGAGGAAAATTGGTTCTTAGAGGATGATGGATGTTGGTTGTTGGATGAATTTTGGATAGATGTTGGTTGTTGGATGAATTTTGGATGATGGATGTTGGTTGTTGCATATAATATTGTACAGGTTAATTCCCAATTATGTGTTTATCCAATTTACAAACGGAGCTCTGCCGAAATTTATGCAGAAAATATTGTTGCAACTGCTGCATTCTGCTTGTTGCATCCTGCTTCTTGCATGAGGAGGATGGATGGAACCTACGTGCCCAAAATGCCCTCATGAAAATAAATTAATTCCCAAAATGTCCTTATAATTTCAGTTTCCAATGCACCATTATTAATGATAAAATGGAATCTTATACCCCATTGTACTCTTCTACACATTAAACCATGCAACATTAAAGTTCAGTTTTTATTTTTTGTTAAAAAGAAAAAAACAATGTAGGTGTTCCCCAATAAAAATGAATTTTTTTATTCAAATAAAAAAAGATTCCACTTTACCTTAATTCGCGTGTAAAAATAGAATCAGAACTTATATTATGGGACGGAGGGAGTATTACATAGTTATTCGTATATTAGTAATACGATAGGACAAGGTTAGGAGAAAGCCAGAAATGTATCCTTATGAAAAGTCAAAGCACATTATTAATTACTCATGTTACCATCTTAGCAAGTCAATTCCCACTTAGCTCAAATCCAGAGTATCTTGTTATAAAGCATTAATAACTTATATGTTCCCCTAAAAAAAAACTTATATGTCAAAAAGATAAAATACAGCACTCTCCCCAAAGTAATAAAATTAATTGTTTTATGATAACTTCTCAGGGTAACAAGTAAATAAAAATTCTAATTATCATGTCTTCTATATAAAATTAAATTAGTTAATGTCCTTGTATTGATATGCTTCTGCACGATATACTCTGTCAATTTGATCTCCAAATAGTATGATGCAAGCTGCTACGTTTTTATTCATTTAAACTCGAGTTGTACCATTTAATTCCTCCACTCTTCCGGTTCAACCGGGCAATGGTCGGGTTCACATACCATACGTCCACAACCAAGCGACTTATCACTAGATTTTTATATGGAACTTATCACCACCATTATGATCATCAAACACAAAAAATATTCCTTAAGGAGCAACTTATCAATGATTGTTTTTTTTACTATAATATGTTGCTGAGCGTTATGCTCATGGATGTGTATGTAATTAATAATTATTTTATAGTGATCAAATAATTGTTTTCATTTTAAGAGCCTGCGAAATTGTCATGGACAACCTCTAATTAATTGCATTAACAAAGTGAGATTATACTGTAACATTAGTTGATATTGATATATCAAGATGGCTGAAAGGTGTATTTTGTACTCATCCGTATTTCTCCAAGGCATTTGGTCTCCCAATCTTTGAAAAGCAAGAATCTATACAAATTAGACAAGTAGTAGTTGTTGTCAATCAAACATAAATCTAATTCTATTCGTTTAATGAAAAAGCTTATGAGAGCGGCATGATGTTTGTATAAGTATAGAGAGTTGGCTTATGAGAAAAAAGTTTATTAAAATGAGATTTTATGGTGGTCACGAAAATGTTTATTAACTAGAATACCTGTAAACATATTGACTATAATTTCCCTCACCTTATAAATCATGATCGGTTTAATAAGGAGTAGTAAATTAATTAGTATTCGCTAATTATTTATGAATTTAATCAATCAATAATGAAGTATATTTTCAAAGGAAAGGAAAAAGTCCTCTCATATCATCATCTTCTCTCATTTTACCTCAAAACCAAAAAAAAAATTAATAAGGAACTTTCATTAATATTTTTAGAGCATCAAGTATATTGGACAAACTAATAATGTATCGTTGTATCTCTTCTATTTGTTATTGTAATCCCCCGTAAATTTATGAATTTATAAATATATTTTAACGTATAGTTATCTATATTTAAGTATATTTTAGTATTTAAATGATTTATTTCGTCAGAGTTTGACTATTTGAAAGTCAAAGGAATTATTTTAGTGATTTAAAGAAGTCAAATATTTTATTAAGTCATGCTTTGAAAAATATTTGAAATGTTTGAAATGTTTTTGGATTTGAAAAAGGACTCCTAAGTGGATTGGAAGAACCCAAACACTTTTAAATTTGGAAAAGGATTTCTAGTTTGAGCGCAATTACCTTTTCCTAAACCCACAAGGGGAATTTATATAAACCCCAAATTATTCCCACACAATTATTTTCTCTCTCCTCCTTCCTCCCAAAATTTCGGCCCTCATTCTTTTTCTTTTCTTCTCTCTTCCTCTTCCTTCGCATTTTCTTCCTTCGGTTCGGCCACCAGTCCGGCCAACCACCACTGCTCACCGGCGGCAGCCGGCCACCAGCCATGTTGCACCGCCGCTGCTGCTGCTCCTTGGCTGCCGTGTGATTCTTCCTCCTTCCTTTGCTCTGGTTTGATTACTTTTCTTCCTCCTCAAGTTTTATTCAAAGTTTATGTTTTTAAGATTTGCTTTTAGTATGATAATGTTTAAAAGCTTTAGTTTGATGATTTATTTATGAATCTAAGTTTATATAATTTATGTATTGAAGAAATAAAAATTCAGATTTGTATATTAGGTTTGAATTGGACTTTGAATTATCAAAGCATGAATTTTTAAGGGTTTTAAAGGTTGGAAATCATTGTAGTATGTCATAATTTATGAAATTGATTACTTTTATGATTTCAAAGATGTTTGAATAAATTTTAAGGGAGTTTTAACATATAATATATTGCTGGAAATTTAGAGGGAGTATCAATATGGTGTTTTATGGTGAGTTTTAACTAGTGTAGTAAGTATTATACTAGGAGGTTTAATAATCAAATTTTATTATGGGAAAGGTTTTAAACATGTTTAAGAAGGGTTTAAAGTATTTTATTATTGCTGTAAATTAATGAAGGATTGATTGTGAATTTATATTGTTGTTGTTTTAGGCGGAGAATTCTCTCTAAGCGACTTTTAAGACTGTTAAAGTGGCCTCTCAATTTGTCTACACAAGGTACGTACATACCTATGTGTTGATTGGTTTAGTATCATGATTTTAAGGATGAGAATTATGTAGTATCATGTATAGGAACTATGTTGAGTTCATATATGATTTCTATTATGTTGGATTTGCATGTTTCATATGCCGTTGTGTGAAACATGTTGATTATGAGATTTATATTATGTTTGTATGGAAGATTGATGCAAGCATATGGTTGGGAACTTTATTTTATTAATTCACATGGGGGAATTAATATATATATATATATATATATATATATATATATATATATATATATATATATATATATATATATATTAGTTTGGATCATGATTGATCATTTGTTCCTTTTTGAGTATTTCACTGCTTTATAAGGACCAAGGGACTTATTTGGTAAGTTGATATTTTATACCTATGAAAGGTTGTTTGGTTGTTGGCTAGGTTCATCAATTAAAGGAAGTTTGGATTAAAGTTGGAATTAATCTTGGGTTGTTAAGTTGTGTGATCACTTATCTAGTCCTAAGATAAAAATGGAAGTTTATGATTGCTGAATGGTTATAATGTTTGTTTTACTTGTGAGTCATAACAAGTAATAGCTGGTTAATCATGTAAAGTGAAACTTGGATAACAATAGCTTTAGACTTGTGCACGTCTGAAGTGTTGGACAAATAGGAGTTGGAGTACATGGTGGTAGCCCATGGCTTTTTCTGGGAATCACCGTGTTCTATTTTTATTTTAAAGGTTCCTCGATATCGTAGGTCATGGGAATACGGAGTCGCGCCAGTATTTCGTCTTCCAAAGGGAAGGCCGTTTTGGTTAGGCAACTCGGTCTATTGACTATTCCATCTAAAGTAATTAAAAATTTTGATTGTGAAGTTTAGTTCAATAGAAGTTATCTGAAAGTTATTATATTACTTTTTATTCCTGCTTACTACTTATTAGTATCATGCTAGGATTGTTTATTTATTTAGTATGTAATACCCGGCTTTGCGATTACATGCTTTTGTTTGTGTATGTTGATCATGGCTATGCCTTATTGATCCCTGTGATGACCCATTTTGGTGAGCTGTCTCTAGGGATCAATAGTTAATTGTCCATCTACAGGTTTGAAGGTGATGCATCATTGGGTTCGGGATTGGAGAGCTTTTGTAGACTATTTATCATACTTTGAGTTTATACTTTTTGTAGTTGGTTTTGGTTTTAAGTTTGACTTTGACTTTGTTGGTTTGACTTTTGGAGTTGACTCTGTAGTTGACTAAGTTTTATTTATAAAGTTTATTATTATGTTTTCCGCTGCAAAATTGTGAATAAGCAGATACGTTTTCACACGGGAGATAATGCTTTGATGATTCTCTATGTTTTATATTAAAAAGGTATTTTTGGAAAAGAGAGAATTGTCGGGGGTGTTATAAAGTGGTATCTAGGAGCTTTAGGTTTGTATTAGCCTTCAAGATTTCAATTATTATTTCGGTTCGAATTAATTTATTTAAAAGGGTCCGAAATATTTTTGTTATTATTGTGTCCGAATATTTTTTTTTAAGTTCGAAAATTTCGAACTATCATAGTTAATTTTTTTTATTATTTCAGTTTTTTCGGTTCCTTTATAAAGTCGAGATCATTTATTTAAATTATTTTAATACTCTAGTTTATTTTAATTATTTTATTATGAGAGATGGGTAGTATAGGAAGGGCATGTAGGATAGAAATATTATATGTCTGCATTAAATAGTTAGTTCAGCATGATTATATTTTTCTTCCCTACTAACTGTTTATGTTATTCCTATGCCTCATAATATTGTTGTTATTTTTGCTTATTGTTTATTGTTGGGATTATACGTTAAGTGAGAGTACCAATTGCTTATAGAAGTTATATTTATTTGTTATATATTCCTAGCCATGTACGGTAGAGAAGATACTAGAGTAGGGAGCTACTACAACCCTATTATGTTGAGTGATGATGAGAGTGATGGAGATTATATGTCGACAATGATAGCTATACTAGCCTAGAGTTCATTATGCGTAATGTCTTTGAGAGCGAGCATGCACGATAGTGATGATGAGGTTTTCACTCCAGAAAACTACAAGGAATCAAAGGATAAGACTGATGATGTTTCACCTTAGATTATTTACCTATTTATTTATGCTTTAAGAATAATGTTGGTTAATTCGTCCAGCAGTGGTTTAAATTTATTTCATAGTACCTTTATTTTATTTTAGGAAAAGTACAATATTATGGTTTAGAAAATTGTGACTAGTATCTTTTGAGAAATAAAAGACAAATATTTAATTACCCAAGTGAGCAGGAATTTATTTTGGCACACGAATGGGAATATTTTTTTATTTGTTATGATTGAATTTTTATTCATTGATCCTCAATTGTGTGTTCCTAATGTGAATATTTTCATGGATGATTGATGATGATTATTCTGTGATATGGTTGTAATTGCATCAGAAATTATTTATTGATGCGATATTTATGGTCAAATCAAGTGTTGCCTTCCTAGAGAATGGCATGTAAGTTATGTATCGAACCTAAAGTAGAATACGTTAATTTCAGGTCGTGTAGTAGAATGGCTAACAACGATAACGATTTAGGCTCTTGCTATTCGCCTTTTGGCGGAGAACCGACTCGGGGAAAGAGGCGGCGTCCCGATTCTGCTGGAGACACGTTTGAGAGACTAGCCAAGGTTAAACCACCATACTTTAAGGGGCAAGCTGATCCTACCTTCTTAGAGAATTGGATTAGGGAGTTTGAGAAAATCGTTGGGGCTGTGAACTGTCCTGAGAATATGAAAGTAGGTCGAGGTTGTCTTGTGTATCTAAAAGATGAGGTTGATTTGTAATGGAGAGAAAATGGGGCTAGGCGAGTCTTTGTTGAGGGATTCAATTGGGATTCTTTTGTTACTGCCTTGAGAGGGAAGTTTTACCCCTCTTTTATGAGGAAACCGAAAGCCCAAGAGTTTATCAACCTTATGATGGGGAGTATGACCATCTCTGAGTACTACACTAAGTTTATAGCACTATCGATGTTTGCACCTGAGGTAGTACGTAGCCACTGAGGAATTAAAGGCTCAAAGGTTTGAGCAAGGTTTGACTGAGGAGATCTAGATGGGGTTAGGTGGTGAAACTTTTTCATCTCTAAATATTGTGTATCGAAGAGCCGCCCACATTTATTGTCTTTAGTCGGGCGTGATAAGAAGAATACTATAGTGGGTGAGAAAAGAAAAGATTTCATTCTTTGGGGAAATCAAGGGAATTTCCAAGGGAGGAATAATCGGGGCTACAACAATAACGGCCAATCGAGAGAGTGTACCCTTTGTAAGAAGTGCAAGTAATAACCACCCCGGTAGAGGCGCAAGGGAGACTTAGTGACCTATAACTACTGCCCGGAAAGAAGGGTCATAGGGAGTATGAGTGCTCTACTAAGCAAAAGAAAGAGCAAAATGGCAATAGGAGTGGTAACCAGGTGAGGTCTAGGTCCAACCAGTCTGGAAATCATGATCCGAAGCATGTAGGGGCACAGAACAACCAAGGAAGCTACAGTAAGCCTGCTAGTGAGAGCAAAAATCATAACAAGGCTCCGGGTAAACTGTTCGTGATGAGTCATAATGAAGCTGAACGATCTGCCGACGTAGTTTCTGGTACTTTCTTTATTAACTCCGTGCTAGTTAAAGCGTTATTTGATTCGGGGGCGACTTATACTTTTGTTTCGTCATCTGTTATTAAAAGTCTGGGGTTTGTAGATTTTGAGGTGATTGATTTGCCTTTTAGTATACCTACTGGTGAGACCATAAGGTGTACCATGCTGTTTAATGATTTGCCTCTGAAGATAGGGAACTGTGTTTTTCCTTCTAATTTGATAGAGTTTAATCTGGGAGACCTAGATGTAATCCTGGGGATGGATTGGTTAGGTTTCTACAAGGCCAAGATAGACTGCGAAGTTCATAAAGTAGTGTTGAGAAACCCTTTGGGGAAGTTGACCTCATATAGACGTTTTGGGAAGCCCAAGAACTTTGGGGTTATTTATGAGATGCAGGTGAAGAAATTGATGAAGAAGAGGTGTGAGCTATTTTTCTATAGTGTGAAAGATGTGAGTAAGTAAGTTGGGGTGAATATTGAGGATGTTCCAATCGTGAATGAGTTTAAGGATGTGTTTCCGAGTGAAATTTCGAGTATGCCGCCTGCTAGAGCTGTTGAGTTCACCATAGACTTAGTTCATGGAACTGCACCTATATCTAAGGCACCCTATAGAATGGCACCTCCTGAGATGAGTGAGTTGAAGATGCAGTTGCAAGAGTTGTTCGTAAAGGGTTATATTAGGCTAGTGCATCGCCGTGGGGAGCTCCTGAGTTGGTTGTTAAGAAGAAAGATGGGAGTATGAGGTTGTGTATTAATTATAGGGAATTGAACAATGTAACCATCAAGAACAAATATCCTTTGCCTAGGATAGATGACCTGTTTGATTAGTTGAATGGAGAAACCATGTTCTCAAAGATTGATTTGTGTTCGCGGTATCACCAGTTGAGAGTAGCTGATAAGGATACGTCTAAGACTGCGTTTAGGACTCGTTATGGTCATTATGAGTTTATTGTAATGTCATTTGGGTTAACCAACGCACCTGCCATATTTATGGACTTGATGAATAGGATTTTCCATGAGTTCTTAGATAAGTTCGTAGTGGTATTCATTGATGATATCCTGATTTATTCCAAAAGTGAAAAAGAGCATGATGAACACTTGAAGATTATATTGGAGACGCTTAGGAAGAATCAATTGTATGCCAAGTTCTCTAAGTGTGAGTTTCGTTCGGAGAAAGTAGCATTTTAGGTCACTATGTGTCTAAGGAAGGAGTCTCTGTAGATCCTGCTAATATTCAAGCTATTAGTGAGTGGCCTACTCCAAAGAATGTGTCAGATATCCGAAGTTTTCTAGGTCTAGCTGGCTTTTATAGGAGATTTGTGAGAGAGGCCAATGACCAATTTGATCAAGAAGGAGTCAAAATTCGAGTGGGGTGAGAAGTGTGAGGAAGCTTTCCAGATTATAAAAGAGCGTTTGACCTCTGCACCTGTTTTGACTCTGCCTAATGGGAATGAGGGATTTGAGGTGTATAGTGATGCTTCAAAGAATGGTTTGGGATGTGTCTTTGAATTGAATGGGAAGGTGATCGCGTATGCGTCGCGTCAGTTGAAACCTTATGAGGCTAATTACCCTACCCATGATCTAGAGTTAGCTGCTATCGTGTTTGCCTTGAAAATTTGGAGACATTACCTTTATGGGGCAACCTGTAAGATTTTACTGACCATAAAAGTTTGAAGTACATTTTCACCTAGAAGGACCTTAATATGAGGCAAAGGAGATGGTTAGAATTGATTAAGGATTATGACTTAGACATCCAATATCATGAAGGGAAGGTGAATGTAGTTGCTTATGCGTTGAGTAGAAAATCGAGCCATAGCATGAATGCCTTGGTAGTTGCCGAGGAGTTGTGTCGAGATATGCAAAGGCTTAGCCTAGAAATCTTAAATGTTAGGGAGATCGAGGAACGATTAAGTGCTTTATCATTGGGGTTGTCAGTTTTCGACGAGATCAAAGAGGGTCAAGTTGGGGATGAGCACCTAGAGAAGATTAAGGAAAAGATGAAGCAAGGTAAGGAAGTCGATTTTAAGATCCATGATGATGGTAGTATGAGGTTCAACGGAAGGTGGTGTGTACCATAAAAATGTGATGAGCTTAAGAGGCGACTTATGGATGAGGGCATAATACTCAATATTACGTGCACCCTGGGGGTGACAAATTGTATAAGGACCTTAAAGGGATCTATTGGTGGCCAAACATGAAGCGTGAGGTTGCCGAGTTCGTGTCTAAGTGTCTAACCTGTCAGAAGGTCAAGATAGATCATAAGAGACCCACGGAGAAGGTTCAATCCTTAGAGGTTCGTGGATGGAAGTAGGATTCCATATCGATGGATTTTGTGACTGCTTTGCCTAGGACGAGGAATGGCAATGATGCTATTTGGGTTATTGTGGACCGTCGACGAAGTCGGCCGTGTTCATTCCAATTAAAGAGACATGGAAGAAGAAGCAACTTGCGAAGACGTATATTAAGCATGTAGTGAGATTGCATGGGGTTCCAACCGATATTATTTTAGACCGTGATTCGAGATTCCTCTCGAAATTTTGGCAAAAGTTCCAGTTGAATCTTGGGACAACATTGAAAATGAGTATCGCCTTTCACCTTCGGCCCGATGGTCGAGACGGAGAGGAATAACCAAATTATGGAAGATATGTTGAGAGCGCGCGCTATTGACTTTCAAGGTAGTTTGGAAGACCAATTAGATTTGATTAGTATTAAGATGACACCTTTTGAGGCAACGTAAGGAAGGAAGTGTAGAAGTTCCGTTTGTTGGAATGTTTTCGGTGAGAATATTGTATTGGGGACAGAATTCATTGAGGAGACCGTCAAGAATGTGATGTTCATTCAGGCTAGAATTCAAGTTGCTCAAGATAGGCAAAAGAGTTATGCTGATTTAAAGCGAAGAAATTATGAGTTCGAAGTAGGTGATAAAGTGTTTCATGAAAGTAGCACCAATAATGGGTGTGATGAGATTTGGGAAAAGGGCAAAATAAGGGTCAAATATGTAGGTCTATATGAGATTCCGCAAAGAATTGGGAAGGTAGCTTATAGGTTGGCTTTGCCAATGGAGTTCGAGAAGATGCACGATGTGTTTCATATTTCCCAACTCAAGCGTTATATCCCTGATGAGCGTCATGTTTTGGAGCCTGAGAGAAGCCAGATTGATAGTAGCCTCATATGAGGAAAGGCCTGTGAAAATTCTTGATAAGAAGGTGCGTAGTACACGAAATAAGGATGTTAGTATCGTGAAAGTACTTTGGTCTAACCATGAGTCTGAAGAGGCAACGTGAGAACCCGAAGGCTGAAATAAAGAAGAATTATCCAGATTTATTCCCTAAGGTGAGTTACGAGGGCGGAACTCGCTTTTTACCTATTTTTATGATATTCTAATGCATTTTTATGCTTATTTTGGCGATTTGCATATGTTGGTGCAAAATAAATAGATTCTCCGCATAAGAAAATGTGTTCATAAGTAACACAAGTGTTTTTTTTAAGCTAGCAAAAGAGTGCACATGAGTGGCACAAGTATTTCTCCAATGGGAGTTGGGTTAAAAACTTTTGAAAATGTGTGAGTTTTCGTGTCAAGTTTCGGGACGAAACTTCTTTTAAGAGGGGTAGACTGTAATCCCCCATAAATTTATGAATTTTATAAATATATTTTAACGTATAGTTATCTTTATTTAAGTATATTTTAGTATTTAAATGATTTATTTTGTCAGAGTTTGACTATTTGAAAGTCAAAGGAATTATTTGAGTGATTTAAAGAAGTCAAATATTTTATTAAGTCATGCTTTGAAAAATCTTTGAAATGTTTGAAATGTTTTTGGATTTGGAAAAGGACTCCTAAGTAGGTTTGAGAAACCCAAACACTTTTAAATTTGGAAAAGGATTTCTAGTTTGAACCCAATTACCTTTTCCTAAGCCCACAAGGGGAACCTATATAAACCCCATAAACCCCAAAATTTGCCCACACAATTATTTTCTCTCTCCTCCTTTCTCCCAAATTTTCGGCCCTTATTCTTTTTCTTATTTTCTTCTTTCTTCCTCTTCCTTCGGTTCGGCCACAAGTCCGGCCAACCACCACTGCTCGCCGGCGACTGCCGACCACCAGTCGTGCCGCGCCGCCGCCGCTGCTGCTTCTTGGCTGCCGCGTGATTCTTCCTCCTTCCTTTGCTTTGGTTTGATTTTTTTTCATCCTCCTCAAGTTTTATTCAAATTAAAGTTTGTGATTTTAAGATTTTTTTTTTAGTATGATACTGTTTAAAAGCTTTAGTTTGATGATTTATTTATGAAGCTAAGTTTATATAATTTATGTATTGAAGAAATAAACATTCAGATTTGTATATTAGGTTTGAATTGGACTTTTAATTATCAAAGCACGAATTTTTAAGGGTTTTAAAGGTTGGAAATCATTGTAGTATGTCATAATTTATGAAATTGATTACTTTTATGATTTCAAAGATGTTTGAATAAGTTTTAAGGGAGTTTTAACATATAATATATTGCTGGAAATTTAGAGGGAGTATCAATATGGTGTTTTATGGTGAGTTTTAACTAGTGTAGTAAGTATTATACTAGGAGGATTAATAATCAAATTTTATTATGGGAAAGGTTTTAAACATGTTTAAGAAGGGTTTAAAGTATTTTATTATTGCTGTAAATTAATGAAGGATTGATTGTGAATTTATATTGGTTGTTTTAGGCGGAGAATTCTCTCTAGGCGACTTTTAAGAGCTGTTAAAGTGGCCTCTCAATTTGTCTACACAAGGTACGTACATACCTATGTGTTGATTGGTTTAGTATCATGATTTTAAGGATGAGAATTATGTAGTATCATGTATAGGAACTATGTTGAGTTCATATATGATTTCTATTATGTTGGATTTGCATGTTTCATATGCCGTTGTGTGAAACATGTTGATTATGAGATTTATATTATGTTTGTATGGAAGATTGATGCAAGCATATGGTTGGGAACTTTATTTTATTAATTCACATGGGGGAATATATATATATATATATATTGGTTTGGATTATGATTGATCATTTGTTCCCTTTTGAGTATTTCATTGCTTTATAAGGACCAAGGGCCTTATTTGGTAAGTTGATATTTTATACCTATGAAAGGTAGTTTGGTTGTTGGCTAGGTTCAACAAATAAAGGAAGTTTGGATAAAAGTTGGAATTAATCTGGGGTTGTTAAGTTGTGTGATCACTTATCTAATCCTAAGATAAAATTGGAAGTTTATGATTGCTGAATCGTTATAATGTTTTTTTACTTGTGTGTCATAACAAGTAATAACTGGTTAATCATGCAAAGTGAAACTTGGATAGCAATAGTTTTAGGCTTGTGCACGTCTGAAGTGTTGGACAAATAGGAGTTCGAGTACATGGTGGTAGCCCATGGCTTTTTCTGGGACTAGATTGATCATCGTGTTCTATTTTTATTTTAAAGGTTCCTCGATATCGTAGGTCATGAAAATACGGAGTCGCGCCCGTATTTCGTCTTCCAAAGGGAAGGCTGGTTTTGGTTAGACAACTCGGTCCATTGACTATTCCATCTAAAGTAATTAAAATATTGATTGTGAAGTTTAATTCAGTAGAAGTTATCTGCAAGTTATTATATTACTATTTCTTCCTGCTTACTATCATGCTAGGATTGTTTAGTTATTTAGTATGTAGTACTCAGCTTTGCTGATTACGTGCTTTTGTTTGTGTATGTTGATCATGGCTATGCTTTATTGATCCTGTGATGACCCATTTTGGTGAGCAGTCTCTAGGGATCAATAGTGCATTGTCCATCTACAAGTTTGAAGGTGATGCATCATTGGGTTCGGGATTGGAGAGCTTTTGTAAACTATTTATCATACTTTGAGTTTATACTTTTCGTAGTTGGTTTTGGTTTTAAGTTTGACTTTGACTTTGTTGGTTTGACTTTTGGAGTTGACTCTGTAGTTGACTAAGTTTTATTTATGAAGTTTATTATTATGTTTCCGCTGCAAAATTTTGAATAAGCCGATACGTTTTCACACGGGCATTAATGCTTTGATGATTCTCTATGTTTTATATTAAAAAGGTATTTTTGGAAAAGAAAGATTGTCAGGGTGTTACAGTTATCACCTCTAGAATGCAAATTTGTGGCACGAAGTGAGAAATTTGAACTTTGTGTATTGTTGTTATAAGGTCTAATTCGCATGTATTATACTTCTGGGGTTCTTTTTTTATTGCAAAATTTGGGTTTTTTATGTTGCAATTAAAAAAGCACGAAGGAAGTGTATATTTATTTTTGCTGCTAATATATATTTCCCATTGTTTATAAATATAGTCTATTTATAGAACTTAGTTTCGCAACTGAAAGAGAAAATACAATTGGTCCTTTAACTAATTGCATATACCTATTCTTGGTAATGAACTAAGATTTTTTAAATAAAAAAATAGGGAAATTGAGTTGCTTCTTAATTGATTTTGATGAGGACTAAAACTATTAGGATCAGAAGTTGTTTGCTAGATATCATTTTGAATGGAGGGTTTTATTCAAAATATGTAGACTTAACACAGCAAGAATATTTCACAAACAATTCAAGTCCAAAAAGAATTGATTGTTGTATATTATGTTGTCTTGTTTTAGTAGTAAGTAGAAATGATATGATAGAATAAGTACTCTTCAATGCAAGAGGGTGGATATACATTAAATATTTAAATACATATATATCCAACTATCATCATTTTCTCGAAATACAAGACGTAGCAAACGATTCCAACTAGCTTTTTGTGAGAAATAACCTTTTTTTTTATAACTTTGTTAAGAAAAACTTTAAACCCAAAAAACTTTGCCAAAAGAAACCTGATGACGTCATTCTGGCATTTACCTATATTTTCCATCATTGACTCAATTAAAAATTTGCCAACAACAACCTTTTATGACAGTCCTTTTTGTCATAAATAACCTTTTATATATTTTTTTGCAAGTTAAAACCTTAAACAAAATTTTTTTTACACGATGAAACCTTACCTAATTTTTCGGTGTTGACTAAGCCATTTTCGACGTGGATCCGCACTTAAATTGAGATGCGCAATACTTGAATTGGGTTGAACTGAGATGGGAAATACTTGAAATTCAAAACCAAGATTTTTTTGTAGGATTTGGATAAGAGAAGTTCAGAAAAAAGGGATTTCACAGATGGGCAAAGAGAGAATGAAGCATGATAATCAATATGGTGACTGGGAAAAGGGGTGGAAATTAAAAGAAAGGGGGGTCAAGTGCACTCTCATTGGTCAAGGTTGGAAATGGCTTGGTCAGAGTCGGGAAACTATGTAAGGTTTATCTCACAAAAAAAATTAGTTTGAGGTTTTAATTTGCAAAAAAAAATATATAAAAGGTTCGTTGTTTTTGACAAAAAGGGCATTATATAAGGTTGCTTCTCACAAATTTTCCGGATCATTAACCGAGTCAATGCCGGAAAATATAGGTCAACGCCAGAATGACTTCATTAGGCTTTTTCTGACAAAATTTTTTGAGTTTAAGGTTTATTTTGACAAAAAAAAAAGGTTTAAAGGTTGTTTCGACAAGAGTTGTTTATCTAAGGTTGTTTTTGACAAATTTTCCAATTAGTTAACTTTCTATGACACTTTGTTTTCTACCATTTGCAAGTCGATATATATATTTTTTTTTGAAAGATAATTGCAAGTCGATATATCATGATGCTAATTGGAAGGGTTTTTTTTTATAACTTTGTATAAAACACTTTGTATGGCACTTTGTTTTCTAGCACAAGAACAAATTATTAGTTCAGTCGAAAAATCTTCATCTGATCATGTATTATTCAACATGTATCATAATGCTAATTGGAAGGTTTTTTAGCAAATTGTTTGATATTTTATTCGAGTTAGTTGCAAATTCATCACTCCTAGCCATTTCTCACTTTAAGGAAAGAAACAAAGCTGAAAGCGATAGAAGTGCATTCTTCCAGACCACAACTAAGCAAGATGTTATGGAAGGAGATCCCATATATTGATAAATTATTATAATAGAAATAAAAACCCTTTGTGTATCTTTCAAAGTAACACAAAATACTAACAAAAATTGGCCGGATATATAGCATTCAAAGCATGCATAAGAAGAAACCTTGGAGACACGAAATATAATATAACATGATGCATCCAACCCTAAACAAATTCCTTCATGGACCAGGCATTTGATTTTATTGCATGATTTTAAGTGGTCCTTTTCTGGTTTCATGAATATTTTTGAAAAGTTTGAAACATGCATAAAACCTTATCTAGCGTCTTTAGTATGTAGTCCTACTACATAATATAAATTTATATTGTGGTGATTCCTCAACTGCATGAATGGGGCACCACAAAGAGATTTATGATATCTTGGCACTTTTGGTTGATGGTCCAATAACTATATGGTTGATGGGGAAGTTCATAATGCCAATATGACATGAAAGATATTGTAGGATTTGAAGCCTTGAATATGCTACTCCTTTTGTTCCTTATTAATGTTCCTTTTTGACTTGTACATGTCAAATCTTTGATCATTAATATATGTAATAATGTATTAGTAAAAAATTGTAAAAATTTAATATTATTAAAGTATTCATTGAAACGAATCAAATAAGACCCCACATGAATATATTTTTCGGAAATGGGCCGGGTTTGGGCACGATTTTTTGGCCCGCGGTTGGGCCTAGTCCGGTCCGGCCCGATTTTTTGGGCAAAAATTCCAGGCCATGGGCAACCTAGTTTTGGAAAAATAGGCCAATTTTCGGCCCGCCCTGAAATAACGGGCTTTGGCACGGATTTTTTGGCCCGAACCTTGGCCCGGCCCGCGACTTGGACCCGAAATGGGCCACTTTTTTTGGGCCAAGCCCGACTCGTCCCGGCCCATGATCACCTCTAGTTTTTCCTTATATTATATATTGAAAATTTGTTACTTACATTTTACCAAAAAAAAATATATTGAAAATTTGAGAAGATTCTATGTAATTTTAAATAGTGCCAAGAATCCAAGTAGCAACATCAATAAGGAACAACACAAAACCCTAGCCGTTTCCTCTCCTCTCTCCCTCTCCAATTCTCTTTCTAGGGTTTTTAATTTTCTTGGCCTCCTTCTTCGGAAATTAGACTATTTTCGACCCTTTTCCTTAAATTTTAGTTTTTTTTAGTGTTTTTATCTTCTTTATCGCTTTAATCTGTTCAGTTCTCTCCATCTGAGAGAGTCTTTGTCCCCCTTTTTTGGTGGTTGTTTCTCATCTTTGTAAGAGTTTTCTTATTTTCATGGTGTCAATAATTTGGAAGATGGTCTGGATCCATAAGGGTTTAGGTTTTTACAGCAATTCGTCACTGGGAACAATTATATCACATAATCAGATTGTGAAGGTCTCTACTTGAAAAGATGCAAAGACATCGAAGTACTCTGCTCGCGTCAAGCTTGAAACAGTGGAGTTGGGCTTGTGCTCGAGTATGCTTAAAATTAATTGGTTCCATTGTGAAAATTGTTGCAATTTGCTAAATCTGTATTTTTTTATATTTTAATTATCATTGTATGTGCCGTTTGGCTTATTATTAATGATATATTTTCTTCCCGTAAAAAAAAAAACATCAATAAGGAACAAATAGAGTACTATTTTCAAATTAGTAATTATTTCAAGATTTGAAACTATCTATCTAGCTAGATAAACAATTTTGGAAAAATATAGTATATACTTCATCCATAACAAAATTGATGTTACACTTTGACTTTCACGCTTGTCGATGCATTACTTTGACCAATAATAACTTCAATTGTGTATTAGTAAAAATTATAAGAAGCATATATTATGAAAAGTATACATTGAGACGAATTCAACAACATATTATATAGTAACGGTTGATTTTATCTAAACCTAAAAAAATGCATGGTCAAATGTAGTAGGTGAACAGTTTAATTTTCAAAGTGTAACATCTATTTTGTTACGGATGAAGTATTTGAAGGTGTATGGGGAGCAAAAGTACTTTCTCATATAAGGTGACTTCACCTCTTATCTCGAGGCTGGGGAAAGGGGATAGACGATGTGCATCTCGATCCTGAGTGAAGACCACAAATTCAAAAGAATTACCCATTAGGCTACATGATTGGCCTACGATACAGAGGAGCTTATGTACGTGTGAGTTGTGACCTTTCATAATTTGCTAATTTACATTACCTTCATATCTCAAATTTGATGCCCATTAGAGGTGTGGAGGGTTTGGAATTGATTTCAACTTTTATCATCATAGGTCTCACACGATGCCCCAAGCAATTATATGGACAACTATATATTATAAGCGTTCATAAACAAAATTCATGATTGAATTGTTTTTACATAAAATTTTCTTGATTTTTCTGACATTTATAACATTTTGTTATGAAATGATAACATATGATAATATTGCCTAGCTCAATGGTTAAGACTTAGTTTTATTGTTGAATCTTGATAATCAAGGGTTAAAATATCGTATTATACAAATCAATTACTATTTTTGTTTATATGTGTATTAAATGGTTGAGGACGTCACAAGCCACATAAACTTTCTTAGAAATGTTTTTTAATACATTATATAGATTATATATAAATTCTAAGATTAGTAGATAGGTTTGGACTTTAGCAACAAAAATTGGGTGTTTTTGATGGTTGAATAATGACAACATTAACGAAATGGTCATGGGATCAAAGTCATTTACACAACAACAAGTTTTCTATGTGGCTGGTCGCACGATTATTAACTATGTGGTCGTGTCCATAAAAGACAAAATAACTACATTAAGACATTAATAATCCCTTCAATTTATCCAAGTAACCCCTAATAATTGTAAGTAAACCCAAAATAATATAAGTAACCCCTATTATATTGATATGTACCCCCTAAGATAACTAGATAAGTAATCACAATAGGTATATAAGTAACCCCAACAATTATCAACAACCCATAATATACTAATATGTAACCCCAAAAATTATAAGTAATCCTTAACATATTCATTAGTAACTTTAAAATACAATAATTAACCTTATTTGGGACATTAAAAAGATAAGCGTTGTGTCATCCTTTACGTTGTGTCATCCTTTACGTGGAGCCATGTCAACATATAAAGATGAGATGAGATGTGGCAAATTTCGGCCGCTCCTCACAATCTTTGATTATAGATAGATTTTCATGAATTTTTTAAAGAAGAATGATAGTACTATATCACCTACCTGGCCACATTAGTTAGTAGGATATTTTTATGTTCTACTACCTTCTACTAAAAAAAAACTAAATATTTTTATATAAGTTCCCATATATTTGGGCCTTTAAAGACATGGGCCAGTAGTTTAATACTTCTATAACTTCAAATTTGCATTTAAAAAGATTAAAGCTACAACGCAACCCAATTTGGTGAGAAAAAATGAGCATATAAAAGTTGACCGCATAAAATTATAGTGTGTCATATTGTATAATTCCTTAAAAGTGAAAATAAAAACTCTAGATAGCTGAATTTTGGTAAGATAATAGTTATGAGGTAGAGCTATGGTGGGTTTTACATCCATTACATTAACATAAATACCTCTTTTAACCTTATGGGTTAAAGGCTTAGCTAACTAGCTATAATCTGCCATTAGGTCCTGTTCGTCCATTATTGATTTTGTGTTTCAGCTTTTTAAAAAATTAATTAGAACTATGAAACTCTGATTAAGTACTTTTCAGCAATTTATTGTTAGTTTTCAAAAATAAACATGACTAATTGAAGTGCGAATAATTTTAAATTTGTTAAATAATTTTATTTTACTGTTAGTACTTTTCATAATCCTGAGTAATATTTAAAATCACGAAATCAATTGAAAAGTGGCAGTAATATAAACAGGCTGTTGGATATTGTTTTATGTTGTACATAGCCTTTGGGCCATAGTCTTTGGTTTGTATCAGGCCTTTGTATTCTCGGCCCACTTGTAACTTGATAGTTAGGGCTGTATTTAATGTTGCTCTACAAGCACAGCAATACACGACAACACACACTATTCAAAATCTCAAATACTTGCAGCAACCGTGACATGGTATCAGAGCCACGTCGGTGATTGTTGCTCGCCGGAATTTGTCACTCATCTCGCCGGTGCTCTTGCCTCACACGCGTGAAAAGCAGAGACCCGTTTTTGAACCTTTGCGATGGGAGACGAGAAAAAGGCGATTGAAGGTGCGAAAAGGGAGTGGAACGTAACTCCTTTCTCACCTTATTACTTCGGATCCGGCGACCAGCCGGGAAATATCATTACTCACGTGGTGTTCACTGGCGAGAACTACCTGAGTTGGGAAAGAGCCATGACCCTATCACTTCGTGCTAGGAGGAAGTTTGTATTCGTCGATGGAACGATTCTTAAACCCATTGAACCTGTTGCTATACTTGACTGGGAGACAGTCAACTCGATGATTGTGTCGTGGGTGTTGCGTAGCATGGAACCCAAAATCGCAGCCACCATACCCTTGCACGACACTGCTAAGGAATTGTGGGACTATCTTGAACGCCGCTTTTGCGTGGCAAACGGACCAAGGATTCAACAGATTAAAGCCGCGATTACGGACTGCAAGCAGACCAAAACTATGACTGTGGATGCCTACTACACGAAACTTATGGGCCTCTTTGATGAATTGGCACGGTTAAAGCCGTTGCCCGCTTGTGAATGTAAAAAATGTGAGTGCGGGATGGCATTGAAACTTACGAAGGATAGAGATGATGAGATATTTCATCAGTTTTTTATTGGGTTGGATAACAAGACCTATGGTGTTGTGAGGACTAATTTGCTCTCTCAACAACCGTTGGGAGATATTAACCGAGCCTATCAAACTCTCATACAAGAGGAGCAGTCTCGTGCGTCGGTTGTTGCAAAGGGCAGCCATGAAAATGTTCATGCTTTCCTTGTTCAAGCTGATCGTGGAAAAGGAAGGTATGACCGAACGGATAAAAATAAACTCGTTTGTTCTCATTGTAAACAACGAGGTCATGAGGTTGGGACGTGTTTTAAAATTCACGGGAACCCACCTTGGTATGAAGAACACATTCGCGCGCGGCAAGGCACAAAGAATGATGGTGATGGGCGTGTTGACGGAGGCTCGGGATCCTCGTCTGCTGCTGGTGGCTCGCACGCTCCTGTTGGGGGGCGTAATACAAGGGGGTCCGTGCCCATGTGGTCCAAGATGGGGTGTTTGGTGAGCCTGGTGGTGGTGGCACATCACTCGCCAATCTTAGTGCTGAACAAATCAAAGTACTCATGAACCTTATTAATCAGGAGCAGAACAACAATGATCGTATGACATGTGAGACTTGTGATATTGAGTGGATTTTTGATACCGGCACTTCACACCACATTACTGGCACGTTGTCCTATTTGTGTAATGTGCACGAGGTTGAGGGACGTCCAGTTGGGCTTCCTGATGGGAGTTCGATTGTTCTTTGCGGAAGCGAGGAGATGTTTATCTCACAGATTGTCTTGTGTTGCGCAATGTGTTATATGTTCCTACTTTTTATTGGAATTTGATTTCGGTATCAAATTTGGTGTCTAATAACTGTTGTACTATCCAATTCACTTCTTCTTTGTGTGCTATACATGACCGACCTTCAAGGACTCTGATTGGAGCAGGTGAACGGCGAGGGGGCCTCTATTACTTCCGCAAGGTGGCTGTAGTGCAAGCAATTGGTGTTCCTGATGTGAGTGAGTTTGACTTGTGGCATCAAAGGTTAGGTCATCCTTCGGAGAAAGTTGTGAAGGTGCTTCCTGTTTTACGCTCTAGTACGTCTAGGAAGAAATTGAATAAAATATGTGATGTATGCCCTATGGCAAAACAAACACGTGATAGTTTTCCTGTTAGTTCTCATAAAGCTAGTCGTGTGTTTGAATTGGTGCATTGTGATTTTGTGGGGGCCTTATAGTGTTCCCTCCGCTTGTGGTGCGGTTTACTTCTTGACTATTGTTGATGATTACTCATGTGCTGTGTGGGTCTATCTATTGCAAAATAAAACTAAAGTTTATCATTATTTTACCTCTTTCTTTGCCCTGATCAATCGTCAATTTGACACCACTGTTAAGATTGTGAGAAGTGACAATGGGACTGATTTAGTTGTATGCATGATTTCTTTCACCAAAGTGGCATTCTTTTTCAAACTTCTTGTATTGGGACTCCTCAACAGAATGAGAGAGTTGAGAGAAAACACAGACATATCTTGAATGTGAGTCGGGCTTTAATGTTTCAAGCTCATTTGCCCGTTCAATTTTAGGGTGAGTGTGTCCTTACCGCGGTTCATTTGATTAATCGTACGCCTTCCGGGGTGTTGGGGAACAAAACTCCTTATGAGATGATTTTTGGTTGTGTTCCCGACTTTGATCTCCTTCGTGTATTTGGGTGTTTGTGTTTTGTTCACAATCAAAAGGCCAAAAGAGATAAATTTGCTCCTAGGAGTCGTAAATGTATTTTTCTTGGGTATCCCACGGGGAATAAAGGGTGGAAAGTATATGATTTGGAGACCGGGGACATCTTTGTGTCACGTGACGTTCAATTTTTTGAGCACTCATTCCCTTATTTTTCCCCTTCCTCTCTTGATTCATCTTCTGAAAATTCGCTTGATCCATTTGCTCCCATGCTCGCTTCCTCTGAACCTGATTCCTCTCTTTCTTCTTTCAGCCCAAGTCCACCACACTCGGCTGACCCAACTCCACAAAATTTGCCTGACCCAACCCCTCCTTCCCCTATCTCTACTCCTCTCCTTCTAATACCGGCCCAGTTTCACCCGTGTCAGGTCCATCTAAGGCGCTTGGCCCAGTTCTCTCACACGCGCCCTCTTCTACATCCTCTCCCAGCCCAGACCACCCCCCTGTTGACCCCATGTCTTTTGGGCCCCGTGCCGCACACTCCCCTAGTCCTATGGCTTCTGACTCAGCGGATCTTGTCCCTCATTCACCTCTTTTGGGCCGTGGACATCGTCCAAAGCAACCTAACACTTTGCTGAAGGATTATTTGGTGCATTCAATGGATGTTTCGAGCCCCCCTCCAGGTTCATCACATGCTCCTAGTCCCTCAGGTACTACTCCTTATCCTATAGCTCACTTTGTGAATTGTGATAATTTCTCTATCTGCCATCGTGCCTTTCTTGCAGCAGTTGATGAGGGTGTTGAGCCTAAAAGCTTTAAACATGCTACGGAGTATTCTGGTTGGCGGGAGGCTATGCAGAAAGAAATTAGTGCTTTAGAGGATAATCAGACTTGGGTGATGACTTCTCTTCCTCCTGGTAAGAAAGCTTTGGGTTGTAAATGGGTGTATAAAATAAAATATCACTCTGATGGCAGTGTTGAGCACCTCAAAGCTCGTTTGGTTATTCTGGGCAATCATCAGGTGGAGGGGATTGATTTCCATGAGACTTTTGCTCCTGTGGCCAAAATGGTCACTGTTCGTGCTTTTCTTGATGTCGCGGCTGCTTCTAATTGGGAAGTTCATCAAATGGATGTTCAGAACGCCTTTCTTCATGGTGATCTTGATGAAGAAGTGTATATGAAACTTCCCCCTGGCTTCAGCTCCACTCACCCCGGTCAAGTGTGTAAGTTAAAGAAGTCTCTCTATGGTCTCCGGCAAGCTCCTCGTTGTTGGTTTGCTAAACTAGCAGCCTCTCTGCGTCAGTATGGTTTTTCTCACTCTTACTCTGATTACTCTCTTTTCACATATTGTCGTGGATCTGTTCGTCTGAATGTGCTCGTGTATGTTGATTATCTTATTATTTCTGGCAATGATTCTGCTGCTTTGTCTTCTTTCAAAGCATATCTTGGAGATTGTTTTCGCATGAAAGATCTCGGCCTCCTGAAATATTTTCTTGGCATGGAGGTTGCTCGTAATCCTGATGGATTTTTTCTGTCCCAGCGTAAGTATGCTCTTGACATCATTTCTGAGACTAGTCTTCTTAGAGCTAAATCTGCTGATACTCCCTTAGAGCAAAATCATGACTTGGCTCGTGCTGATGGGCCTTTGTATTCTGATATTTCCCAATATCGCCGTCTTGTGGGGCGACTCATTTGCTTGGCATTTACGGCGCCCGATTTGGCCTATGTTGTTCATGTGCTTGCCCAGTTTATGCATCAGCCTCGCCAACAGCATTGGGAGGCCGCTATTCGTGTTGTGCGTTACTTAAAGGGATGTCCTGGTCAAGGGATTGTTTTATCTTCTTCTTGTGATCTTCACTTAACTGCTTGGTGTGATTCTGATTGGGCCAGCTGCCCTTTGACTCGTCGCTCTGTCACTGGTTGGATGGTCTTTCTTGGGTCCTCTCATATTTCCTGGAAGACTCGCAAACAACATATATATACTGTCTCCCGCTCTTCTGCCGAGGCTGAATATCGCTCTATGGCTGATGTGACTGCTGAACTCAAATGGTTGCGTGCTCTGTAACGCCCCGAAAATACATAACCTTAATCGTCAGCGGAAGCACAACTTAAGCCTGTGGGTTATGGCCCACTTATAATATAAATAGCCTAAAACGGCTTATTAAACATACAAATGATCGTCTTTAAGCTATAATTATTACCCATAAACACAGAGTATTCTAAATATCCCAAATATATATGTACAAAGTCACTTCAACTTAATCTTTTCCGGAGCAATACTGACATAACCGATCTTGCACTATCTTCATGATACCTGAATAATCTCATAAAGTAGGGAAAAGAGAAAACACAGAAAATAACCTAAAATAAGTTGAAAACTCAGTAACTTCACTCCAGCCCGTAAAAACGGTTTTAGTTCGTAAACATTTTCATGCACAGGCATATATCACATCATATTGGTACTTGTTCGGAAATACTATCAGAAAACATTATCATTGGATAGCTTGCTGACGAGGACCATTTGCGTGAGCGTAGTTAATTGGCAAGTACAGGTTTTGGACATATCATAACTTTCGTAATTCGTAACATTAACATAACATCATCATATGACCCTTTTGGTCCGTGTTCGTTCGTATATCGTAACAGAATTCCTCCACCTGTAACTTGCCCATTTGGCAGTTCAGTTCATAATGCCAAGCCAGCAGAACCATCCACTTTTACAAACTTGCATATAGTCATATTTCCGAACAATACCCATAAATTATGATAATCAGATTCCATAAGTCATAAACATCGTCATTCATAATATACATAGACATCATTGAATCATATCGTATTTCATCATGCCACATAAATCGTAACACATAGTCATATCACATAATCAGCATCATGTACTTGTATTCATGCATATACATATAAAACATCACATATATCATATACGGGCATACACATATTTGCTGGACACTGGACATGAAAGGTTACCTCATACGCTATTCCTTTCCTTTACTCCTTAAGTACCGTCATTCATCAATCTCCAAGAATCATACATATATCCTCCTCAAAGTTATAACAACATAACCCATAATTAGAAACTATCCCCTAAACAACCAAATGATTCTAGCTTAAATCATCTCCAATTTTATAAGTCCAAAGTGTCATAATATAACCTATGACTTAGAATTACTCAAATGGAACTAGGTAAGAGATTAATAAGTCGAGTCATTTAAACCTCTTTGATTTGTACTACTTAAAACATTTTGTTTAAAAGTGATATAAACATATATTGATTAGTGAATTTAAACTTATTTCACATAAAAAAACATTTATAACCATTTCCTACATTCGTTCAAATATTTCAGCATAATTAAGTAAATAACAAATCAGTTTATTATCTTCATGCTTAGCCCAACTAAGTACTAAATAACTTTATTTAACCAAATCTGACTTAAGCCCAACCAAATTCATGCAATAATTAAACTAACTTGGTTTAACTAATGGAAATCAGTTTTTTTTAATTAGACTTTATTAGCCCAACAATTAGCTAAGTAACTTTATCTAACATTATATAAATCTGATTTGAGCCCAACTGAAATAAAGAAAATGGTTTTAACAACTTGAGTCAGATTTTAGGCCCAAACTAAACTAACTCAACATATGGAAACTTGGGCTTAAACTTTCAAAATAAAAATCAGAACTTAAAACAAAGAGGTATGTTATACCTCTGCTACTAAGAGCAGCGAGGAGCAAAGGAGTGGAGCTGAGCTCCGGCAAGCAGTGCAGGCGACGCACACGAGGTCGACGGCGAGCAGTGGCACCACAACAGCAGCAGCGACCAACAACAACGAGCAGCAGCAGCAACACAACGACAACAAGCAACAACACCAACAACAACAACGACGCACAGCAGCAGTAGGGCGGCAGCGTCGCTCGGGGAAAAGGAAGCTCCGGCGAGCAGTGGGCGACGAGGCAGGGCTGCGGCAGTAGGGTGGTGGTGCGTCGCGAAACCGGCGGTCTTTGCAACAATGGAGAAGACGAAGCGAGAGGAATAGACCGAACAGAGGAGAGAGAGAGGAGAAGAATTTCTTTGTGATTTTTGTTGTTGTGAGATTTCAAAGCTCAATTACTGAGCATTTATAGAAAGAAATTTGGAGACATTAATGGAGGTGGATAGATGGTGAATGGTAGTGGTAAGCTTAGGGACAAAGAGGGCAGCGGGGTGTCGGGGTAGGAAAGTAGAGGGGGGTGTCTTTCCTTTTTCTTTTCTTTCTTTTTCTTATTAAATTTATAAACCATATTATAAAATCATTTATCATAATAAATTTTATTTTTGTATAACTAAAGTAAATATACTTATTTTAGAAAATAACCTTCATCGGAATAATTTCGAAAAATTTTAGGACGTAATTATGCTAATAAACATAATTAGTAGCTAATAAAACGAGATTAAAATTCGGGGTATTACATGCTCTTCTTGGTAGTCTTGGTGTCTCTCATTCTGGTGCTTGTTCCCTCTTTTGTGACAGTAAGTCTGCTCTTTACATTGCTCAAAATCCGGTCTTTCATGAGCGTACCAAGCATATTGAAGTTGATTGTCACTACATACATGATGCAATTCAAGAAGGCCTTCTTGCTACTTCTCATGTTTCCACTACAGAACAACTGGCCGATCTATTTACTAAAGCTCTTGGCACTAGACAATTCTTGTATTTATTTGGCAAGTTGGGCATTAGTAATCTCCATGCTCCCACTTAAGGGGGGTGTTGGATATTGTTTTATGCTGTACATAGCCTTTGGGCCATAGTCTTTGGTTTGTATCAGGCCTTTGTATTCTCGGCCCACTTGTAAATTGATACCTAGGGCCTAGGGCTGTATTTAATGTTGCTCTACAAGCACAACAATACACGATGACACACACTATTCAAAATCTCAAATACTTGCAGCCACCGTGACACAGGCCTATCTTAACTCTCACATTTGTAGTTGTTGATTGGCAGACTAGCACAGGACTCTGGCTAGTCCGTTGATGAAGTATGTTGTTGGCAAAGAAAAAAACCATGCTGTTGGTGAGACGTACTTTCGCTCTCCTTATTGATAGTTTGATACCCCATTTTTAATTTTATCTTGTTCAAGTTTTTTAAATAGTGATTTACTTTCTTTGTTCTTGCCAACATAATAGTGGTTTCTAAAATGTCTCTTCTGCTTCGTTGCAAAAGATTAACAAATTGGCTTCGATGGGTTCTGTACCTTTTGTCTGAACTAAACACTACATTTTCCCTCCTTCCACGAACCCGTGGTAAGATTAATTTTCTTTGGGCTGCTCTCTCGCACAGAGCCACTCACCCAAAGGCCAAACAATGCCCAAACCCCCTGTCCCCCAACAATATTGAAATTTTTGCTTCCATCAAGATTTGAACCTTGGTCTCCCATGTGGGAGTCTGGGAGATAGGAAGTCATACCATTGGATCTAAGGATCCTTGGTGGAACTTAACACTACATGTACAACATAAACTGCTTCTTAATTATAGCAACATACATCATATATACATGATACATACATACATAGCTAACAAGTTGTTATTGTATTAGCTTCAATTATATTAAACTAATCACTGATTTGGAGAATAGAGAATGGTTTAAGAACTATTAGTACAATCAATGGTGATGCTGGTGAACTACTTTTAATTTTCTTGTCTTTGGCTTTTTACTTCTTTTTAGTAGTTAAATATTTATCCTTTGTCCCCATTCTTGATTAATACTCGTACTACTTTGTTGTTATCCTATGTTTACTTTTAAGATCTAAGCCTTCTAAGGAGATTAAATAATATTGGACGGTGCTTTTTGCTAAATTATTTTAATACACTTAACTAGCGGCGCAAGAGACAACATAAACAGGTGGTGTTTATTGGGCCTCTTCGACATATTTGTAAATTTTGAGTTCTTATTTTACTTCAAAATTAATATAAGTTTTGGTAGCTAGAAGAAAGAAAAAAAAATTACAAATTCTTATTAACACAGTCTTCAAATGATTTAGGATAAGACAAGGTAACTTTTTGACGTAAAGGGGTTACTTCTTCTAAAAGTGACCCGGTCCTTTTAAGGTAAAATGTGACTCTTTGTATGAAACTTGAAAGTGACTCCTTTAACGTTAAAAATATTAATCTAGAAAATTCTAAATGATATGTCATGTATATAGAGATGGCCAACAGTGCGGGCCAATCCAGCCCATCCAGCCCAGCCCGCCTCTTGGGCCGTGTGGGCCGAGCCCACGGCCCTGGCCCAGCTCAAATCAAACCGTGAAATTGGTGGGTGGGCGTGTGGGCGATTTTTTGAGCCCAACCCACGAAAGCCCGCTACTAAATCCGCCCAGCCCGGTCCACGAAATCGGTCCAGCCCGGCCCATGAACCGGACCAGCCCAGCCCAAGTAATCATTCAACCAAATTGTGTATATTTTAATCAAATTGTATATATTTTAATCAAATTTCATATATTATAATTCAATCAAATTCAAAAATAATGAAATTATTCATTAATATTAATAATTGTATATATTTTAATTAATTTTAAAGGTTTTATGTAACAATAATAAATGATTCTAATGATTAAATAATTCTGGAAAAAAAAATTATCATGCCGGCCCGCTAGCCCGGTAGGCCCACAAACCGTCAAAACCGTTGTTCGAACCGTGAAAACCGGTAACAGACCGGTGTGGGCCAAGATTTTTCAGCCCGTGGACCAGCCCGCCCAAACCGTGAATTTCATGGTCCGGTCCTGGGCCGTAAAATCTCAGCCCGGTCCACTAGGGCCCGCGGACCAGCCCACCCAGCCCGCACCAGTGGCCATCTCTACATGTATAGAAAGATCTAGTACAAATGGGCCTAGAAAAATCTACTACCTAGTATCTACTTATCTAAGCTAAGTAAATAGGTAGAGTCATCTAGATGAAAACAAAGAAAGTATGTCATAGTATCCAACATACATCATGTATAAATATGGAATAAATGAAGTTGCTATGTAGATGAATAAAAAAAGTAAGAGGAAAATCTTTCCATGTAATAAGAGTTGACCATTTCATCGAACTTCACTTTTCTCAACTCCACATTATTGTCATCAATATTTCCCCCAAAATATAATAACCTCCTAGTCTTCCGCATATAAAACCAACATCTGATATCTGAGCTAAAATTTGCCATAGCCGCACTACTTTAGCTAAAACACATTCAACTCAAACACAACATATAAGTTACAATGGCAGTCAATAACCCAATTTTCCCAATTTTAATTTTTAGTGGGTGAAAACTATGGCCCTGTTTGACAATTAGCGGATAGCTGTATCAGCTAATAACTGATAGCTTATTGTATAAGTTGATTTGACTAGCTGATCGTATTAGAGGTTTGTATAAAGGTGTTTGGTAAGTAGCTGATAGCTGATTGATACATAGTAATTGTGTAAAATGACCAATAAGGAGATGTGCATAATCTATTGTTGTACTTTTTATTGTTTACTAGTGTAATTTTCAAAAACTTTAGGACATAAATGTAATTGGCCCACTCATTCCCAAACCTCAAATGTCAAAAAGCTCCTCCCACCAACTTTTTCAAAAAGAGCTTTTTGGGCCCCAATCAGCTAAATGAAATCTCTCTTTACCAAACACTTAAATTAGAGGATTGACTAGTCAAATCCTCTAAAATGAGTTCAAACCTCTAGTTTTGTCCCAATCCTCTTTTTACAAAAAAAAAAAAGGTCTATGGCCCTGTTTGGCAATTAGCGGATAGTTGTTTGTTGATTGTATTAGGCGATTTAACTAGGCGATTGTATTAGTTGTTTGTATAAAGGTTTTTGGTAAGTAGCTGATAGCTAATTGCTACATAATTGTGTAAAATGACCAATAAGGACATGTGCATAATCTATTGTTGTACCTTTTATTATTTATTAATATAATATTCAACAACTTTATGACATATATGTAATTGATCCACTCATTCCCAAACCTCTAATGTCAAAAAGCTCCTCCCTCCAACTTTTTCAAAAAGAGCTTTTTGGGTTCAATAAGCTAATTGAAACTTCTCTTTACCAAACACTCAAATTAGAGGATTGACTAGTTAAATCCTCTAATATGAGTCCAAACCTCTAGTTTTACACCAAACCTCTCTTTACCCAACAAGGCCAACGATTTTTGGAAAATTAAAATGAAGACATTAGTTGGTCTCATTATTATGGAGATATATTTATAAAGGATATCCAGAATATGAAGACGAGAGTATCCCAGCAGAAACACAAAAGAGGTAGCTCGATGGTGAAAGGATGAAGGGATGCTAAGGCATTATATCTCATACAAAATACTGTCATGGATACAAATTTTTTTAAGAATATTAAGAGTCAATAAAGCAAAGGAGGCTTGAGAGATTCTACAGCAAGAATTTGAAGGAGATAGCAAGATGAGAAGTATCAAACTCCAGTCTCTAAGAAGATAATTTGAAAACTTAAAAAATGAAAGAAGGGGAATTAATGAAATATTATTTTTCAAAAGTAATAGAAATACTGAACCAAATGAAATCATATGGATAAGAAATTACAGAACAAAAAATGGTGCAGAAAATTTATTAATGGATAAATATGATAAGATTGTTTCTATTATTGAAGAAACAAAAGATATATCAAAATTTACAGTGGAGCAACTTATGGGATCTTCGGAGTCCCATGAACAAAGAAAAAATCGTCATATCAATGAAGAACTAGTTGAGACTGCTCTTGCAACAAAATTTAAGAAAATGCCCAAGAAGAATGTTGAGGATGAAGAAGAAGAGAAGTCGTCCAAAGGTATGAATCAAAAACTTTCCTGCAATATTTGCAAAAGACTAACCATGACACTGCAGACTGTTGGCATAAAGGGAAGCCAAAGTGTTGGGAGTGCAAAAGGTTTGGTCATGTGGGAAAGAATTGCGCGACCAAGAGTTACAATGAGATTGCCAATTTTGGCAAAGAAAATCAAGAAGAATATTCATTTTGAAGAAAATTATTTTTGAAGTTTGCTAGTGACAAGAACATTAGTAGGGAGGGTTGGTGACATGAGCATCGACAAAAGAAAATTTGGAGAACAAATATTATGGGTGATGGCTGGTGACACAAACATTGTTAAGATAGTTGGTAACATGAGTACCAACAAGTAGGGATGGAAATGAATGATGGATCATCCATCATCCGCTTAACCCGGCTTTATTAAGCGGGTGAAAACCCGAAATAAATGGATGAAAAGTGGGTGGCGGGTGACGGGTGAAGGGGGTGATGGATGCGGGTCAAATGCGGGTGAGATTTTTTTCCTCCGTCACCCGACCCATCACCCGCTTAACACCCATCCATCATCCATATTCTCAATTACACATGTTTAATTACTTTATTTATTTTTGTAGTTAAAAATTTTAATAAATATGTATCTTATGGCATAATTTTTTGTAAAAATTGATACATATCTCCTCACCCGCTAACCACCCCACTCACCCGTTCACCCGGTGGATGACGGATGGATAGATGCGGGTGATAGCTTATGCGGGTGATGGATGGATGCGGATGGAGCGGATGGATGCGGGTGACGAATGCGGGTGAAGCTTCACCCGCCCCAAACCCGATCCATTTCCATCCCTACCAACGAGAATATCTAAAAAATTGAGAAATATCGAGAAGATGGAGGTTGGTAACATTGGTGCCAACTTTAGAACTCAAAAGTACATGTCCTATGGTGGTTGGTGACAAGTGCGCATCAACAAGATTATCATTTTCAAAAGATATTTTGAAGAGTTTGAAGTACAAGATTTTTTAGATTAAGGGAAAGTGTTAAAAATATTAATCTAGAAATATTTAGATAATATGCAATATATAGAAAGATCTAGTACAAATGGTCCTGGAAAAATGTAGTGCCTAATATATACTCCCTCCATCCCTAAATAGAGTTCCCATTTAGATAAATAAATAGGTAGAATCATCTCGATGAAAATAAGAGAAATTTAGAATATAGAGAAAATGAGCAAAGAGAAAGTTAGAGAGAGAAAAAGAAAGAAAAAAAGAAGAAAACCCCAATTCCCCATTTCCTGAACCCTAGGCCCCCGAAAAAATCCCAAATCTCCAAGAAATCATCTCATCCAACTTATTCGTTCTTCCTTTGCTTTCGTTCTAGTATTAATCTAGTTAAAGAAGCGTTTTCTGCTGTTGTTTGCCAATTAATTGAGTTAAATGGTCTGAATTGGTTTAGTCAGTTCCGAAACCCTAGTTTTCATAATGATGTGCCTACTCTGAGATGGAGTAGTGTTAGTTTTCAATTAAAGCTACTAAATTGGTTTTACAGGCCTTAACTTTCTTAATAGGCTTGCTTAGATTGTGAGATTTACTTCTCTGTTAGTAGGAGTTGTTGAGTTTTTGTCTTTTTGCTAGGGTTTCTCGGCAAATTGGGGCTTTCAAGTGTGTAGGGTAAATGTCTCGCAGTTATTGCGATTCAGAAGATTAGAGTGGAGAATGAGAGTTTAAGAGTGATTTCTTTCTGTGCTTGCTTCTTCTGTAAGGGATGGCTACTTTTTTGTGCATGTAATTGGCAGGTTGAGAACATTAAGTTGAGAACTTTGGATTTGCATGCCTTTCTCGCATTTATTGTGATCGTAAGTAACTCTCTACGAATTGCAATTGTTGATTGTAGGCAGTTGGGGCATGCAAACCCTAACTGCTATAAATACTTGCATTGGGTGTGTATTGTTTTCTCACTCAATTCAGTTCCTTTGCTGTTCTTTTCTTGCCTATATTGTGAGTGTTTGAGTTCTCAAATTTGTGTTGTCTCTTTCATGGCTAATAATCAATCCTTTAAAGATGCTATTTTGTCTACCACTTCTAAGAAGAGGGGAATGTCTTTGTGTCCTCTGGCCCATATATGTTGCTGATGTTTCTCAGGCTGTTAGTCATCTCACCCCTGGTAATGTTCCTGCTTCCTCGCTTAGTGCTGATGTTGATCCCCCTTTGTCTGTTAATTTTTCTGAGTCTATAGTTTTGGATGAACTTTCTGATCAAGTTCAAAAAGATATTGATGAATTGTCTAAGTCTTGTTTAGTTGGAAAAATGATGGGTGTTCCTCTTGATATTCGCACTATAATATCTAAGACTAAATCTGATTGGAAATTTGTTAAGGGTGATATTGAGTATCTTGAGATGGGAATTCAATGGATTTTGATCCGTTTAGCTAATCCTAATGATTTGTTCCTTGTCTGGTCAAAGAGACCTTGACATGTCCAAGGTGATCTCTTTGTGATTCAATCTTGGAAACCTGATTTTGACCCATATTTGGAGGAGATTAAATGGGTTGATTTGTGGGTGCGTATCCCTAAATTCCCTATTGAGTTGTTGAATTTTCAATCTGTTGCTAGTTTGCTTGCTTCAAATAATGTGGGTGCTTTGGTTAAGTTCGATACTAGATCTTTGTTGCGTAATAAAATACGTTTTGCTAGAGCTTGTGTTAGAGTTGATATTTCTGAGCCCCTTCTTGAGTATGCTGAGTTGAAAAGAGTGGGAGGTAAAACTGTTGGCTATATTATATGGTATGAGGACTTCTCTGCTGGGTGTTCTTTTTGTGGATGTGAAGATCATGTTATTGAGAAATGTCCGTTGCTTAATGCTCCAAAAAAATAAATAAAAGTGTGCTTAGTGAAGAACCCTAATTAAGCAGAAAAGTATTGCTGAGACCTTATCTAAGGCTAGTAGGCAAGAAACTACTGGTGCTAGCGCTTAAGCTGAGCAGCCAATCTTGTGCTAGCAAAGCCTAAGTCTTTGATGAGAAAACCTGTGAATCTCTCTTCTTTTGCTGGTTATCCTAATGGTCCCTCTAAGAAAGTTCAAAACAAGTCTGGTATTGTTTTTAAAGACCCTGTCCATGTTAATTCTGCTGCTCAGTTGGTTTCTTATGGTGGGCATGGAAAAGGTAAGGGCAAAGCCCTAGTTTTTGCTACTGCTATTGATGATGAATATGACAGTGAGGCCACTTCTGATGATGATAACTTGAGTTCCATGGCCAAGCTTTGCCCGTCTAATGAAGAATTTCAAGCTAGTTTGCTTGAGTTCTCTCATGTTCATGAAGAACAGACAGGTGAGATGTTTGCTCCACCTATGGATGTTAATGTTGTGCTTTCTCCTGTGCCTTTACAAGTTATCTATCCTCATGATTTGGATGAGAACCAGTTTGCTCCCTTGGCTGAGGTTGAGCAGTCTGGTCTCTCTTGCTTTGAGTCTGATGTTGAGAATGCAACCTTGCTACTGCCATCTGAGCCTTCATTGGATGATTACCAGTCCCAACCTTGTAATTCTTTCTACTCCATCAACTCTGAGAGCTCTCTTGTGTGCAACATTGAAGCTATGGGTGTTGAGCATGACACCTCCCTGTCCAGTTCTTTAAAGAGGAGGAAGAGCTATGGTGATGATGATTCAGCCTCTTCAGTGCTGAAGAAGAATCTTGCCTAGTCATTTCTATGGTCATCATGTTTTTTGTATAATATTTTTCTATGACTGTTGGTTTTTGGAATGTTAGGGGTTGTGGTAAGAAGAATGCCCTTGTTGAAGTTAAAAAATTTTGTCTTGTAAATAAGCTTTCGATTTTTATGATATGCGAGACTAAATCTAAATCAGTTCCCTCTCCTGCTTATTTGAGAAGCACGGGGTTTAAGTTATGTGAAACTATTCCTACCCAGCGGATGTTTGGTGGTTTATGGTTGCTTTGGAAAGAAGACCTTGCTAATCCTTTTGAGCTAATTATTGTTTATAAATCAGGCCGGTTTGCGACTTGTAATATTAAGTATCTTGCCCCTAATTTAGTATTTGTAGCTATTTTCATATATGCTCTTGCTGGAAGTCAAGATAAAAATGAATTTTGGGATGAAGTTATTTCTTTTGTTAATTCTTTATCCCTTCCTTTTATTATTTTAGGAGTTAACGAAATAAGTTCTAGAAGTGATAAGCTTGGGGGCAGTATTTAACTTCTCTAGGCTTTCTCGAATGAATGATGTTTTGAGTAGACTTAATTGTATTGAAATCCCTCACTATTAGTTGGTTAAAAGGAAGAAAAGGGTTGGTGATAATAATACATTTGAAAGAATAGATAAAGTCATAGCTAGTCTTAGTTGGTTAAATTTATTCCCCTCTGCTTCTTTGTTTAACCATGTTTTTACATCTTCAGATCATTGTCAATGTTTTCTAAATATCAAGCTTGTTTTGCATTCTAAAGTCCCTCCTTTTGGTTTGAAAAAATGTGGTGCCTTAGAAAGGACTTTGATGCTCTTGTCAAAAAGACTTGGCGTACAAAGTTTAATGGTTCGTTTATATATTGTTTTGTTCAAAAGTGTAAGCTACTAAAAGGCCAAATAAAAGATTGGAATAAAGTAAGATTTGGCAACATTTTTCGACAAGTTCAAGAGGTGGATGCTAAACTTAGTACATTACAAAGCCGATTATTAGTAGATCAAAATATGCCCAACTTCGAAATTTTCGGGATCGATTGATATCAAAGAGAGCTAAACTATTCTCATATCAAGTTACTTATTGGAAACAAAAGAGTCGAGAGAATTTTTGGCACCAAGGGGATGCTAATATTTCTTATTTCCATTCTTACGCTACTATCCGGAAAAATAGGAATCAAATTAAGCAATTTGACTCCGGTTTAGTAACCCAATTTCTATTGAAAAAGAAAGCACACAAGATTTTATTAAAAGGTTTATGTCGAATCAAGAGTGTGGCTTTGACCCGGATCAGGATTTTGATTTAATGACCCCTATTATTTTAGCAGAAGATAATGTGGATTTGATTAAGGATGTCTCTAGTGAAGAGATTAGGTTAGCAGTGTTGGGTATGGATCCTGATAAAACACCGGGGCCTGATGGGTTTCCCACGTATTTCTTCCAAAAGTACTGGTCTTTGATATGTGGTTTAGTTTGTCAGGCTGTTAAAGCTTTTTTTCATTCAGGCTCTTTGTTAAGTGAGATTAATCATACTTATATTACTTTAATTCCAAAAATTGATGATCCCAAATCGACTAATCATTTTCGCCTAATTGGTTTATGTTCTACTATCTATAAGATTATTGCTAAAGTTTTGACTAACCGTCTTTAGGATCTTACGGGTAGTATTATCCATCCTCTCTAGGGGGCTTTTGTCTCGGAAAGGTTAATCCAAGATAACATTTTGAGTGAGCATGAAGTTTTCCACTCTTTTAAGAATAAAGGTGGTAAGGAAGGTTGGATTGCAATTAAGTTGGATATGAAAAAGGCTTACGACGGGGATAAAGTGGGATTATGTTCTTGTAACTTTAGAAAAGCTTGGCTTCCATCCAAAATGGATTAAATGGATTGAAGCCTGTATTACATTTGTTTACTTTTCTGTTCTAGTGAATGGGATTCCTTGTGAGAGGTTTTTTCCCTCTAGAGGACTCCGTCAAGGTGATCTTATATCTCCTTATCTGTTTATTTTGTGTGCTGAGCTGCTGGCTCACAAAATCCATTCCCATAATTTTGGTCATGATAGATTACTTGGTGTTAAATCGGGTAGATCAGGGATTAAAGTTCCTTTTCTTACGTTTGCTGATAATACAATGATATTTGCTAGAGCCTCCCCTGAAAGTTGTCAAGCTATTAAAGCCAACTTGGACAAGTATTGCTCTATGTCAGGTCAGTTAGTTAATTTCCACAAATCGGCTTTCCAATGTACTAAAAATGTTGGCGAGGAAGATTGCATAGTTTTCAAGGATATCCTTGCTATGGATAATGCCTTTTCTTTAGAAAGTTATTTGGGTTGCCCGATTATTGTTTCTCGAGTTACTAAAAATACTTTTGGTGTGGTGGTTGACAAGTCTGTTAAGCAATTAGCTAAGTGGAAAGCTAACTCTCTTTCCCAGGCTGGTAGAGCTGTTCTGATTCAGTCTAATTTAGCTACTAAGGCTAATTATCAAATGCAAAGTTTTACTCTTCCTTCAGCCATTCTCCAGGATTTGGATAAAACTAGTAGGAATTTTTTTTTTGGAATAAAGACCCTGGGTATGGTGCAGCCAATCTTGTTGGTTAGGATTCTATTTGTAGACCTAAATGTGTTGGTGGGCTCAGTTTTAGAAAGGCTAAAGTGACTAATGTGCCTTTTCAGCTCAAGCTTCTTTGGAAGATTATTAATAATCCAGACAATGAAAACAACCTGATGAGTTTGGGAGGGTGGGAATTTTCTCTCTCTAGCTTTTTCTCTCGCTACATTCGCGCGAACGTAGTGAGCTGCCATGGCAAGGAAAACTAGAGTTCCAGCAAATTCGAAAACCTCTAGCCAAAAATCTTCGAAGACGAAGGCGAATATTCCGTCGTCTTCTCAAGCGAAGAAGGCGAGAACAATGGATGAGATACTAGGTGTCCAAGCAATGGAGTTTGGGAGTTCGGATGAAGATCCGCTGGAGAATTTAGGGGAAAATATGTCTCCGCAATCTTCTCTTCAGATGCTACAACAACAATCGCTGGTGCGGCATCAATTTTCGGAGTGGATACCGGCGATTAAGAGTCTGGTTGATCCTTCAACTCCGGTGCTGTAAATGCACTCTCCAGGTATTACTTCTGGTAATGATGGTAGTATTAGTACAGGTAATCGAAATTTTGGAAGTAGGAATTCTGGTGATAATAGGAATGTTAGAAATCTTTGTTCAACCTCCCGATTTTATGATGGAAATTGAAAATGAATTGTCTAGTTTACCTAAGAATTCTGTTGATGTTGAGGTAAATCATGAATTAAATGCGGATAATGATGTGTTGAAAATTGATCTTGAGGATATACAACCTGAAATTGATTTTTGGAATTCCGCTATTGTTTGCTATATTTTAGGAGCTAATCCTCCAATTTATGTCATGGAAGGATTTATCCGTAGAATCTGGAGGAATTTGGGAGTGGATAAGGTTGCTAGTGTGAATAAGGGGTGTTTATTGTCCGATTAAATTCCATGGAGAACAGAGATAAGGTTTTAAGGGCTGGCTATCAATTTTTTGATAAGAAACCTATGGTAATTAAGGCATGGACTCCTGATATTGATATCATAAAGGAAGTGGTTGGTAATGTTCCAATGTGCATACAATTACATAACCTAGATATCAAATATTGAGGGAAATTAGCCTCTTTAAGATTCTTTGGGAAGATAGGGAAACCCTTGAGAACCGATCGGGCTACTCATAAACGTGAGAGGCTCCGGTTTGCTAGGGTTACGGTTGAAGTATGAATCAACATTTCCCCGAGAGTATAACTTTTGTTAATGAAAATGATGTTACTATGGTGGTGAAAGTAGGCTATGAATGGAAGCTTGTTATATGTGAGAATTGCAATCAGCTTGGGCATGATGTTGAGCAGTGTAAATGGCAGGTTGGAAGACATGTCTGGAGGAGGAAGGAAGCACAACAGACTCCTGATCCTGTAGTGTCTAACCACCAGCAGGTTGTGCCACCTAGTATCATTGATGCTGAAGGTTTTCAGATGGTTCAGTCTCACTCTAGAAGAAATGTAAATGTTGTTCATGCTGTTCAAACTAACAATTCCTTTCAAGCTGTTGTTGAGGAGGACATTACACTAGGGAAGGTGGTGTGTGAAATAGGAGGACCTGCAGTAGGGAGGGGTGATAACCCTCCATTTCCTAACGAATAAGATGATCTACAGGAATGTGAGAGGCCTTAATAGCCTTGCCAAGCAGAAGGTTGTGAGAAATTTTCTTCAAGCTTCTTCTACTGGTTTGGTAAGCCTCTTGGAAACTAGAGTCAAAATATGTAATATGAGTACCCTGTATATGAATGTTTGTTCAGGGTGGTGTTTTACAACAAACTTCCAGTATCATAAAGGTGGGAGGATTATGTTTTTTTGGAATCCTAATTTGTTAGTTGTGAGTATTAGGAAGTGTACAAGTCAGTTGATTCATTGGTTGGTTCAGCCAAGGAGTGGGAAGCCTGTTTTTTATATCTCTTTTGTCTATGCTTTTAATGATGTTGCTAGTAGGAAGGAGTTGTGGGAAGATTTTTGTCAATTGAAGGTGCAAACTGAAGCTAGTGTTTGGATGGGGGACTTTAACTGTGTTTTAAACATGGAAGATAGATTGGGTCCCCCTGTAAGAATGAGTGAGTTCACTGACTTTAGGAGATGTGTTAGTGAATGTGGTATGGCTGATATGGTGGCTACTGGATGTTTCTATATACTTGGAACAATAAACAGAATGAAGAGGCTAGTGTTTTTTCAAAAATTGACAGGGTAATGAATAATGACATTTTGATGAAGAAATATCCAAGTACAGTTGCTCACTTCCTTCCTAAAGGTGAGTTCGACCAAAGTCCAATGGTCTTGGTAACTCATGCTTTACAAAAGTCAGGCAGAAAGCCTTTCAGATACTTTAGGATGTGGAAGCAAGATGGGTCCTTTGAAGAGTTGGTGGGGAATAGTTGGAGTGTTGCTGTGGATGGCACCCCTATGTTTAAAGTCACCCAAAAGCTTAAGAGACGAAAAGTGTTACGAAAAAGCTTAATGGCGAGGGTTTTTCGACTTGCGAGGCTACGAAGTCGGGAGCGATCGAGGTCCTTAGGGATGTTCAAGGTTTGCCTCATCAAAATGCGAAGATTTGAACTTAAGAAGGCGGGGAAAAAGTGGGTGCTGAAGAGTATAGGATTGCACATGAATCCTATATCTCATTTCTTGAATAGAAGTCCAAAGAATCATGTCTAAGAGATGGGGATGATAACACAAAGTTGTTTCACGGGGAGTATCAAGAGAAGACAACTATAGAATAGTGTGTTTGGTATTCATACTTGGTGAGGGGATTTCGGTTGATGGTCCGGAGGAAATTAGTCGAAGCCTTTTTGAGATATTACAAGAAGATGATGGGCACAAGCATAGACAACGGAAGACCGGTGAAAAGAAGCATAATTGCATAGGGTCCCCCGGCCGCTCAACACTTGTGCTAGTCGATGGCTACTTGTCACTAGGGAAGAAGTAAAGTAGGCTATGTGGGCTATTCATGGAGATAAGGCCCCTAGGCCGATGCCTATGGTAGTCACTTTTACAAGGATTGCTGGTACATTGTGGACGATGATGTCACTAATGCTGTGCTTGATTTCTTCCAATGTGGGAGGTTGTTAAATGAGGTCAACTCTACTACCATTACCTTAATTCCTAAAACTTTGTGACCTAGTAATGTAGGAGATTATAGACCCATCTCATGCTATAATGTGATATACAAGTGTATCACAAAAGTCATTTGTAACAAACTTAGAGATGTTTTACCCGATATCATTGTGGAAAACCGGGGAGCCCGTGTTCGAGTAGATATATCATGCATAATATAATGATATGTCAAGACCTTGTCAAACACTATGGGAGGGGTAATTGTAGTCCTGGTTGCATGATGAAAATTGATATGAGAAAAGCATATGACACCATTGAGTGGGATTTTTTAAGAGAAATGCTTGTTCACCTAGGTTTCCCTACTAGGTTTGTGGAGTTAGTCATGACTTGTGTGAGCACCCCTAAATTCTCTTTGATGGTGAATGGTTCCCTTTTTAGGGTTATTTTCCCTCCAAAAGGGGATTGAGACAAGGGGATCCCTTGTCTCCCTTTTGTTTGTCATTTGCATGGAATACTTATCTAGAGTGTTGAAGAAGATTAGTAAGACAAATGGGTTCAAGTTTCATCCAAAATGTGTTTCTATGGGGTTAACCCATTTATGTTTTACGGATGATATTTTGTTATGCTTGTAAAGGGAATTCCAATCTATTCATATGATGCTTAGAGGCTTCAAAATTATTCTCTCGAAAAATGCGGTATGCAAGCAAATATTCAAAAGTCCGATGTATACTATGCTGGTATGAATGAAATGGAAGTTCGGAGGATTCTTAGTAGCTCTGGATTTGTTAGAGAAAATTTGCCCTTCAAATACTTAGGGGTCCCTATTTGCTCAAGGAGGATCTCAATTGCTGAATGTGAAAGCCTAGTTGAAAAAATGGTGGCTAGAATTCGAATATGGAGTACAAGGCATATATCATTTACTGGGCACAAGTGTTTGTTCTCCCTAGGCAAGTGTTGCATGAGATTAAGCAAGTTTGCAGGGCTTTCTTGAGGTCTGGTGATTATTATAGCAGAAAGGGAGGCTATGTTAAATGGAGTACAGTTTGCAGTACTAAGAGTGCAGGGGGCCTGGGCATCAAGGACATCAAGTTATGGAACTTTGCAGCCCTAGGCAAATATGTTCGGGCAATTGAGAAAAAAGTTGATAATCTCTGGGTTAAATGGGTACATGATGTCTATGTAAAGCCGGAGGAATGGTGGAATTATGTACCTAAGTACACAGGTAGCTAGTATTGGAAACAAATCTGTGCCATAAAGGAAAAATTGAAGTTGCACTTCGTAGCTAATCAATTTCAGCAAATGCCTTTGTATTCTATTCAATAAGTGTACAAAAAACTAGTGGGAGCAGGAGAACTTACCATGGTGTAATGTGATTTGGGGCAGACTAGGGGTTCCAAAGCACAAGTTTTGTAGCTGGGTTGCTATGCAAGGCAGACTCCAGACCAAGGATAGATTGTTCTGGTATTTGTGAAGATGAGTTATGTCCTCTGTGTGGACTGATGGGAGAAAGTCATAGCCATCTATTCTTCTCCTGCCACTTCAGTAGCTGTTGCCTGAAGGTGATTAAACAATAATGTCAGTTAAAGATCAGCTCCATTGAACTACAACAGATTATCAATTGGATGACCAGAAGACGGCAAGGATCGAAAATTAAAAGAGGAGTTCAGGCTGCTGCTATTGAAGCTTTGGTGTATTCTATCTGGCAGACCAGGAATGAGGCCCATTGGGCTGGGAAAGTACATAGTATTGATTACATTGTAAAGCATATACAAAACACGGCCAAACATAGAGTTTTGAGTTGTTTACCAAAGAAAACTAGTATTAGAGACAAAGCATGGGTTCAAGCCTTGTAAGTAGTGTTATATTTTGTCCTCTTCCCTTGGGGTCCATCCTAGATGTTTTGCTTGGGAAGAGAAGTTGAGTTGTAAATTGTTTGGCGTTTGAAATATACACTCTTACTTACTTATCAAAAGAAATATAATACAGAAAATCTATGGGTGATTCTAGTGAATAGAAAATATTTAAAAAATGAGTCTTTATGGTCCTATTCGCCTAGTATGAATTGTTCTTGGCAATGAAATAATCTTATGAGGCTCATATCCACTTTTAAGAGAGGGCTTAGGTGGTAGGTTGGTAATGGTAAGGATATTTCTTTTTGGTATGATAATTGGGTTTACTCCGTTCCGATTTCGTCTATAGTTTTTGGTCCTCTTAACTCTGAATTATTGGCAGTATCAGACTATATTGATGACAATAATAATTGGAATAGAGTGCTTCTCTATGAACTTCTCCCAGCTTCGATTCTTGTGGATATTTTGGGTATTTTTATTCCTGCTCATTTTAAGCAGGATAAAATTGTTTGGGGTTCTACTCCTGATGGTATGTATTCAGTGAAGTCAGGTGTTCATTTTTTGCAGAATCTGGATAAGCCTTTTATCCTAATGGTTGGGTTTAATTGGATTTGGAAATTAATGTTCCACATAAGATTAAATTTTTTCTGTGGAAAATTTGTGTAGATGGTCTACCGTCGAAACCTAGATTAGAAAAAACCCATTTTTTCATACCCCAAGATTGTGTTTTTTGTGGTTTTCACAAGGAGGACTCTTTCCACCTCCTTTTTGAGTGCCCTTTCACCAATGATGTTGCCTTCTCCGTGGCTCATTCAGATGGTTGGCCTGAAATCCCGATGGTAGGGGGTGGTAGAGATATGGATGGTATATTTTCTACTCTCAGGAGTATTGTTAAAGAAGAGATTGTTTGTAAACTTGCTAGTATTTGGTGACATGTTTGGTTTGCTAGGAATAAGGTCATATTTCAAAATGATTTTGTGTCGTGTTTCAAGGTTGTTGGTCTCATTAAAGTTTTTCAATAAAGATTGGTGTCTGGCTAAAGAGGCAGACTATATTATTAGTAAGCCAGTTAGCAAGTTTGGTTCCAAGAACAATTCCAAGGGTAATAAGGTTCTGAAAGATGTTTGGTGGAGTAAACCTACTCATGGGAGTTATAAAATTAATTTTGATGGGTCTAAGTGCAAGATGGTAGTGCTTCTTGCAGTTTTATTATTAGGGATTGGAAGGGTGGCATTGTTGTGATGGGTGCCCGGGGGCTTCATAATAGGACGTCTATTTTGCTTGCAGAAGCCTGGGGTATGCGAGAAGGTGTCAGTGCTGCTATTACTTATGGTCTTAAGAATGTTTATGTAGAAGGCTATAATTTGGTTGTTATTATTTGCTTAGAAAAGTGTGGAAAATTCCGCGCAAAATTGAAATTTTAATTTATCATGCAAGTGTTGATTTTCTTAATCTTGGGGTTGTTTCTTTTTCACATTGTTTCAGGGAGGCTAACTTTGCAGCGGACTTCCAGGCTCACTGAGGTCATTCGCGTGGTTCTCTTCATCATTGGTTTGAACTTCTTGATCTCCATTTTCTCTCTAGTCTCTATCATCAGAAAGGATGTTTTAGGTTGGTACTATCATAAGGGTTAATCTAGGTTTTTTTCCTAATTAAAAAAAATAGATGAAAATAAAGAAACTATGTCATAGTAACTGACCTGTCATGTATAAATATGGAATACATGATGTTGCAATAAAAAAGTAGGAGGAACATCTGTCCATGTAATAAAAGTTGACCATTTTATGAAACTTCACTTTGCTCATCTCCACATTATTGTCATCAATATTTTCCCCAAAATATAATACCCACCTAGTCTTCCGCATATGAAATCAACATTTAACTCATAAAATGCCCTTTATAACTTAAAAGGTGACTTTTTAGGCAAAAAAATATAGTCTTACACTAATATCATTGTAAGGTGAAATTACACAAGACTTATTACTAAATAAAAATAATAGTAATAATACGTTTTAAACTTCTTCTTTTTTAATCAATTTATGAACTTGACATGATTCATCTTAACTTCATAATAACATAATTTATACTAGAAAGAAGACAATAAAAGTGGATATTACACATGCCTTAGGCTTTTAGCTGTCTTATTTATGATTCGTGGTCTTAATAAATACTCCCTCGCTCAGTCCCAATTCCGAAAATATAGTTTTTGTTTCTTTTTGCACGATATTCAAAACGGGTCTTTGTCTTCAATATCTTTAGTTACGTATTAATGAAAATTATAAAAAAATTGATATTATAAAACTACACATTGAGACGAATATAACAAGATTCACATGAGTATGTTTTTATTTATATATCAATGAGAATATTTGGATAAATGTTTAAAGTTTTACCATGAAAAATGAACCAAGAACTATATGTTGGGACGTAGGGAGTAGTAGATATTGGTGAGTTAACTACATAACAACTTAACAAGAGCTTAATTAAAGTTTGAGTTTTCTTATTGTTAAGGAGTTAAACTTACTCTAGGTTTGTAACGATAAAAAAAAAAAATCATACCTTAAGTGCTTAACTATAAGCTAGAAAACATTAATCCTGTAATTTTTTTTGATTTTTTTTCTTTTCGTGTTCATTCATTTTTAGCAAACTTATAAAATTTTGAAACAATAATGAAAAACAAAATACACGAGTGTATTTCAATCAATTTTAAGTAATGCATCAATGTAGATACTTTTTTATGCCACAGGTTTTCCCATGGCTTAAAAACTGTTTTGCCACGAATACTACCATGGCTAATAAATCCCTTGACATAGATGATACAGTGGCTATCACATTTGTTGCTACAAAAACTACCGTGGCCAATAAATTTCTTTGCCACAAATTCTCTCATGGCTAACGATGTCACTAGTTATAAAATCTCCCGTGGCAGTTATAATCCATAGAAAAGAATGTACTACAAACTAGCACATGCTATTATTGTCAAACTACGTTAAATCTCTTCTCATATCTATTTTAGAAACAGAAATTACAAGTTACATTTGGCTTTACACTGTAATTAATAAGAACTAGTTTTTAGGCCCGGACCATGCCATGAGTAAAGAAAATTTTCATTTATCAATATTGTAATTTAAAATAATAACACTAAATACAACTTGGTCTAGTGGTTAAAACTTTCGTATATGAACTTGAGGTCACAGGGTCTTAACCTATACTATGCAATTTCTATTTTTTTATTGTATATGGATTACATGAACTAAAACTCACTTAGGAAGAGCGCCACGTAGCACCGTTCCTTGTTTAGGAACGCCTTTTAATATATGTATATAGATGTGCCAAAATGTGCCTTTTTCGTATAATATGTACTCTCCTTGTTACCAACCTACATGGAAGCAAAACAAAAATCGTTAAGATTCAAAATTTTAAAAGAAGCATACTCCATAAACAAAAAACATGTGTACTGATAAGACACGTGCAGCAGCAACAAAAACAATAGGTTCATGTGTTAACACCAACGACATGACATGAGCAACAACAAAAACTACAAAATACCAAATGAGTAATTGACGGGTAGTCAAAGCAGTTTAAATACACAAGACAGATTGCTCGAATTTCATATAACTTCAGTTGAGTTGTATCTTTTTGAATATCACTGTAGTTCTCAATGTTGTAAGCATATCATACAATGGCTAGAAGTAGCCTGGAGCCTAGCAGATATCTCTTTCTTACACTTCACACCAAAACAACATTGATACTCGCAGTTATGCTCATGTAATGAGTTAATGTTGACTTTATAAATCGATTTCATGTTTCATTGAATAGTTGATGTCTATAGAACAGTTATCATAATATCCTACAAACTTTGGTTTAATCCACACAACAAAGAGAAGAAAACATTATGGGATTAATTGATAGGAATAATCTCACCTTTACCCCATCTTCTAAAAGTGGTCCTAACTTTTCATAATCTGAGAATAATCCTAACTTTGGGGCATACCTGCCCAAAATAGGTCGTTACCGGTTGGTAACCTGTAAATCCAGGTTAAATACCTTAATTATATAATCAAAGACTCGATTAAAACCCTAATCATGTAATTAAACACTTAAAAAAAGTAAAGCGCCACCTACTCTCCCACCAGCACGGACCACCCCCATCCTCCCTCACGCTTGCCACCAGAAGTCCTCCTCTTACTATTCCTCCCTCGAACCCCTCCACTTCCTCTTCTACATGCCCTACCCTTGAAATAAACTCCCCACCCCAGCGACCAACCCCCCACCTAAACCAAATTCGATGTCAACTCACCCACAAATCCAATTCTCACTGCACTATAAGGTAGCTTTTACAATCATCAACGTCAACCAACCTTTTCCTCCATAATTATAAGCAATTTATTCAAATTCTCTCTCCTCTCTCACAATTCTCAAAGAACATCACAACTAAACCTAGTAAAAAGAAGAACCCAGAAATCAAAATAATGTCTTCTAATTGACAAAATCAAAACCCAATGAACCCAGAAACTCAAAACCAATTGTACCAAGAAATGCCCCACTGTGTAAAACCACCAGCTTCAAGCCGTAGAACATCGTCCCCATGCGTCATGTTTTCTGACGCCCATTGCCATCGCACGGGTGTAGCGAGCGAAACTCCGACGGCAAGCGTGACACGCAAGATTGCGATGCGGTGGATCCGAGCGATGAGAGTGTGTTTGTTGTGATAAACCCCAACATCTAAAACCCATCTATTCTTCATCTTCCCAAATGAAATGATTAGTGGAAATCTTGTTGGATGGGCCTATTGTTCTTTGTTATGATTAGGATTCACGGCTTCGTTGATTAATGATTTAAATGTGAATGGTTTTGATATTGATGTTTATGCTTATCTTTGCTATGGTCGAGTGGCGGATCCAGGGATTTTACGAGATGGTGGGTCACCACCGCGATTTGAAAATGTTGTCTTCATTGCGATCTAAGAAATGGTAGCGGAGTCGGGACGGATAAATTGATCACGATTGCATCATATAATTGTCGTGGCATGATTTTTATTTAAAAAATTTCAAGTGCTACTAAATTTTTGTACTTAAATATCATGAAACAAGATCCATTAGTAATTATGTTCCAAAAAAAAATCCCTTAGTTAGTAGTTCTTTGGGCACGAGCTTTAGGAAAAAATAGTTATGTGAGTTATAGAAGTAAAGATAAAGTATTAATTTATTGGCATATTGTATTGAAGTTAATGTTGTGGGCTAAGAAAATAGAGTGAGAAGGTAAAGATAATAATAAACAATTTGTGTGACCATTTCAAAAGCTAAAAAAAAAGTAGATAAACTAATAAGGGGTAACCCAAAAAATGAAAGTAGGTAAACTAATAAGACCGAGAGGGAGGAATAATTAAAAATCCACTTTTAAACCGACTAGTAAAAAAAAAATTAGCTACCCAATCCCCACTCCCCCATCCACTTCACGTGCCTACTCTCTCTCTCTCTCTCCCCTTAGTTTCTCAATTTTTATTAGTGTTTCTCTTTCTCTCTCTTTTCTCCATTTTTGTTTCTCAAGAAGTCAAAACTTCAAAATTATGGCTTCTTTTTTCTATTATCTCCTCTCTTGTTCTTCCTGTATCACGATTATGGTGTTTAATCTGGGTTTTTTTTGCTATTCCTCATGTTTTTCGAGAAAAGCCAAGAATTTTAAAAAAAAAATGAAAAATTGAACTTCATCTTTTTCTCAAATAATGATGGGTCACGTGACCCACCATGACTAAGCGTGGCCCCGCCCCTGGCTATGGTGAGTGCATGTGCTAGTAATGGGAGGTATAGGGAGGCTGTGAATGTTTTTAGGAAAATGGAGGATGTTGGGTGTAAACCTTCTTTGGTTACTTATAATCAAATCCCATCACCATTCAGCGGGTGCATCACCGATGTTTGAGTGATTTTGGCGGTGGGGTGGGTCAATTGTGGGTTTGGTTGCTGGTTTGATTCAAGTAGTTGAGAGAGAAATGTTCTTGAGGAGTTGATGGGTCGAAGTTGACGTACGCTAAAAATAAGAAAATGAACTTCATTAATAAACTTTAACCGGTTCAACAGGTTTTAGGTAAAAAGGACCAATATAAGAAAATAAGGTATCAAGGTGGGATTATTTTGAGATTATTGAAAGTTTGGACTATTTTGAGCAGACCGGTCAAATGTGGGATTATTAGAATCAATTTTTCCAACATTATGAGATTGTTATAAAAATCAATGTTCTTCATATAAATTTGTGGTAAACTTGTGGTGACAGAGAGAGTGCGGGAAGTGGTAGAATTATCTCATTGATTTGGTTTTAAATATTTAGGAATTACTTAAAAACCCTAGCCTGTGAAATTGGCGAGAAAATGAACCTGAGATATCTCGTTCGCCATAAACAAAGGCAACAATCATTGATATCTTGTTATGCTTGGCGGAATTAAGACAGGGTGGTCTGGGGGCTTTAGAAGGGAACGAGGTAGATGGAGGAGAATGTGTTTACCCATACCAGATATGGGGCGACGGTTGCCCATATCAGGGGCCAAATTGTAATAACGCTGAAAAGGAAAGGTAAAAAGGTAAATTTATGGCCAAAAAGAGAACTTATGTCACTTGATTCCCGTTGGCAGGAGAAACAATAACCAAGAACCAACATCACAGAGGGAGCAGAATTGTTAAACGTCGCCCCCAAATTACTTAAAATCGCCCCAACTCCCCTCTAAAAATACCATTATACCCTTACGATATTTTTTATTATTTTTACTCCAACTTAACTCCTCCTCTAATTCATATTCTCTCTCATCTTCGCCATCACCACCCACGATTACCACCGCCAATCACCATCGACGAGCACAAAATTCCGACCACTTATTTTTTTTTTTAACGAATTCCATGAGCCTAACGTGTGGCTCGCACGTTGGGCCCATAGACACAACGTCCGGCCTAGACGTTGTATCAATGGGGCCAACGTGCGAGCCACCTGCTATCCCCATGGGACACAACGTCTAGGCCGGACGTTGTGTCCCATGGGGCTAACGTGTGGGCCCATGGGACACAACGTCTAGGCCGGACGCCGTGTCCCATGGGGCCAACGTGCAGGCCACACGTTAGCCACATGGAATTCGTTAAAAGAAAATACCTCATCAGAATTTTGTGCTTGTCGGTGGTGATGGTCGGTGGGTTGGAGAGGTAGCGATTGGTGGTTAGTGATTTTAGGTGGTGGTGGAGAGAGAGTTGTAAAAGCAGCCAAGGGTATAATGGTACATTTACATGGTAGTTGGGGCGATTTTAAGTAATTTCAGGGCGATGAATAGAAGTTCAGGGGATAAAATTAGATGGGGGAAAATGCAAAATGTGTATTATAATTGAGGTTGTTATAAGATTTGTTCATAGTAGCAACAAAATTTTGTGTGAGTAAGAGCTGAATTATGAGTTTATCAGAGCTCCATATCCACAGAGATGAAGAAGAGGGAGAGGTCCATATCCATGGAGATGAAGAAGAGGAAAGTGCATGTCCTTGAATGTAATGAAGAACTTGTAAGTAGTAGGTAATTTAGTATTTTCGCATAATAAGTAAACTAAAGCCCTATTTTTCCTGTTGGAAGCATGGGAAATAAAAAGGAGAAATACATTAAAGACAAGGGTTTTAACTTAGCGGGGAGAGAGTTCTCACGATTCCACAAAGGAAGAACCCAATTGATTCCTTTTTCAGTTTTTTTGATGTATCATACAAATAAATTTGGTGAACAACGATCGACATTATATAGATAATTTCGTTGTTTTGGAAACGAAATTGGAGAAGGATTAGAAGAACTTATTCAAAGCATTAGGGATTTTGAGATTATGAGCTGCGCAGCTGTGGATGTCCGCATAGATGAAGTGGAGGTGCATATCCATGGAGATGAAAAACTTGTAAGTTTCGACCTTCATTTTGCTCAAAATGATCTTATTTGGGCGTTTATGTGAATTGTTGCTTAATGAATTTATAGTTGTTGATTGAATTGTCCAAAATTCTAGAGTTGAAGGTATTAAATGGGAGCTATTAAATAGGTGTGGCAATAAATTTAATAATGAAATGTAGATTTAATTCATTTGGCATTATTGATTGAATTGTTGTTGTAATTAAATGTAATCTGATTATTAAATTTAGCGTGATTATTGAATTAAATGTGATTAATGATTGCATTGCGATTAGTGGTTGAATTTGGTGCTGTTATTAAATACTTACAGTAGATAGATTGATTTTGTTACAGTAATTAAGTAGCTCATAAATGAATGAATTGTTGCTGTAACTTAGGCTATGTTTAGTTCACCTGAAATTTTCTGATCTGAACTTATCTGATCTAATTTAATCTGATCTGATCTGATCTGAACTGATCTGATCTGATCTGATCTGAACTTATCTTTTACAAAACATATTATTACTAATATTATTATTACTTTGTATTTCATTACTAGTATTACTATTACTATCATTTTATTACTATGCACAACTTTCAATAATAATAATAATAATAATAATAATAATAATAAAAATAAAAATAATAATAATAATAATATAATAATAATAATAATAATTTTATAATAATAATATAAAATAATAATAATATAAATAACATTATAATAGTAATAACAATAATAACAACAACAACAACAACAACAACAACAACAACAACAACAACAATAATAATAATAATAATAATAATAATAATAATAATAATAATAATAATAATAATAATAATAATAATAATAATAATAATAATATAGATAACATAATAATAATAATAATAATAATAATAATAATAATAATAATTATTATTATTATTATTATTATTATTATTATTATTATTATTATTATTATTATTATTATTATTATTATTATTATTATTATTATTATTATTATTATTATTATTATTATTATTATTATTATTATTATTATGGCATAATTAGTTTTTTTTTTTTTGAAAAAGAACACATTAGTTTATGAACTTACAATTAAAAATAAAAGACTAAGGACTCTTGGGTCCAATGGTATGGCTTCTAACCTCCCACATGGGAGACCAAGGTTCAAATCTTGGTGGAAGCATATATTTCAATATTGTTGTGGGTGGGGGAGGGGGTTTGGGGCTTGTTGGGTCTCTAGGTGAGTGACTCTGTGCAAGGGCAGCCCAGAGGAAATTCATCTTACCCCGGGGTTCCCGAAACGGGCTCAAAAAAATTTAAAATAAAAGAACACACATTTTAGGTAAAAAAAACATATTGTTCATGGTAAAGAAAACATATTGTTCATGTTCAAGGTCCGTTAATAATAATAATTTAGGTAGTAATGAAAAGAACATATAATGATATTAAAAAAAGAACATATACTGAAAGAGCATACAAGATTTATTTAAAGAACACATTTTAAAAATAAAAGATAGATGTTATTTTTATATTGATGACATGTTTAGATTTAACTAGCAACATGTTCTGTTATATCAATAAATTGTTCTTTTTTATTATAAATAAACCTATAAATATATATAATCATATGATCTTGAACAAAATGGTTAAATATTCTTCTTACATCGTTGTCTTGTTCTATATAAACTTTGTTTTTAAAGATAAGTTGAAATCCTTTGTAGGGAAAATTTTGAACGTGATGACAACAACATTAGGTTATCCCATGCTACTCATGTTTTATATAAACTAGTAATATATAATTTATATTATTCTACCAAAATTGTTTTAAAAAATAAACATCATATACTATTGTCATGTTCGTTACATGTACAACATCAAAAATAACATCACATATCAAAATTATTAATTAGAACAAATATAAAAAAGAACACGTACAAATGCCAAAAGAGCATTATTCTTCTTGAACACAAATAGCTTCAAATAGTGACATCAATGACATTTATAATAATAGCAATGATATTTACCAATATTAATAATTAATAAGTACAACAACGACAATAATAATAATCTTTTTGAACAAATATACTAGTAAATAGTAATATTAATAGTAATAGTAATTGTATAAAGTAATAATAATAATAATAATAATAATAATAATAATAATAATAATAATAATAATAATAATAATAATAATAATAATAATAATAATAATAATAATAATAATAATAATAATAATAATAATAACAATAATAGCATTAGTAATACTAATAATCATAATAATCATGATAATAATAACAATAATAATAAGTTTTTAAATATAAGCATAATCTGAACTTATCTGATCTGATCTGAACTTATCTGATCTGAACTAATTTTTTCTGATCTGATCTGATCTGAAATAAGCAAAAATAAGGTGAACTGAACATAGCCTTATTTGATTAGGCGCAATATTAATATATATGGGAAAATAATAAACCCGCTTCGATTTTGTACTCCGTCCATCGCGATCCCCGAATATCTCTCCACTAGTCCAACTTTTGGTAACCGATATGCAGGAGCATTTGACAATTAGTAGAAGTAGAAGAACAAAGAAGCTCTAGATGGTTTAAGTTATTTGGATTTCTGCAACAATGGGCTAATGAAGAGTATTTCAGGTTAGTTCTCTTATTAAATCCTTGTTTGATATCTCATTTGCTTATTTCTTTTTCAATCTCATGTTGTTATCAACTTAGACATAGGGGTGGCAATGTCTCTGGCTACTTTATTGTATATACCTTCTCTTTTGAGAATTTATCTTTGTTGGTTAGTGTAACAATTTAATTAGTTCAGACAGTAATTCAAATTTCAAGACTTGCAGTTCATAGAAATTAAAGTTCATAGTATTGAACATATTATGACTTATGAGAAAGAATTTTTGCTGGTAACTGGAAGTTTTAGCAGAAATTCACATAACAGCTACATAAGACATTTTTCTAGGGTCATGAAATATGTTGTTGAGCTTGAGGCTTTTTAGTTTTGACCCTAGATGTGAAGGACAGAATATAGACCACTTGTGTTATGCTCATGACTTACTCATATTGAGAGAAGTAGAGTGTCCTTCAGCTTTCTAGAAGTTGAAGGATTTTAAGCTGTTTTCAAACACTACATGTCTTGAAGCTAATTGGTCCAAATCAATTCTTGAAGGTTTTTTTAAGTTTTTCTCAAAAAATACAACATTAGTGTCTTGGCATAGGACTAACGTAGACATCTCATATGTGATAAAATGGATCAAAACTAGTTTTGAGGTCTTAGATTTAGAAGGGAAGTGCCTGCAGCTGCCCTTGCAGCGGTACTATATATGATATGGATGATGAGGAATTGATCCTTGTGTGACTGTGATATTGATGGAGTTGGTAAAACATTAGTGCAACAATATGAGATACATTGTAAAAGCGGAATATGCAGCAGCATCTGTGCAAAGATCAGTGTAGTGTATAAATAATGGTTTAGATTACTATGAGTAGTTGATGTATGGTTGTTTACTTACCCCCTGAAGGTGTTAGGTTGTATGATTTAAAAGTTTTGCAATATATTTAGTCATGTGCTCAAATACATATGGGTCTCCTACACTATAGGCTTTAAAACATGTACTATAATGTGGGTTTCTTATGATCCTGTCAGATATATATACGCGTAGCAACGTTATGAACTTCGGGTTTCACTTTCAATTGGTGAGGTTAATTATTTGGGATTGAATTGTAGAATCATAAGGTTGTACTTGTTGAGTAGTGAGTACCAATTACATGATACTTATCATGTACTCCCTCCGTTCCTTTTTGTACTAATTTAAAATCTTGACACTATTTAGAAGAGAAAAGAATATTCTAGATTATTTCCAATATGTAGGATAAGCATAGCCATGTAGGGTCTTATTTGATTAGTCTTGGTGAGTATATTAAGAACATCAAAGTTTTATATATATATTTAGTAATATGTAAACATTGGGAACTACCTGGGAAAGAGTTTAAGAACAGGAACAAGAAGAAGCAAAAACCACTTAAATGGAAAAACTGATTGTATTTCGTCCTTTGTTCTAGGGAAAGTTCTTTCATAGAATTATCCCACTTAAGGATTCACTTAGTATGATGCATAAATTCTTTCTCATTCTTTTTTTTTTTTTTTATGTTTCCAGCTCTGCCGGACCAGCAGCTATAAGCCCAAGCTTCAGATATTAATGATTTAAAATATGCATTAATAAAAGTAAAAAAAAAAAAAAAAAAGCAAATAAGGACATTGAGTGTTCCTATCATTTCATCATGATGTAGTATATAGAGCATCACTTGTTATTTGTAAGAGGTTATACAAAATTACTTTTTTTTTTGGCAAAGATACAAAATTACTTAGTATCAACATCTTTATTACGAAGTTACTAATATATCTTTCTTTTTTTTTGTGTAGCATCTCTCTCTAGAGCCTTTTTCCGAAGTGGAGATACATAATATTTCAACAATGCTCTAGAATTTTAATTGGTCATTGTTCGTAGTTTTGGAGTATTTTGAAGTATAATAGATTAAAAGGATATTTGTAATGCTACAATGCAAAAAATACTTATTGATTACCTCTTAATCAATACGTTTACATATTCATGTATTAGTTTCATTATTGTTCTAATAGTGTCTGTGATATAATATGATATTTGGATTTATATTGAATATATTTATTGGACTACATGAATTAATATGTTGTAAAAGGAAAAAAAAAAAACTTATGCGTGTTAAAGGCGAATCAATTTTGGATTTTGAAGAATAGTTTGTATCGGTTTTAGATATATTTCTTGAAGAATCATTGCCTAATTTAAAAGAAACATTTCCTCAGCCCAATCCAGTGCTAAGTAAGTTTTTTTCACTTTTCTCAATTGTTTGATTTAAATCACTAAAATACAAACTTCAAAATCCATCGGTTCGTCCTTGCCATTAGTTTGTCATGAATTGTCTTGCAAAGTCTTTGTTAGGGCTATTTGTAATCTTTTTTCTTCTTCCAATTCTCACTCAAAATATCCTTATAGTTGTAATATGACAAGTTAAATTTCTCATATAAATTTCATGCTATAATATGATTAAGTCGGTTTGTGATATGTGTAATTGAAATTCGATAGGACTCACTCGCTTTATAATATGAAGGGATCTTATTCTACTCTTGCTAACCTTGATTCACTTAATATATTACATGGTTAGGCCTATTAGTTATTAGTTTATATTTATATTTTTAGTTGCGTCTTTTTATAAAAAATTAATTTTACATTTTATATTAGTAGTCGGCTCTTGTTCATGGTTCTTTAAATTATTTGATATAGGTTATATGGTCGGCTTCATAATTAATTGGTTATTTGTTTACTTAATTATTAACGGACACGACATTATGTTGCTTGTTGATCCGGGTATTGATCTGGGATTGTTACTTTGTGACAATGTGTGATCTACTCATGAAGCCCACAAGAAGGCTATTTCGGATGAAATGCACAACCAAACTACGGAGACTTGCTTGTGTTATGGGCGTCTATGGAGGGATTGACCCCGCTTTTGTTAATTGTACCATGAACCGTCTCGTGTTGACCTTCAAAGTACCTTTGATAGTCAAGGTGTTCTTGATGGCGACGTCATCTATGTCGTCCCTTATTAATTATTAAAGTTTGAAAAGGTTTTACAAGGTGTTGTTCTAAGTTGTTTTAATGCTAAGTTTATTTTATTCGGGTTATGTTGTTCGGGTTATGTAGTAAATTACTTATGTAGTAAGATGTTATTATGCTAAGTTTTTAAAATCGGGTTATGATAGTAAATCGGAGATGGGTTATGTAGTAACTTAGAATATGTACTAAATCGGGTCATATCATATCATATCAGATTATGTAACATTCATATCCTTATATATTACATTCATATCAGTAACCCTTATAATCATATCAGATTATATGAAATTTATATCAAAAAGTTTAATATGAATAATAAAAAATCAATAGCTAATAAGTACTCCCTCTATTTTTTTTATCCTTCTCACTTGGAATCTTGACACTATTCATACTTAGATAGAATCTTCTCAATTATTTTCAATTTATAAGAAAAATTATAGTCATGTGGAGTCTTGTTTGATTCGTCTCAATTAGTACTTTATTAATATTCAATCGTTATAATTTTTATTAATATATAGTGAAAGATATTTAAGTTCAAAGATGTGCATTGGGAGACGCGCACAGGAAAGTGAGAAGGATAAAAAGAACAGAGGGAGTAACAGCTAGTGGCTAATAAGTGTTTCACTTAATTGCTAAGGTAGCTAATAAGTAATACCTTAAGTATATCAACTCATATTAAACTCATATGAAAATAAGAATTAATAATTAGTAGCTAATTAGTTAAAATTAGTAGCTAACAAGTAACAATTAGTTGCTAAGAAGTGTTTCACGTAGTTGCGAAGGTAGCTAATAAGTTTCAACTCATATGAAGCTCATATGAAGCCAAGAAGTTTGTAATTGTAATCCAATTACTACGTGATAACCAATATATTTAAGAGTGTATAATGTAACCAACTGTTATGTTATTACTAATAACCCTTCAAGTTAATTCATATCAGAGAGAGGTTAAATTATGTCCAAGATTGATTAAATCATATCGAACATAAGCGAATCATATCATTTAAAAAACTATTTTTTCCAATGATAAGTTGTGAGAGCGAGGAGTAATATGATTACTCAAGTAATAAGCCGTGAAATGACTAGTATGATTATTGCATAACTACAATTAAATGACTAAATGAAACATTATCCCATTACTCCAATTGTTATAAAAAGACCTAAGTCTAAGAATATTACTACATTACTTTATTCCAATAATAAGCCGTGAAAGGAGTAATATGATTATTCAAGTAATAAGCCCTCCAAGGACTAATATGTTATTACTTAAGTCAATTAATTAATTAATAAGCAGTATAAAGAAATAAGGATTCATATTACTATGTTAAGCCGTAAAAAGGAAATGCAGTTTAATAGTAATCCAATTAATATGTAATAAATAATACATGTAAGAGTTTGTTATAACCATTGTTATTAAAGTCCCCATCCGGATTTTATGATCCTACGATTTTACGATCATTTGATTTTACGATCCTTTGATTTTATGATCTGGATTCTATGTTCCGGAAAGACCTTTACGATCCCGATCATACAAGAAAATATGTTCACTTTTAAATCCTTAACAACCATACAATCCATATCATAATTCATATCAAAGGGGGTGGAATTATGTCCATCATTGCTTGAATCATGTCTGGACATCATCCAATCATATTATGTTCTTACTTATTTTGAAACATTTTTGATAAGATGAATCAACACAACTATTACAGAAGTATAAATAAATATAAGTTATCGCATACGTAATTTATAAATAATCGCATACCATAATTTTATAAATAATCGCATATATAAATATTACTACATTACTTTTTTCCAATAATAAGCCGTGAAAGGAATAAGGAGTTGGTATGTTAAGCCGCGAATGACTATGGTATTCGAATGAAGCCGTTATGAGATTAAGAGTAAGAGTGTTCCGACCAATTAATAGTATCTGATGTTTAGGATATTATTAATAAAATTAGTCCAATTATTTATATGGTTAGTTCCGATGTGAAATATATTATGTATCCCAATTAATTTTTGGCTTCAACTAAGTAATTATAGTTAATTGTGAATTTGGTTTGATATAATATGGTAGACCAATCATATCATAATGTGGCTTATTCACATCATATTTGATTTCAATCACATCAAACGTTTCATATATCATATTAGTTGTTCATCCATTAATAAAAGTTTCCACATTATAGTTTTATAGTTTCATAGGTATATACTAATTAGTTTGACATCTCGAAACAGACTTAATTTTATTTATCCGTTTATTATAGTTTTACGGTAAGTACACTTCATTATAGGCACCTATTGTGACGTTTAAATACGGCAAACCATAGCTTTATACTAATTTCTTTGATATCTCGATTTACAACACACCATACTTAACTTATAGTTATCGAATAATAGCTCAGTATTGATAAGGAATCATGTTCACCAAGTACGAACTAGTGGAAGGTTGGTACAACCAAGTCTTAGAATGTACTGGAGTGGACTAGTTAACTCCCAGATCTTCCTTACAAAAGAAGAGACGGAAGTAAGGACACGTAGAGAGGCACGTGTTGTATTATCTTCTAATCTATTCAGAGGAGGGTCAAATTCTCAATAGGCCCATTGGGTTTATTTAGCAACGTGCAAACCGTGCGAATTTTCTAGGGAAACAATGCAGTTAAATTATCATGTTATAAGCATCATCATATTTTAACATTTTGTTAACTATAGTAAAGTAATCAATTATTCGGTTGTCGTAGTTAACTACTTAGTTATGCTTTAATTTATAAATAATGTTTTATGCTTAGTATACTTTATTATAGGTACATGTGTTAAAAATATGATGATGGTTAACCATAAAACTATTATGTGTAAACTTATAATATACGGATAAACAACTGATATGATTTCTGAAATCTTTGATTAGATTGAACTCACATATGATGTGAAACAACCACATTGTGATATGATTACTCTACCCCGTGATAGCATTCATATTTCACAATTTATACTTGATAATATATCGTTGAAATACTTCATAATACTTTATCACAATTATAATTGAAATACTTTATAATTGTTATATCATTGTAATACTTTATAATACATTATAATAAATTTCTTGGTTAAAACAATTTTTATGTCATCAATGATATACATTTTAGAAATTAAAAGTTATAGTTATATTGTCAAATACTGTAAGTAAGATGTGTACATTGTCAAATACTCATAACAAGGTTACGTATATTCAAATTTTTCGATTGCATCTTCATGGTCATCAGGTGTTGTCCGGTTTGAGTCAAGGACCCACACCTCCTCCGTGTTCACAGAAACGCAACACACCACAAATACATAAAAATACACAACTAACTATTTACACAAAGAAAAAAAATAACAACTAACTATTTAATTAAACAACTACAAATAATTTATGTTTACCACAAAAAATCTAGCCGGTTTAACACCGCTGAAGTCTTCAGCATATGTTCCGGCAGCACAGTTAGTCGTTATCGACGCTGCCCAACCCATCGAATCCCCAACCACTCCAAGTACAACAAACTACAAACAAGAAACAAATGTCGGGTCCATAAAAGAAGGCAAACAACAAATATAATCCACAAGCATAAAGAATAATCACGGCATAGTGCGTACAGCAAATGTGGGGTCCATCAAGTAATGAACACTCGCATCAACAAAGATTTTTCGCCACAAAATGAGTGTGATATATAAACTAGGAAAACATGTACTATATATTTCAACATACTACAAGGAAACACATTATATTTCAACAACAATAAATCAGTACTATATAAACTAAAAAAATCAAATACCTTCACTAATGATACACTACTAGAAACACACCAATAACGATGGGCAATCCCGTCGTTAAAGATCTTTTGCGACGGGATTTCCTGTCATGCTCCCGTCGTGAAAGGGGGCCGTCATTATCGAATATCCCGTCGTAAGCCCGTCACAAAACGTATTTACGATGGGACAGATTCCCCGTCGCGAAATACCAAGCATTCGCGATGGGACAAAATTCCCGTCGCAAAAGACCAATTAAGACGGGCCAACCCCTATCGAAAATGAACATGCTAATGACCATAAAGGAACCAAGTTGAATGGTTCTTTCATATCAATTTATTTCTATAACACAATAATAATAACAATAATAAAATGCAAATGCTACCATTTATCAAAAAGACATTTCCATAGCTACCAAAAAGTGTCATACATAGTCATATGTCAACATCAACACCACAAATTTAACCGGGTATCAAAACCAAAATCAAACGTTCCAGTGCACAACAGGAGGAAGATAAGAAAAGAGGCAAAAATATAATTTGCAAAAACAAAACTCTTCTTGAAAGAATCTACTCCATCGACTTCCAGATGAGATCTCACTTGGTTCCAATCAATTCCAACTTCTCAAGCGCACTACAAGTGCCTTCTACCTCAGAGAAATTTTCATCTGTTGTCCTTGAGACCATTCCACAGTGAATAAATGCTTGAAGGTACTGATCAAGCATGGTGGAAACCTGCAAAAACACAACCTTTATGAGCCCTTTAAATAGTTTCTACACCACCCCTAATCACTTCTTAATGTCTAAAGGAAATCCTCAATGGAATAAACTTACAGTATTAGTTCCAATCAAATGATAACATAAAGAGTAGCCGGGTAGGATTTATTACCTACAACAAAACTTTATCCAAATTTAGTCATTCACACATCGAGTACTATGAATCTTGAAATAAACAAAGCAAGCATGAATAGATTTCATTACTTGCAACATCATTTCCATCATAAGCAGCAGTAACTTGTGTTCTTTCTAATAAAGCGAGAAAGATAAAACAAGAACCAAATATTGAACATCAACTTGTGTTCTTTGTCTTAGAGTAATATATAGAGCATTAATAACCAATCCCACAAAAAAAATTGCAAGGCATCCTATACTTCTGAAAAACTCTCAGTTTTAATGTCATTCATCTCCTAACTAAAATCGCAAGCAACCACAAAATTTAGCTTAATGGGAAATGTAGAACAAGATTCCTAAAAATTTACTAAGTGTGGCGAAAACAGAAACAACATTCAATTTACAAACAACAATGTGATTAAATTACCTCTAACAGCAACAAAACATAGCTCTGAGAAGCATGAGTTCTCTCATTCTTACCTTTCAAGCTGTATATATAGTCTACCCGCAACATTTGTCAAACTCCTATTCATTTATTGTAGGGAAATTGCAAAACAACAACCTAATTCAAATTATAATTTAACCTTTCAAGCTGATTATACTTTACAAATAATTGAACTTACAAGAAACAACAACCTACTTATTAAAGTTAATTGTATTTGTTCAACTTATAGTCCATGCTTGCTAAATTATTGTCCATGCTTGCATAAATTATATTTAAGTTAATTAGTAATCTTCAACTTATTGTCCATGCTTGCTAAATTAACTTCAAAACTAATAAAAGCCACCTTGTTTAATCACACACCCAAACTAAAAAATGGCAACTAATTCTGCCTAATACACTATAGCAAATTCAAGATAACCAAGAACTATTCTAACTTTTCAGATTCCAAGAACTAAACCTAACTGTGTCGAATTTTTTTCTCAATTAATTTTAAGATGTAAACTAACATCGAATTTTAAAATTTAAGGTAAACAAATGTAGTAGAAAACAATATATCTTACCTTTCGATTGAAATCGAACTTCAGAATCCTTCAATGCAAAATGCAAATTCCAATGCAAACTCACTTACTAGTGTTAATGTAACACCCCAGAATTTCAAAGCGGAAAATAAAGGAATAATAATATTATTATAGGACGATGGCGGAAACATCGTCTTCTGGGAATGTCACTACTACAAGAAATATGTTTAAATAACTAAGTGATAAAACCAACATAAATAAATCGTAGAAATAAATTAAATTAATTTGATTAATAACCAAAAGAGAAAACTAACTCGCTCTAAAACCAACTAAAAGTCTAGGCCTAAAACTTCTAATATATTAATGCTCACATCTCAACCCGAGCCCAAAACCAAAGAAGACTCCCATCAACATAACCTGCAAAAATATACAACAAATATCCACAATCAGTGGGGAGTAACTAACAGCTCTCCCAGCTCAATTAGGATCCACGTAGGAGTTATCAAGTATTAATAAATAAGTCTCAATCAACATAAAATATCAAACTGAACCAACATAACAACCAAACAACAACTAACAGTTTAACATGCTTAAATAAAGTAAATCATCAATAGTAAACTTAAGATAAGCATACAAGATCCATAACATAAGCCTCCAAAATAATTAAACAAAATAATATAATAGGTTTTGAGAAAGAGCAGAACGCCAGTGGATCGCAACCCACTTCCTAAGGTTTGTCAGATCGAAATCTCCAGACAGCCTATGGGCTTACGTTCCCTACTGCCTGTGTCTAAGAATGGCCAAACTCCCGATGCAGGATAGTACCCAGCTCAATACTTCCTAACCCCTCGGACGACAACAATTAACCCAGGTAATACCACTAAATCACAACCTAGGTGGTTGGCATGTTCTTCACCGGGGACTACATCTATCCCACCGGATATCTTAATCTCAATAAAACAGTTCTACGAATAAATACAATAATTTATTCATCCATTAATCCTCAAATATAAATAATAAGGATGCCCTTAAGGCCTTACACCCAAAATCAGCAGAAACTAGGATCGCAATCCAAGAGTTTCAATTCAACAATATTTATTCTTCCCAAAGTATTAGTAATAACAATAATACTAATAAAATCATTTCACCAAACTAAAAAGAATAATAAACCTTCATTAAAATATAATCATTCACCAAAAACACAGTATAATTAAATATTCCAACTACTACACTCTCGTTGTCTGAGTTTGGGTACAAGGTTAATTATAACGTTAGTTATAATACCCCCGGTACATAACCTTTGGCGAAACGGTACTAAAGACAGTATTATTCTCCCTCGAGTACTAAAACGTCGACAACTTAGATATTGATTTATAAAACTACAACATTATTATACTCTCAATTTAATTACAAACAATAATACCATCATAAAATAAATAAGACACTCACATATTATAACTATATATATATATGTAAATATGTCATTCAACTCATGTACACATATAACAATAGTCATATATAAATATACAAATTAACAAAGGTAGATGTAATTCCCCACAACAACCCATCTGATTATGTCAAGCACTAACCCTTTTTACTACTACAGGACAATGATGTAATACATATATTATAATTAACAAAAGAAGAAGTAATTATCACAACTAACCATCTACTTATTTCAAGAGCTTCCAGTGACTACTACAGATCAAGGATATTATACATCACGGAGGATGTATCAGAAAGTTTAAGATTATGTAAGACATAGCAATCTTGTTACCAGCTATAAAAAAAAAAAGTCACGAACAAACTCTTTCTTCAAGAGACTTATACTAGCAGACAGCAGACATTCATGCTCTCAAATTAACAACATTATGATCATGTTCAAGCTAACTCATAACTGCATAATGATATGATTTTTTTCAAAATTTACTAACCAAAACATAAGTTATACAGAAGACAATAAAACAAGAATTCAAACCACTAACCCTGAGCAAGAATAACAACACAATATAATCAGTTTCTTCCACAATATTTACCACTCACAAGCATTCATGTATGACAAAGAATAACATCAATAATATAAAACTTTACCCACCCACCTTTCTTAGCATACAATTTACCCCAACTTAGATATTAAGAACTAAATAATTCCTAAACGAATTCTAATCGTACTAGGTTCATTGTTAGTTACCTGGATTTTAGGTGGAAAATAATACTAGAACGGCGGAGAAAGAAGGGAATAACATTGCTCCCGAAAACTCCAAGAAAATCGGATGACACGTCTGCTTGAAACGCAAACTGCGACCACTTCTTCCAGTATCTTCAAAAACTGATGACACCACGAGCAAGATCTCTCCGAGTAGATGAATTTCGACTACTCACACGCCCAATTCCGATAAGAAACGAAGGAGATACGATGCAAACAAAATTGGTGTGCAGAAATGGCCGAAAATGCGAGAAGGGAGAAGGACTCTTCCTCTTCCTTTCTAAGGCTGGCGTGAAGGGAGGTTTTGAGTGCAGCAAAATAATGTGATTATTCATATCATTAAGCAAAGGTTTAATTGCATTAAGATGGGTTAATGGGGGATGGCTCTTCACCTTTTAGTGGTTACAAAGAGGGATAGAATATGCTAATACTATGCCTAATACTCCTCTAAATTTCGGACAACATAAGAAGGAAATGGGCTTGCAAATTTCGTTACGTTGGTCGACCCATAATATGTACAACGCTTAAAAACTAAAATCGCACGCTACTTAAATTTATAGAATTACTAAACTATATGATAAAATAAATATGCACATTATATATATAACTAATAAAATTGCTAAATAAATATATACACTTTAAATTAATAAACACAACCACATAATGCAACAACTAAATAATTATACATGTTCAATATAGTTTAAATAATAAATTATTATATTTTAACAGAAAATATCATTTTAATGTAAACAAACGCCAACATAAAGAGTGAAAATTACGGGGTGTTACAGTTAATCCACCTGAAACTTAAGATTTTCATTACAATACATTCAGACACAATCTAGAATTTCAAATTTAGATACATAATTTTTTCCATTTTGTGGTTCAATTCAGACAAACCTTCTACACTTCCCAACACAACAGAGGAGGAGGAAGAGCTCTTTGAACGCTCAACAATTGGAGTTTTTTGTTTTAATAAAGGGGGTTCAGTTTCTTAATATGCAAAATGACTTATTTTTCCCCTGATATGGGCAGTGGTTTGCCCATACAGGGTATGGGATTATCGCAGCTCGAAGATGGAGACTGGAGACATGGAGACTGGAGTCACGGAGACACGAATTGCTTGGCAGTTGCAGCTTTGGTGCTTGCGGGAGAATGAAAAGAAAGCTGTTGTGTGCTAATTGTGATAATTAATCTAGGTTTATTTTTATTTTTTTCACTCTTTATTGATATACTCCGTATATTTTTTTGGAGGTGATATACTTCGTATATAGAATAAACAATAATATACAAATTAAGTAGTTGTGAATTACTCCATATTCTATCTATACTATATATTAAAATGAGAGAGAGGTGGTAGCTCAGTGAAGTACCACCCCGAATTCCAGGGAATTGCCCAGGGTTTGAGCCTCTAAACTGGTGTGCCCTGCAGGCTAGTAGGGGTTGGTCTTTGGGCTAATAATCTTTCCTAATAAAAAAATACTATATATTCAAATAATCTCAAACGAGGATACTTGTCATAATCTCATTAAAAAAAAATTCCTCTATAATCCTATATATATTTTTTAAATGAATTACTATTAAAATATCTTAAATTTGTTTAACAAAAAAGAAATAAACCATACAAATCTTGCTATAAATTAGGAATTCATATAAAATATAAATTAATTTTACGATGAAACATTAAGTAAATTAAAATTTCAAAAAAAAATTACTTAAGACATTTCATTTTAATTGATTATCATCATTATTATAAATTTATTGTGATGAATATGTGCATTGCATAGGGTCAACAGTAACTTTATAGAGTAATTACTATGGGATAAAATTTTGTCTCTTGCCTTAATTGGTTTAATAAATTAGTCCCTTATTTGGATATCCCCTAAAAAAGTAATTGTTGATTATAATCAAGAATTTCACGAATGTATAATGATTTTTTATTAACAAATTGAAAAATTTGATAACAAGAATACAAAACATGATCTTCCATAAATAGTCCTAACTATAATTGGTTTATTATAACATTTATTTTAAAAGTGGTTTCTTAAAAAGTTACCTTAAAATAAGCAAAATTGTACTTTCATATCTTGCTTAATTCAAAAATATATTAAATTGTCATCTTTCGTATCATATTATAAAAAAAAAAGTGTCATATAAGACTATTATGAAACATGTTTCCGTTTGGCATATATAAATGATTAAATGAGCCACAAGGGCAATACAAATTACAAATGAATGAGGAATTTGATTAGTGATTTATTGCACTCGAGATTTGAATCTTCACTACTATACAAGGACCTCATCAACGTGGTTTTAAAACATGTAACATCAAGTCAACTATGTTTTGCAAAGTAGTTTTCATAATATAGTCATTATTTTCCGTTAAAAAAATTCCTCATAGCATAAGCAATTATAGTTAAGGCCATTCATAAAAGGACACACGTTTTTCTGAGAATAATTAAATGTGATTGCAAATTTTTTTGGAAACCTTAGTTAACAATCAATAAAAAAACCGGCTAGCAGATAGAATCAAGGAATTATATATAGTTTGCTTTAATTGACAATGAATTTAACTCATTATCCGATTTATTTATTGAGTAATCACACTTTTTTTAGCTAAAAAACGACACTTATTGAATAATTTATGGAATGTCTTAAAAAAAAGTTGTCCATTTTTTTTGTACAATAAATTTTAGAAATGGTTTTTTTAATAAAAAAATTTAGGGTTTGAGATTGTGAAACCATGTAAACCAATACATCAACTTAGTGGTGTCAATCTGGGTCACTGGGTGGGTTTGGGTTGACCCAACCTGGGTCGGAATGATTTGGGTCGGGTTCAACTGGGTGAGAGGGCTCTCGGAACTGGGTCGGCTGGGACTGGGTCGATCGGTATCTAGGTTGGGTGAATTTGGGTCAGAATGGAATAAGGTGAAGTCGGCCCAAATCGGCTTTCGGAATAACTTGGGTCGGAATAAATCGGCTTTCGGAATAACTTGGGTCGGAAGAAATCGACTTTCGGAATGATTTGGGTCGGAAGAAATCGGCTTTCGGAATGACTTGGGTCGGAAGAAATCGATTTTCAGAATGACTTGGGTCGGAACAAATCGGCTCTCGGAATGACTTGGGTCGGAATTATATATATATATATATTAAGTTACGAAGTCGAAAGTTATAACAATTAACATGTGATATACTGATATTGTGAATTATGATTGAGTCATTGTGAATTTTGTGATAATACATTGATACTTATATTACTAATTTAAAAAGTTACTAAACTAAGACTTATAATTTATATAGTTATATTATTGGCTATTGGCCATCGGGTTATTCTTATTCTTGATTGCATAAGTATTCATGTAACAACCATAAGGGCTAAGGCATAAGTCCATACCGATTATTGATTAGAGTCAATAAACTATTAAACTTAAGCATTTAGTTAGTTAGTGACTTACTCACTCTCACTAAGTCACTAACTAACAAAATTCATCGTTCATGGAACAACTAAACAAGTAACAATGATCAACGTTAATCGAAAATGAAGATGATAACTGATCAACTGTGATCAAGATGATACATAATCATATCAGTAGAGGATGAAAATTGAAACTGTGAAAGTAGATCATAGTTAATATATACCAATCATATCAGTGGAGGATCAAGATCGTTGATGTTTCGGTTGTTGATCTTAAAAGATAGTAACATAGGAGGCGATCTTATTAAACGGTCCATAATAAACGGTTGTTGATCGACTTTCGTTAAGTTAAGGTTCACATAAATCAAATGATCATAAGATTGATTGTCTTTGACATTGATCAGTTGTGGATCTTAAAATATACTAAGATACTAACATAGGACTTAGGAGTCTCGAGTCTATTTGATTATCCGTCTATTTGAGTTGCTATACGTATCGTCGTATCGGTATTACGGTAATTACGCTATTACAACTTTGGCTTAACAGTTTCACGTCATTCATAATCATCTTTACATAAATCAACTTGTTTAAAATTAAAAATACTAATTAAACTTCTAAAGTTTAAAATTTTTATTAATTTATAATATTAATAATAGTTTAGGAATTTAAGTAGATTACTAAACTACTAATAACTAAACAAATCAATACTAGAAGTCAAGATTAGTTGTCTAGAATTATAAATTTAGAAAATTATAAAATAGAATACTTAACTTAACCATAACCATTGATTTGAGAAATATAAAATCCAACCATTGATATTTTGAAATCCATGTGCTTGGTAACTCTTGATGTTCATTGGTCAAAAAAATAAATCAAGGATCATGGTTTGAGACCATTGGTTAGCCAATATAAAATATGAGCCCTTCATTTCTTTACTCTCTAACATCTAAAATCTTAAAACTCTCTAAAGTCTTCACTCTAAAATCTCAACCATTCATTCTAAAATCCATACCGATTATTGATCTAAGTCAATTAACAACCATAAGTCCATATCGATTATTGATCTAAGTCAATTAACAACCATGATCTATAAGTCCATACTCCATACTGATTAATGATTATATTATATGACTTAGCCATTTAGTTAGTCAGTAACTTACTCACTCTCACAATCTCACTATATAACAACAAAAAGAGTTAAAGATGAGTTGAATCAACGAATTATAAATTAAGAAACGAGAATATGAGATTAGAATATTAGACATAATAATATGTAGAGTTGAAGAATAAAGTATGATTGTGTGAAATTTATTGAACTAAACAAACGTGTCCATGGTAGTCGACAAGCTAATTCAATATAACAATACAACAATCTCTTTTATTGAACTGACACATGTTGTTATTGGATAAGATAAATGTATCAATGTAAGTCAAAACTTTGTTTAAGGTAACAGTACTCAAGTTAAGTTAATTGTCATTCAGTTATATTCATATAGAAACTGAAAACCAAGTTGTTATCGGATAAGATCAATATGCATGCCTTGTAATAAGCTAAAAGAAATTAACAATAATACATTTAAGACTTTAAGTTAATCATCTTTAAGTTAAATACGTTTCAAAACTCAAAATATCTAATGGAATTAAAACAAGTTGTTATTGGATGAGGTCGATGAATTAACCAATGTATGTCGATAAGTTAGTAGAAGATAACAATAATGAATTTAAGTTGTTTGTTCTTAAATTTTCATTTCAAAACTCAAAGTCTCGAACCATCCAATTGAACTAAAAATAAATGTGAAAATGTAGGTTGATAATTCAAGATAACAATACACCATTTAAGTTAATTCGATTTTAAATAAAATACATATTGAAAAGAAAAATGTATTATATTGAAATAGTTGTCATTGAATAAGATCAATTTATTAGTGTAAGTCAATAAGCTAATAATAATAAAAAAAAAAAAAAAAAATTAAACTCGACAAGCTTTAAACCATCCAAAAATTGGGAGAATTCAAACACCAATAAACAAGGCTGGAAATATAAATGTCTCCACGTCATCAATCCACAACACCAAACAATGTAAAAATGCTCTATGAAAATCTCCACTTTTGATTAGCATTAGCTCCATCATCAACGACTCTCACCTCCTTCTTCAAACCCTTCGTCTCCATTCTCCACTACTCTTCCTATCTTCATCCCCTATTTAAGCCCCAATCTCCACCAAACATCATCATCCCGCCTCATTTCCAAACTTATGAATTCTCTCTCCTAAATCTCAATCTTCAACTTACCTCATTATCCCCACTCTCTTTCCTCAATAATGAAATCAGCCCCAGCAACCGATGGAGTGAAGAAGCCCCCACTGAAATCAGCCCCAACAACTGCTCTCCAAGAAGCTGCTGAAGTGTAAGTCTCTTTGAGGAAACAACCTCTGCTAAGAGGGTTACTATTATGCCTAAGGATATCCAGCTTCCCAGGAGGATTTGAGGCAAAAGAGCCTAATTTGTGTAGTTGCTTATCTCAAATCTATGTATTATCATAGTTGAATTATCATAGTATGTAATGGTATATTATGCTGTTGATTTTGATCAATAAATTTTTTTCGCAGTTTTATATTGCTTGCTGATTTAAAATGGATAGTAGTATTATTTATTGATTTCTTACGAATTAGTAGATTTATAGAAGCTTAAAACCAAGTTAATGTGAGAATTTTTATCTATTGATCTCTTCTGTTCTCAATTTCTAGTAGTATTTGTTTTATTTAGTTAATGAATATCTACCCTAATCAAATGGGGATTTCTTAGATGCTAGAAACATTCGAGGTGAGAGCTTAGATTTACAGGGGGAGTTTCTGCTTTTGTTTTGTTTAAGTGTGATGATGTTGGAGAGTTTGGTGATGTGAATTTTCATCAGTATTATAATATGTTAGTTTTGGGGATTTCTATTGGAAATAAATATGGCTTAAATTGAGATTTTTTTTGGAGGGGTTCAAATTGGATAGGTTGTTCAGTGGCTACTATGGAGGGTACTCAGGTGGAGGCAGCTCCTACTTATGGTAGCAACATTAGGAACCGTTTAGGGAGTACAATTTGGGATTGAATTTCGTTTTTTTTTTTGGGTTGAATTTGGGGGGTTGAATTTCGTTTTTCTTTGGGTTGAATTTGGGGGGTTGAATTTCGTGGGAGTAGGGAGAAGTTTAGAGAGAGATGAAGATGAGGATGAAGATGAAATGATGAATGCCGTGAGATGTAGCCCGTGTTACTTATGGCAGCAGGGGTTGAATTTCGTGGGGTGGGGCGTGGGGGGTTTAGTTTGGGGGTTGGGAGTAAATGTAGCTGATTAATGCTTAGTTGGTTACTACTCTTTGTTTATTTTTTTAAATAGCTGATTAATGCTTACTACTCATAGCATGTGCTGAGAGGAAGAAAACTGGGTCGGAATGGTTTTAGGTCGGGTTGCACGTGGTTGGAATGGTTTTGGGTTGGGTTTACTTGGGTCGGGTGGTAGCTGGGTCGGGTGATAACTGGGTTGGGTCACAACTGGGTCAGGTGCTAACTGGGTTGGGTCACAACTGGGTCGGGTGATAACTGGGTGGGTTTAACTGGGTCATTGGCGGGTGAAGTTGGGTGTAGGTTAGTTTTGGGTCGGGAACAGGTTGGGTCTGGGTCGTTGTTCTCGGGTGCAACTGGCCACGGGTCCACCTGGGTCGGCCCAGTTCAGGTTGGGTTACCAATTCCACGGGTTCAACTGGGCACGGGTGGACGCTGGGTCGAAATGGGTCGGCTTTCCAACTGACCACTCTCGGCTCGGAACAGGTTGGGTTTGGGTCGCATGCGGGTTCACCCGTGGGTCGGCTCAGTTTTTGACACCTCTACATCAACTCCTTTTCAAGTTCTTATATACAGCCATTTAAGATATACAAACCACACTTATTTTTGTCTCAACTCCAATAATTAATAAAAAGCTTAAGTATCATCAACCATGAAGAGTCAGTATCTCGCATTGCCAACATTATTGAACCATCTCCCTAATGAGATCATAATAGATATACTTGGACGGATAGCCTCTCAAGCTTCATTCGATTTATTTAAAAGTAAATTAAGGTACGAATTATTTGTCATTTTTTGTTTATACTATTTTTGTTTTGTAAAAATTAATGATTTGTGTTAATATTTTTTTTACATTTATCGTCAGTTGAAAGATGCTGAATATATGTCAAATGAAGAGAGTGTTTGTTAACGCGTTTCCGTAGAGGGAATTATAGATCTAATATGGAGATTTGATCAAAATGCAAGAAATTTTCTTGATCGGTGTCTAGAAGCCAATAATACAGAGTCACTACTACGTTATGGTTTTGTAAGTGTAATTTAATAGTATTAAAATAAATATATAATTTTATTGTGTAATGTATACGATTTAGTATTATTATTATTATTGTTATTGTTATTATTATTATTATTATTATTAATATTATTATTATTATTATTATATTATTATTATTATTATTATTATTGTTATTATTATTATTATCACTTATACTATATACGGTTATAACTAAAATTACATAATAGAGAAGTTATAACTTTTTTGTTGTAATTTTAAGCACTATATCTTGAATTATGTAATTGAGAATTTATTGACTTTTGTTTGCAGTTATTTTATAGTTTATTAGTATATTTTAATTATTTTATCCGTTAAATATTGACTACATATATTTTTAATTTGAATATGAACCGAAATTTATATATATAATTTGATTGATTAACATTAGCTATAAATTAGTTATGTACTATATGAGTTTCACTTTTATTTATTTACGTGTTTTTTTTCTAATTTTGTATTATATTTTATGTTTTAGGTTTTCATTTTTTCAGCGGGGTCGTTGGCATTATGGATTGCCAAAAATACAAAAGGCGTCAAATTTAGGATTCAAGATTGCAACTTATCTGTTAGCCGTCATATATCTATGTAATAAAGATGAAGAGCTAAAAAAGGAGGGCGTGAGAATCCTTAGTTGTTTAATTAGGGAAATTGGTATGAATGGCATTTTAAGATGTAGGATTAGATTTACTAGGATGATGAATACTATATGGGTAAAAAGTAAAATTAACTTGGTAACTAAGCCAGAAACGTATTGCAAAATTCAACAAAAACATATTAAGAACCTAAACCATTGAGAAATTGGTGTTTACTATTCTTCAACGAACGTTTTCGATAAAGTTGAGTGTGACGAATGCCAATGTGATCGAGAAGTTCATTTCTTTTTATTAAGGATGTTGTAGCCACACAATTTAAAGTTTTTTTTTTTACATTGAGTATTGTATGTTACTATTATGAAAATAAATTTCATCGTGAAATAAAATAAGTACGCATTTTTGTTCCATGTTGTATTTTGTTAGTAATGTATTGTTTTTAATTATGAAATCATATAATATAATATGACAATGACCATAATTTAGTAAGCTATGTATGTTATAAATCCTACATAGTCAAAATATTCTCACCAAATTTACATCTAAATCCTATATAGTAAAAATATTCTCACCAAATTTACATTAATTTAGTTAACCCTATGTATTATATAAATTCCGTGTAGTTATAAAATTAAGGAAAATCATATTAAAGTAAATGACCAATTTCATACCATTATGCTACATTTTAGTTGCTTAGATATTGTAACAATTTTTTAAGTATAGATGCAAAATAATCTATATCATATAACAATTAGTAAAAACTATAACCATAATCGTTAATTGGATAAATTTTATGGCCATATTTTAATACGTTTTTTTTAATTAAAAAATGTAACTCATAAATTTTTTGTATATACCATTCCAAAATATTAATTACACCGTTCTACATATCCTCAATTAAAGTATTTGAATAACTTTTCGTATGAAAAATTCATGTGTATTCAAAAAGATTTATTATATTAATATAATTATTTAACTTATAGTCAACTTTTAGATTCTATATTATTTATATTGACCTAATATATATTAACCGAAATATATTTACCTACTTTTGATAAATTTTTTGTATATACCATTCCAAAATATTAATTACACCATTCTACATATCCTCAATTAAAGTATTTGAATAACTTTTCGTATGAAAAATTCATGTGTATTCAAAAAGATTTATTATATTAATATAATTATTTAACTTATAGTCAATTTTTAGATTCTATATTATTTATATTGACCTAATATATATTAACCGAAATATTATCTTAAATAGCAGAATAAAAAATATATGTTATATATGAATTGATGCTTATTGCTCTTTTTTTTATAGATATAGTAGGATTTGAAATCATATTCGTCCATTTTTAAAATTAATTGATTTGATAATTTACGATCTTAACATAATGGGAATTGATTTTTTTTTGGTATTGATTTAGTAGGATTTGCTTCCACTAATTCCCTAATTCAGTTTTTTCCTTAAACCGACATAGCTTGTGTATCAGCTAATTGCTTAATTATAGGGATACTTACAAAGATACTCAATATACGAATAAAATTAAGTAAATTACATGTAATTATAATGTTACCATTAATTAAAAATAATAATTTAAATTAAGGGATTTTTATTTTATATTAGTCGATCTTAATAAGTGATTTATTAGATCATTCAAGATATTGTGTATGAATTGATTGCTTATTTATAGGGATCCTATAATAGATTTTCAATTTACACCTAGAATTAACTTAAGTATATGCAATCAAGCAATTAACATATTTTTAATGTACATATAGTATGAAATATATTATCTTATATATGTCCTTTTTAAGATGCTCGATTAGTTCATTTAATATTTTGATTTTTTTTTGTAAATTATTGATATGATTTTTGCCAACTTTTATGAAAATCATCAATCACACACGTTTTAATTAAAAAGGAAAATATTTAGCTACATGAATCCTTTAATTGACCTTCCACATATAAAAGGGTTTAGGATATAAATATTAACATTTATCATCTTTCACAAACATACTCCTAAGATATTTATCTTTTAACAAATATGACTTCAAGAAATGTTGTAGCTGCTGAAAAGGTACAATTAAGTGAATTTAATAGATCATCAAAACGTTGCTCGATTAAAGAAAGAGCAATTATAGTTTGGGAGAAACTCGTGTTAAAAAAGAAAGGATTGATTGATAAGATTGAGTTGGTTTTGATGGATAATGAGGTAAGTCAAAATCATAAAATTACTATATAGTTTACTTAATTACGCACGTTTTTTATTAATTATAATTATTAACCTATATATATTTTTTCCAATATGTAGGGAGTGAAGATTCAAATTACTTGCAAGAAGGCTTCATTATCTACCTTTTCAGCAAGTCTAATTCAAGGAAAATACTTAGAAATATCAAATTTTTCCGTCAGAGAAAATAATGTTGGCACAGATCGACCCACTAGACATTCTCATAAAATTGATTTGAATTATTCATCTCATGTTTTTGAAGGTGAAGATTTAGGAATTGATGAACACGTTGATATTGTTCCATTTGATCATATATTGTCAAAGAAAGATTCTGATGTGTTTTTGTTAGGTACTAAAAATAAACGACCCTCAATGATACATTAAATGCATTATTATTTAACCAATTTATAACATATTTATTTTTTGAATTTTGTAGATGTTATTGGAAAGGTAATTGCATATACAAATGTGCAATAGAATCCTAATTCAAAGTTGATGACACTTGAGCTCATATATTTAGAGTAAGTTAAATTTATTCAATATAAGTGAAATTTTTGATATACTTTGAACATTAAGTATTTATAATATTTTTTTTACCTATATTGTAGGAACAAGTCCTTCACTTTTGTTTTGTGAGGTTATTATACCGATCAGTTCAATGCATACCTCAATAATAATGATGATGGATTGAATATAGTTGTTCTTGGACGACTAGCAAAGCGTACTCAATATTTAGGCAAGTATCATGTTATCAAATGTATGTGCTCTTTTATTTACTTTATCGTTATGTTCGTTTTATAAATAATGCCCTTTGTATAATGTTAATAGGTGATGTTCGTATTACAACAATACGCGATGCAACCAAACTATTCATCAATTCTGAAATTCCTGAAATTATTGCCTTCAAAAAAAGGTATTTCATTGTGTTCCTTTTTTGTTACTTTGAATTAAATTGTGAAAAGTAAATGAAGCTAACACAAAAGAAGTCCAACCAAATTCAAAGCTACAAGCTCACTAAATTCCTAAATTCCAATCCGAAGTTAGAAAAAATTACAAAGCGGATTTTTTAAAAAAATTAGAGGCAAAGTGAAAAAGTTATTATAAAAGAAATAAGGCATAATTTTTAAAAACGAAGTAAAAAGAACTAAAGTTGACCTTTATACTTATGCAATTTTAAATAAAAAAAAAGTAGAAAGCTAAAAAAAATACAATTAATCCTACATAAATCAGAAATAACATTGAAGCTTTGTAAAAATAAATCAAGTAAAATTTCATGATTTTAAAAATAATAAAGTAAGACCTATGTAAGTAAAACTCAAATTCATTACATTCGGCCCATATTTACTTTGCTTTTCATGGCCCAATTTTACCACCTAAAACCTATATATTATGCACCTTCTTAGTAAAGTGTATGGGCCTATCGTTTTGTATTTAAGGATATCACTTATAATAATGCTCTTTTTAGTACATCCTAATAGTTTGGGCCAACTATATTTTCATCAATTATCTCATTTGAGTGTCATGTTTTTATTTTAAAGATTCGAATTTATTATTTTTAATAATAAATACAATTAAGCCTACATAAATCGAAAATAATATTGCAGCTTTGTAAAAATAAATCAAGTAAATTTTCATGATTCTAAAAATCCTAAGTAAAACCCATGTAAGTAAAACTCAAATTCATTTCATTCGGCCCACTTACTTTGCTTTTCATGGCCCAATTTTATTAACTAAAACCTATATATTATGGCTCCTTCTTTGTAAAGTGTATAGGCCTATCCTTTTGTATTTAAGTATATCACTTATAATAATGCTCTTTTTAGTACATCATAATAGTTTGGGCCAACTATATTTTCATCAATTATCTCATTTGAGTGTGATGTTTTCCTTTTGGTTTGAATTTATTATTTTTAATAATTAATATATAATTTCAACGATTTTTTAAAAATGCTAATTTATAATAAAATTATTTATATGAGTTCTGTTTTACTTTTAAATAGGAAAAGTACAGGAGGGTCGCAATCAATTTCAGCGCGACCAAGTGAGCTATCAACCGAGACTAATGAATTTCTAGGATACAATCAAAGACATTTCCGACCTTCTATCATGTGAACAAGTATGCCTCCCTAATGGTTAAGATTTGTATTTTAATTATTATTTTATGTATATTACTTTTATAAATGTAACTGTTATATTTTGTTCTTTAGCCTGGAATAATATGTGTATGTCTTGGAACCATTGAAGACATTAACACAAACTTCAGCTGGTATTATGAGTCGTGTAAGAAATGCTATACTGGAGTGAAACAAAATGGTGATATCATACGATGCAAAAAGTGTGATAATGTTTTCAAGACAATCGTTCCATGATAAACTAATTTTTTTTTATAATGTAATATAGTTAAATATATATATATATATATATATATATATATATATATATATATATATATATATACGATATGTATTTGTATTTTCTATAGTTTTAGAGTTAAGATTATTGTATCTGACTATATGGATGATGCTACATTCGTTCTTTTTGAAAAATTAATGTTGAAGTTAGTTGGAAAATCCTCTTCTGACTTATTATAAGCTCAAATTAAGGTATCTAATTGTTAATGCTTTCAACTTATACAAAAATAACTTATTCTGTTTGAATTTTTTATATTAGACTTCAATGTTTTTTCTTTTATTGTAATCTTTAATAGAAAGGTGATAAGGATGGGTTCCCCAAATAATTTGCAAAAATGATTGGAAAAAGATTACTATTCAAAGTGAAAATCCCTCATGCTAACAACGTTGTTGGAACTAAGAACTTTAAAGTTCTTACCACTACAGACGCTCAAAGCACTATAGTCAAGTAGATGGGGATGTACATGAGATTAGAGGTACGTGGTATTTTATAAATAGAACTATTTTATAACTTTTTTATTTTCAATTTTATCTATTTATTTATTATCATCCTTCTTTCCTTTTCTTTTAGACTAATAACCAAAATATAATACAGGACGACATTTTAACAAAAATGCAAAATGATCTAGAGAGAGTAAAGGAAGTCTCTTTGAGAAAGTTATTTAATTTTTTGTTTGAAGTATATATATATATTTTAGATCTATAATTTGGTCTTATAAATTGTTATAGTTCCTTAACTCTATTTGTTATTTTATTAAAGGACACTAATGTGAGTCAAGATGAAGCAACTTCAATTACACCTCAAAAGTGTGCTCATGAAATGGATGATGTTGGTGGAAATGATGTTGATAGTCCTAACATTGACTCTCAATTATCAACAACTAAGAAGCAAGTAATTGTGAAGGTCAAGAAGAATGGCTAAAGCTAGAGGATTTTATATTAGTCATTTCTCAAACAATTAAATAATTTTGTGTTGAACTATTTATATATCCATTTTGAATAATTCGGATATTGAATAATTTTAGGCGTAATTTGGGGTATTTACCTATTTCTAGACAATTTCAAATAATATATTATGAGTTCATTTTTAAGAAGTTATTGTTTTTTAAATGTTGAATTATTGCTACCAAGTTTTAATCGTTAATTTAACTATTTCTTATTGCCTATTAGTGTATATATATTCCTAAACCCATAGGTAGCCTTTTGTATGTCAATATTTGTTATTCTATCTATCTAAGAATAAATACAAGAAATTAAATTATTACATTTAAAAAGAATGCAATGAATTACAATTAGTAATTATTACAACCCAACTAATATAATTATTTGGTGCAATATCAAATATTATAATAAAAAGAGTACTCCCTATAGTTTTTAGGCTATTTTGCTAAGCAAGCATATGCATACAAAAATAATACTATTACCATAAGGATGTACTAAGAAAACATAATGACATGAAACAATAGTAAAATATAAAAGAAAAGCTCAAGATATACTACCTTTTGCCTCCCAAAATTGGAATAGATGACATCAAATGCAATTAATCATGTCCTAGGAAAAACCGCATATAAATGTATTAGTCAAAAATTGATTCTTTTTTACGAAACATACAAACCATAATCACACTATTATGAAAATTGTTTCTATTATGTCATAATTAAAATTTATAACTTTAGAGCCATAGTTCTTACACATTAATATAAGGGATATTATATCAGATAACCCTGACTTATAATAGCTAACAGTGTTAACTATTTTCAAACAAAAATAATTATTGCTTTTTTAAAAATAAAATAAAAAAACATATTCATTTCCTTCTCTCTTGTTCTTCAATTCTTGTTCTTCTCAAGAACTCATCAATGGCCTCCACCACTTTCTTTCTCTTCAATTGTACAGCAACCAAAAACTAAATGCCATAAATTTAATTTTTTTGGAAGTTATGTTCTTCATCCCCTCTCTCTTGCTATTCATCCACTGTTTCATACTTTCATGTCTTCATCCTTAACGTAAAAAGAACAAAAAAAAAAAAACAATTGAAAATTTGTCATGATTTTACAAGTGAATCTAGGTACAGTAAGATTAACCATTAATGTAACACTAATTAAAGAAGATAAAATCACCTCCAATTGAGAAAAACAGCCATCACCACCGACAACAACGAAGGGGGGAACATACCAACTTGATCTCGCCGGAGCGCAAGCCCACAACGGTGAAACATGTAGAACGAACTCAATTCGAAATTTGAACCCTAGTTACAAAAGCAGCAAGAAATTAGAACCTTCGCGCGCCACCGCCAGCACCACCGCTACTCCTTCACCTCCCGGAGATATCTACTCATTTTAAGCTCTGAAATAACCTCATTTTATCTCCCTTCTCGCCACCACCAGCGCCACCGCCACTCCCTCTCTTTCTCTCTCCTCTGCCTCGCACCACCATTCTTCTGGGTTCGAACTCGATGTCTTCTAGTTGAATTATACTGCAGGTGTTGAGTTTGGTCTACTTGTTGATCTCATTAAGTGTAGCTGCTAGGTCTATTAAAATTTCATGGTGTTTCGAAATCTCACGCCATTAAGTTGTTTCTGGTTGTTGTTTGTCGTGAGCAAAATACAAGTTGTTGACTTTGTGTATAATTAAGTGTGAAGAAGAAGAGAGTGAACAAGTTTGGGTGGAGTTTGTTGGTAACTATAAAATTAAGCGTGAAGAATTTAGATGAAGATTAAGTGTGGCGTGAAGAAGATGTAGATAATAGCTTTGTTATTGTGAATGTGAGGGTGGGGTTTATTGTTAGTTTGGATCTAGATTCTTCTTCAATTTGTTGTTAATTTCCAAAAAAAATTAGATTTATGGCATGTAGTTTTTGCTTGCTGTACAATTGAAGAGAAAGAAAGTTGTGGAGGCCATTGATGAGTTCTTGAGAAGAATAAGAATTGAAGAACAAGAGAGAAGGAAATGAGTTTGTTTTTTATTTTACTTTTAAAAAAACAATAATTATTTTTGTTTGAAAATAGTTAACGCTTTTAGCTATTCCGTTAGGTTTAATGACAAAAATCAAGTTCAAGGTTATCGGAGACAGGCCTGCCAAAGTGGGGGGTTATGTTGGAAAAAGGCCTATAAGTAAGGGTTATCTGAGATAATATCCCTTAATATAAATCATAATTAACCGATTGACTTAAAAAAATGTTCAACTATATACTTAGCAATATAGTTGTTGATTGAACTAAACATATATATATATATATATATATATATATATAACCTATAGTTGTCATAAGTCAAATGGTTGAACTATATGATTGAACAACATGCTAAAAAATTAAAATCTAAAATTGTGCACAATTTAGGGAATGAAATCGTGATATATGATTGAAATATATGGTGAATCTTACTAGCACAATATAAGGGATTAACCTAATCAACTCAATATAATACTTAGCATGGTTAGCAAGATTTTAGGGACATAATTAGCCAAAATCGTGCATTTAATTAGCCAACTCAATATATGTAATACTTTCCTCTATAATATTATTCTTTATCATATCCTCTTATTAATATATAAAGCCATTGTTAATACTCACATATGCACAAACACTACTACTCAATAACAACTATTCAACACTATGTTAGTTTCTCAAATTCATATCATCCACCAAACATAAACATATAAACAACGAAGATAACAAAGAAGAATGGGTAAAGAAAATGCAAAGATTGTTCGTGACAAAAGGAGAAGATCAATTAGGGAAAACATTGATTTAAACATCAAGGTTGTTCAAGGTAAGTCTTGTTGTTTGATTTATATATATTGGTAAGATGAATAATTATTTAATCTATAAAATAACTCATACAAACTTATCATAATGTAATATGATATAAGCTTCTGACAAACAATTCGACAATTGGGTTAGCAATTATGACCGGTATTGACCATTTTAACTCCATTACACATGAATTAACTATCATTAAATTAAACTTTGGTTATCATATGCAAATAATAATATGAAAGGTATTATTTAAGTCAAATGCCATAAATAAAACCATTCTATTCATTACCCAAATAATTCCATAACTTTTGAACACCTTAATAATAATCAATACTTTGACCAATTACCCATGAAATCACTCACATTAATATTATTAAATTTCTACTATAGTCTCGAATTTTATAAGTCAAATTATGGATAGATTATACATATGAAAGAAATATTAGAACTAAGCAAAAAAATTATTAATAATGATATGATTGAGGGCAAATTATATCTATAAAAAATATGATTATTAGATGATTTTGTATAAATAGTTTCATAACCGGTAAAAATCTGCCATAAAATAAACATGCATGTTATGATTTTAATCTTTACAGATACCAAATATAATAAACTCACATTATTATGAATATATCCGAAATTAGTTTATTTCATCAGTGTTTAATTATTATATATTATTATAAGTAATGTTGAATTTGTAATTTTTTAAAGTCTAAATAACTTTCATATATGTATTTATATATGGATAAATCTAAAGTAATAAAATTCGGATCTTGAATATTTTGAAAAAACCTTAAAATGAAAATAATATTGTTATTTTCAAAAAACCAAAATTTTCGTTGTTGTTGTGAAATTAGGGTTATGGAGATAGAGAGTTGTATAGGAGAATAGTCGTGTCCTCTATTATTCCATATGAGGGATAGTTATACAGGCCCGGCTCAATACCGGTCCAACCGGTTCAGTGGAACAGGGCCCCAAAAATTTGGTGGCAAATGAAAGGAATTTTTTTTTTGCAAGAATCCCGTGCAAGGCTTCCATCTTTTTCAACTTTCCATCCTCTTCATTCCACAATTCTCTCTCCTCTTCTTACCTAAAAATCCCCAAAAAATCATAACTTTCCATATTAATTGAGTAAACACTCTCTTTATTCAAGGAAATTATCTTTTTTCCAACGTTAAATTTTGTCAAAAAAAGTTCAATCTCATTACTCCTTCCATATTTCCAATCCTCCTCAAGAACACTAAAGATGAAATTTTTTATTTGGGATTTAGATTCAACTCATATCCAAGAAATTGATTTCTTTTATCATCCAAAAAAAATAGATTCAACCGGTGGTTTACAAGTTACAGTATAGGAAGAACAAATTAAAGTCTTTGATTTTGATTGTGGGAGGTGAAAAACCAAGAATTAGTGGGCTAATTTGTTATCAAAGTCTTAAATTTTAAGGTAGTTTCACTTTCTTTTATGCCAGTTTTCTAGTAGAGATTTAAGCAATTATGAAATTTCATAACTTGAAATTAAAATTTATGTATATCTAATTCTTATAATTCTAATTTTCTGCAATTCTGACTATTTGATGCAATAATACTACTTGTTTGATTTTCAATTCATGATTTTGTTTTTCTGCAATTATACCTCATTGATTTTTCTGCCATTTTTTTTGCAATTTTGCAACTCTTTACAGTCTCACTTCTTGAAATAATGCCAAGTGATTGAATTGATAGACTTTATAGTATGTGTTCAGTTGATTATTGTATGACCTCGAACTTTTGATGCCCATTTTTCGCCTGTAGCTTTCATTGTCAATAGTGCTTTAAATGTCAGAAGCATCTTTGTTCTCGTGGAAATGGGACAGAAAGTTTGAGTTTTTATACATTGCGAGCTTGGAGGTCTTAATTATGAAAAGAACTAAATTACTGGGTCTAAGACTTCAAGTTTATTTCAGTTAATTGTGGTGATTAAAAGACTTAATGAGGAAAAAGAGTGATGGTTGCTATGTTACTTAGAGTCTCTAACTTTTCGAAACACCATACTTTTTTTTCTAGTTTTTGGTTTATGAACAAATTTTAAGGAATGATTTATGACAAATAATAATAATATAAAAAAAATTATAATTTCTTCTTTACAATTTTTTTTAAAGGGCCCATTTTGATGGATAGCACAGGGCCTCCATATGTCATGAGACGGCCCTGTAGTTATATAGTACAATATGTAGGTGACTTGCTTGGGGAACATGTGATCTAATTACTATAGGAGTACATGTAAACTAGTATATACAAGATATTATTCCCTAATAGACATCCACTATAATATTTCATAACACTCCCCCTTGGATGTCTATTCCTAAAGATTATGCCTCATTAAAACCTTACTAGGAAAAACCCTGTGGGAAAAAATTCTAGTGAAGGAAAAAAAGTACATAATTCTTCAACATACGCTTGAGATGATGCCTCATAAAAAACCTTACCAGGAAAACCCAGTGGGACAAAACCATGGTTAAGGGAAAAAGAGTGCATCGTGTATTTACTCCCCCTCTTGATAACATCACCTGAAATTCTAAAACGATGCAATATGTTGTGGTGAACGAGCTCCTCAAATATAGTTATTAAGAAGTACTTTTGTAATAAATCTGATGAATCTTCACCTGATTGGAATTTGTTGCACAATTTAATCACCATTATTATTCTTGACTTCCACGATACATGTAGCATATTTGAGAGCTTCTCTTCCTAAAATGGACCACAATCTTCTTTTATGTGTTTAATACAAATTGGAACGAACCTACTTCTGGAGGTCATCGAATATCCGGAATGATCAATGCTTTGGCAAATACCCAAAGTTAAGTCTTTTATGATAACAAAATTCGTGTCAATGAAAAACATCTATATTATCATCTAACTCTTCTGGAATTAGCGAACATAAATAGTGTGGCGCTTCTAAGATAAATTATTACTTAGTTGTTGTGGCACTTCCAGACCATCAATAATATAATTTATGATTCTTGCGTTGGCAAAATGTTATTTTTCCATAAGATCTCCTTCAACTGAACATGGGTATTGATTTCAAGTTCTCAAACTGCGGGTTGAGACGCTAATAACCAAAATCATATATCAAAATGTGTTGATCATTCCAACCATATATATGTATATATATATATATATATATATATATATATATATATATATATATATATATATATATACATATAATTATCCATGGTCTGCCTTGTTACTTTAATATGTATGTATCTGCATATCACTAGAGGCTCATATATTTCATGTATAGTTCTTCTGGAACTTTTCATGTATTCAATAATTCATTGTATATATGCTAGACCATGATATTATCATATCTTTACTATGAGATTAGAAATTCAGTAATCATTGGATTATATGTATAAAATATTCTTCTTATAAGTATTATATGCAATATATAAAGTATTCAATGTGCATGCATTATGAAGAAGTCACATAAATAAAATGAGATATGGAAAATAATATAATAATATGATGCATGATGCATTTACTCTATCTACATGCACATGATTGTAAGACTCAAAATACAACACTGTAAAGTGTGGATTTCATAATCCATAATTTGTCGGACTCCTCGTCTAATAAAACTTTGGACTATAGCCAATTAGTCCATGAGCTCAATTTCAATTATGTCAACATTAATATGGACTTCAATACAAGATCCCCCATTCACAAGTCCATCAATTTTCGCATATGCACATCAGTTCCCATTGCACACTGGGATATACCATATTTTTGTAAAGGTGATATGAAATCAATGGCGTTGATGAAGAGAACGCTCAAGAAGTTTGCTGAAGTGTCTGGATTAGTGGTAAGTCATGAGAAGACGGCTATGTATTTTGGGAGTGTGGATGAAGAAAGCCAACAGCGAATTCTACAGCTCACTGGTTTTCAGAACGGAGCGTTTCCATTCTGCTATCTGGGAGTGCCAATTACTTCCAAAAGAGTGTCCAAGTTTGATTGTGACATTCTTATTGAGAAGATTTTGAGAAGAATTACTTGATGGAGCTCACGTCATGTTTCCTATGCAGCTAGAGTGGTATTAGTCAACTCAGTTTTACTGAGTCTTCACACAAATTGGGCGCAAATTTTTTTGCTGCCTAAAGGCGTCCTCAAGAGCATAACTCAAATATGCAGATCTTTTCTTTGGGAAGGCAAAACGTACCTTCATAGACCTCCCCCTGTTGCTTGGCATGATGTATGCAAACCCAAGAACAAAGGAGGCCTGGGTATTAGTGACTGTTTGAAGTGGAACATTGCAGCAATTGGAAAGTACACTTGGCAAGTAGCACAGAAGAAAGACCTCTTGTGGATAAAGTGGGTGCATAACGTATATATCAAGGATTGTGATTGGTGGGTGTATGAACCACCAAAGTCAGCAAGCTGGATCTGGAAATGTTTGTGCAGTATAAAAAATGAGTTCAAGCCTGCTTATATCAATAATAACTGGAGAGATGGCAGGAAACAATATACGATCAAAGAAGGCTACAGGTGGTTACAGGGGACTATTGATAAAGTTCCTTGGTTTCATTGGGTGTGGAATAGCATGAATGTGCCAAAGCATTCTTTTATCTCTTGGCTCGCTGCTCATAGGAAATTGAAGACAAAGGATAAATTAATGGCAGCAAGGATATGCCATGATGCTAAATGTCTTATGTGTGACCAGCAAATGGAAACAAATGATCATCTATTCTTCCAGTGCTTGTTTAGCAGGAAGCTATGCATTGCTGTCATGGGTTGGCTAGGAATTAATTTTGCTGCGATGGAAAGTTTATATGATAATTGGAAGAAATAGGGGGAAAAGATTTAAAAGCAAAAGACAACAGAAAGTGTGCTACATTGCTTTGGCTGCTATGGTGTATACAATTTGGTGTGCTAGAAACTATACGTTGTGGAACAGAGCTACTCCTAGACCTGATCAGTTAGTTAATAGTATAAAGAAGATTGTTTATATACGTGTATATAGTTTTATTAATAGCAAGTGGACAAATGATGAAAAAGAATGGATTCATAGTTTACAATTGTAATAATTAGGCGTGGAGTGCTGTTGTGTATAGGTGATTGGTTGAGTTGCTTTAGGTTGTATTTTGGCGGAGCTTGATTGCTTTTTGGTAATATAATCTTCTTACATTTTACCCAAAAAAAAAAAGATATACCATATTTTCTGTATCTTTATTACTAATATATTGAATGTAATGACTGATCAGTGATATCTGAATACATTCAACTAGTATCATTCTTTTCCATATAGGCCATTTATTTATAATTCAGATATCATTGCCGCTTCAAGGGCATTTCACATATTATAAATCATTCTAATTCTGTAATTCTTTTCAGAATCATTAACTGCACTTTCATGTCATTTTCTTTCTTGCCATTTTTGAACATCATATATTTATAATGGAACCGATTTTACAATCTACACTTCAGGTGTACAATAAATAATATATTGGCAAGATATCCATCTCATTGCTTGATACAAATATGAGGCTGGCATTCCGTTATCACTTTTACTATTTCATAAACCTTTTACTACAATATTGTTTTTATTTCAACAACTTCATTCTGAACTTCCAATTCAGACAGGGATCAATGTTTTATTACCTTTATTATTTTGCCAACTTCTCCAATTCTTCTCCCCCTAAGTTGGTAAATTATCTCAAATATAGGGGCATCGAACTCTTAACCAACTTAGAATATAGTTTTTATATGCAACAAATTACATCTCTCCAGGAGTATATAATTACCAAATTTCATCTCTTTCGGAGAATACTATCTATGGGAAGTATACTATTTATTTTGCAGTCATTTTTCACTTATTTTTCTATTCTTGCGCTGACATATGATATCCCCAATCAAGAGATTATCATCATTCATAAATCACTTGTATGTGGTTTGACTAGATGTTGATCTTCTATTCCCCCAAGACTTAAAAATGAGCATTTATCACTCAAAATTTCTCACATACAAGTTGTTTTAATGAGCTTTTGGTCATCTAATATGTGACTATATATAAGTCACTCTAGTGAACTTCTGGTCACCTAATGTTTGTTCACATAGAAATTTGTTCAATGTCAATATATCTTCTTTTGAGCTCTTCTATCGAATCAAACAATTCATATTTCACGATTGGAGTCTAGCTCAATCCCATTGTTATGTCTTGTCGTTCAATCTATCATACATATAACATGAGAGAGCGTCAGCACATCAACTCTTTATATAAAACCGAACTTAACTTCTCAAAACTGGTAATAATGAAACCGTTTGGCCTCACTTATCACATCCAAACACATTTGAGTTTTAACTAACTATATATTTTTCAACACTAGTGATCACTTTGTTCGCAAAACATTATGCTTGGCCATGTATAAGATGTGTTATTAGAACGTCAACTTGTGTCTTTTCTATGACCGGCCAGACAATTGACTAGCACTTTATTTGAAGATAATTCATATTGACTAGCACTTTATTTGAAGATAATTCATACTCTGCTGGAGTATCGATTATATTCTTGATACATGTCAATTTCACTAGTCATATACCGCTCTTCTAAAGTATCTAATATAGTCCTGGTAAATAGTAACTTTATTGGACACATCTATTATCTGTGTAATCAAAGATACTCATTCATACCCATCTTCAAGATGGTATCATTCTAAATATTCAATAATCATGTTGTCAAATCTATTTAATAAGTCCATAACATAAGCTAGTATATGTACCAAATGACCATTAACATATTCTTTAGTTCTCGTGCAAGGATTTCACACATTTGCAGGTTATCTCCCCTAATCCTTGCATCTGGGGTACGAAAATAACCTACCAACTTTTTTGTTGAGGGGAACCTACCAACTTTTAAGTACACCTTATACCATTAAAGCTATAAAGTTCCTTGCAATATCATTTATTAATGCAAGCATGCTTTACATAAATAGAATAAGTGTCAAGAAAATATAATAACATGTCCGAAAATTAAGACACAAAAATAATAAAGTATCCAAAACTAAAAAATATCAAAATAAAATGTCAAGATTTAATTAAATATCCATAAAACATGCAAAATCATAATGTGTCCATAGAGTTCAATTAATACGATGAACATAAAAAACTAGAGTCTATTCTTTACATCATTAAGAGTTCAATTATTCGCTTCAGGGGTGGTGAAGGAACTAACAGTTTCCAAGTGACTTGTATTGCTAGAGTCAAAATAACTTTCGCCATCTTCATACACAAGATTTGTCTCTATTTTATTTTCTTTATGATTTAGTGATTGTTGATAAAGATCAACCAGATCTTTTGAAGTACGATACACAGGAGACGAATGACCTTTTCCTCCACAACAGTAACATTCATGGGTAACATTGTCACTTTTACCTTTGTTGTGTCTGTTATCATCTTTATTGTCCCACTTCTAGTAGGAATATGAGTTCTTGAAATAATTAACCACATTGACCTCGACCATATCCGTTTCCATGCCTGCGACGACAACCTCAGCCACGGCCCCGACCACTGTGACTGGCACTATATTTAGTCTTAAATTCTTTCCCCATCATGGGATATCACATTCACTTCAGGGAATGGAGTAGAGCCAGTTAGTCGTGATCCATGTGTTTTCATTAAGAGCTTGTTATTTTACACAGCCACAAGCAGACAAGATATTAATCGAAAAATTCTTTTAACCTTCCCTCGGTATTGTGTCTGCAGGACAAAATTATTTGCGTGGAAGGTGGAGTATGTGTTTTTCTAACATTTCATCGTTAATTTTCCCTCCACAAAATGTCAATTGAGAAGTATTTATGAGCATGACTGAGTTGGATTCACTCACAGATTTGAAATCTTGCAATCTCAAATTTCATCAATCACAACAAGCTTTGGGCAATATTATATTTTTTTGTTGGTGGTTATATATGTGCTTCAAAATATAGTGTCTTGAGTCCCTGATCGAGGTGATGGCGAAGTTATATCATAGCTTTGGCCTTATCTTGACTTGTTGTTTGATTTCTGACTTTAATTGTTTTACCAAGCCCTTTTGCACCTAAGTGTATATTAACATCTAACATCTAACATCCATGATAAATGGTTGTCTTTAGTTATATTAAGGGACACAAATTCAAATTTTTGTAAGGTCATAACCAATAGTTTTGGACTACATAATAAATTATACATGAAAATATTACAAATCATAGAACATATCCAACAAAATCACTTTTATTTTATTGTAAAATGCTTTCTAATTTCATATATAATGTATACTGACGAGGCACTAATATAGTTTAATGACATAACACCACTCAAATAAAAACCATATCACAGAAATCACGATTTCAAATCCATGATCCCCCACTCAAAAATTAGGACTTAGATAATAAATATATTCATATCAAATTGTAATTCAATATTGTAGTTCAAGGAATTCGTAGAGTAGGGAATGTAAGAATAATTTGAATAAATAATATTCCTGTAATAGTGCTATACAGTATAATATGACGCATAACAAAGCTTTCATAGAATAAATAGATACATATAATAAATCTCCAAAATTGACCCAAACAAGAAATAACAAAGCTTTCCTATCTAAAGCAAGAGCAAGCAGATTACATCAGTTATGTGATATGTCTAATATACTGATCAAATATGATTACAGTTACACCCAACAAAGAAAACAATTAAGAGTCTTTAAAGAAATATACTTTATGCAAAGTAGAAATTTAAGAATCATCAAGTCTTAAAAGATGATTGCAAATGAACATAGCAGCTAAAAGATAACAATATCATACTGAACTTTGAACTTTGCATTAGTTTGATGTTTGGTTGTTTTAAGAGGTTTACTTAACATCAATATTATACTGAACTTTGAACTTTGGAGCGAAAGGATAAGAATATATGTACTTGATAATACCAACAAAATTTGCCACAATAAACAAGTAACACAAGAACTCAACACTAAGTCAAGATTGTTCGGCTAATCCACCTACTCAGAAATTGCGGCTAATCAGATAAAAATATCATGGTGCAAATTTTTTTTTCTTTTCTTTTCTGCCATGCTAACATGAATCACAATTCTAGACGACCAGACATAATCGGTGCAATATTTTGCTTGACGACTCAAAATTGCGACGGAATAAATTTGTTTAAAATTAGTCAAATCCAGCAATCAAGGATAGTCGCTAATAAGAAAAATGATAAAACTTACCTCACTAACATATGTTTTCTTTGGTTTCTCGTTTACTCAGTCGGCTAGGGTTTGGTGCTCATAACGTGTTGTGAAATTAGGGTTAGGGAGATAGAGAGTTGTATAGGAGAATAGTCGTGTCCTCTATTATTCCATATGAGGGAAATTTATATAGTACAATATGTAGGTAACTTGCTTGGGGAACAAGTGATCTAATTACAATAGGAGTACATGTAAACTAGTATATACAAGATATTATTCCCTAATAGACATCCACTATAATATTTCATAACAGTTTTAAATAAATTAGTGAACATGCAAATTATAAGTCAATCTAGAAGCATCTAATTTAATTTATTATTATACTTATTCTTAAATTAGTTTCCTTATTTTAAAAAAAGCTTAAAAAATGGAAAAATTCAGATTAATCAACATGACTCATCTATCAAATTTCTATAAATGTTTGGCTTCATATTTTGATGATTAAATTTTAAAAAATAATATCGATTAAAATAATTTCCATATTAAAATGTATATATTTATAGATAAATGGGGATTGCAATAATTTGGTTGCCAAAAATTTATAGATCAATATTTAACTTTAATATAAGATTATATTTAGAGTCTCGGATTTACTTGCATGCATTTTGATTTCATGATAAATAATAATCATCTATGTACATAAAAAAAGAAGAAGCAATATGTTACTTATCTAAATTAGTGTAATTCATTGCATATCTTCGAAAATTCAAGTGCTTAGCTATCCATGAACTCCGTCGTCAAATCTCCGTGTTGATCTTAATCCCAAAAAATGAAGTTCCTTATTTTTTTCTTCTCGAATTTCAACTTTTGGACCTTGATTCATTCTTCCCGAAAATATTGTTGCATGTTACTATTTTTCATAGATCTACTATATAATCACATATTTTTATGTGATTATGAAATTTTTTTGAACCAAAGAAATTTTTCTTTTGAGATTGAGTGTTTGTTTTGTTCGAAATTTTTAGAAAGGACAGTTTTCGAACCAAAGAATATTTTATTTTGAGATTTTGTGTTTGGTTTGTTTGGATTTGTAGAGAGGAAGTGAGAGTGACAGATAGAGAGAATATAGAGAGAGAAAGAAGTTGAGAGAAAAATGTGAAAGATTTGGTTCCAATCATACTATATATTGATAACAAAAATCGAACCATATTTTTGGTGTGTATATAATAAATCATTTAGGAGTGTATGTAATATATTTTTGTAATGTTATATTTGATTTTATAATATATTGAAAAATTATATAATGTTTATGTAATTGGGGTGGTACAAAAGTTTGCTGATATCAAGAGAATAAGAAATAAATATATAATTTGGTTGCCAAAGATTTATGCTAAATGGAGTCCAGACCACTTGGATAAAATGTATGAATAAATAATGTTTTCTAATCGTTACAGAAATTGTCAATCTATCTCTTTAGATGTAAAGATTAAGATAGAGATATAAATATTTGCCCGTATTTTTAATAACTTTCAATGATTGTGTTGTTTGTTTAATTATACATTCATCTCCATCATGTTATTTTATATTAAATCAATATCTAATTTATCTTTATCTGTCAAAGGTTTATTTAGATACATATATATTATACTATAAAACTTAAAAACTGAAGTACAAGATAAACATAAATGACTTAGTGAAGGTCGATTAGTTTTTTCTAACTTAAATATCGAGTTTGTTTATTATGTTTTTGTAGGTAGTAGATGAAAGTTAAATCGATTACATGGATTGTATGTCAAGTGTGACTTTTTGGGAACTTCGATGGAGAAGATGAGATATTATAGTGATCAGAAATTATAAAAAAAAACACACAAATATGACTAAGTGTGATAGAGGATGTTTGTGTGGTCACATATTAATAGATAGTCATGTACTTTAGATTGTTGAGTTGTATTATAGATAGATTAATTTTTCATTTATATATATTGTACACATTAATGTCACTCAAAATTCTACTAATATACTATCTTTAATTCATAAAATGATGCTTTTATGTATAAGTTTTGTATATAGGTAATTTAGTACAATGTACAATTACATTTATTAAATTTTGTGTCATGTCACTATTACATTTTTAATCAAAGGCAATGGTTAAAATCAGCTAATGCAACGGTTGTTTTTTATACCGTTGCAGTAGGAGAATCTATTGCAACGGCCCATTTCAATTTAGGTTCATGGATTAAGCTATTGCAACGACTTTATAGTGACCGTTGCATTAGGTATATCTATAGCAACGACTTGATGATGGTTGTTGCATTTGATGATATAATAACAATGTTATAAGATAACTAGATAAGGTCGTTGCCTAACATTATCTGTGACAATGTGAATTGTTCGCGCAATATATTATATATATTCAGTTCCCTCAATTTTTTTACGAAAATTTAAAAACTTTACAAAAAGTACTTCTATTTTCAATACCCTTATTTTCGTAAAACAAGGAAAAACAAAAGCCCATTCACTCAGGGACCGAAAGCACAAACTGAAAAACCCTATGAATGTCTGCCAAAAAATTTCAATCTCCCAAATCTTTCCTATGAACTGAAAAGCATGAATGCACTAACTGAAACTGATCGAATGATATACTATCTACAAATAGGAAGAATTCACGAACTGTGATTATATACTAAGAGGAAGAGGGAGAATTCAGGAAATTTCCTTCAATATTATTCTAAATTTCTTCCCGAATTCACATATATCTGCAAAATTCAAGTCTTCAATGCAGCAAGTAGGCGAAATTAATCAAGAAAACCTAAGCAAAGAGGCGAAATTCAAGAAAACCCAGCAAAGAGGCAAAATTCGGATTCAGTCGAGCTTCAAAAGGTATGTTCTTTCAATTTCAATTGTTATGGGAGTTTTAGTGCAGGTGACTTCTTCAATTTTATAGTCTTTGAGTTCTGGAATTATGCATAGCAGAGGCAAAATTCGGATTACTCTTGTTTGTATCATATCACTTTCACTTCAAGTTATGCTTTTTAATTTCTACTTCCCCGCATGATTTCCTCACCGTAATCGAAACCGGAATGTACCATTGCATTCTAGAATATTAATTTCATAATACCTCCTTGAGGCACAAGATTTGAGAAGGTGTATAAAACTACCGACCTGAATTCTTCATGAATTTTATGCATTATATAGATATGTGAGCAATGTGACTGCTGACTTTTTCTAAACTAAACCCTTTTTTCATGAATTTTGCTTTGATACTATTAATTAGTTATGGACTTTGATTTTGCTCTCTGAAGATTAGTTTGTTCATATGATTCACATTGGAAAGAAGATAACATGTGATTCATAGTGAAAGATGCCAAGCAGAATAGTTTTTGCTGTAGTTAGTGTTTACCAGTTTCAAACATCAAACAGGTAATTCACATTGAAAGGTGCCAAGCGGAATAGTTTTGGCAGAGTCCAGCGTAAGTGTCTTGCCAGTTTCAAACAGCAAAATTACAAAAAGGATGCTTAAAAAATGTACCATATATGACTTTTTATTGAGGATCCACTTAAAGAGGGTTGGCATTACGCTATTGAAAATCTTCCTAGAGAACTTTCTGATGGTACTATATATGACTTTTTGCTTTTGCTATTCGATTTAATGTCGTATCTTTATTGAATTACAATGCATAGTTTAATTCATGATTTATCGTCTCATAAAATAAATGTTTATGGTTTTATGATTTTTCAAAAATATAATAACGTTGAATTTCTCATTTTTCCCCCTTGTAGATGAAATGGAATTGAGCCAAGCTTACCACTGGACAAAGTCAGATTCCACCATATGAAAGGCAACGATTAGAGAATTTGAGGCTTAATGAAGAAAGAATGAAAGCAAAAGGGTTTGGAAGTTTGGCAAACAAGGCACTAATGGACAGAATTCAGGAGATTCTCAGTGGATGAAAAGATGATGAAATATTTTCATTTGACGACGAGTACTTCACATCAGACTATGAGGCTGACGGCGAGGAGAACAAAACAAATAATGATGCGCAACAAGATACTATGCAGGTAATACATCACTTGCCATTCTGCTCAAGAGTATTTGTTTCAGTTTCTAAAAGCACATTTTGTGAGCTACATTGTGATTAACTGTTGGACAGTTGCATTAAGATTCGCTAAAAATTTGAACTTGTAATCAAATTAGATAAATAAAAACTGGTTAATTTTGATTCTTCTTCGTTAGAGTGCTGTTTGTTTGAGGGTGGCCCAGAATTTGGTTATATAACGTTTATTGTTTAGTTGGACTAGTTTAGGAACTCGTAGTTAGGAAATATATCTGTATAAATTTATCCGCTAGCCAAAGGAAACCATTTGCTGTATAAATTGATGCCTGTTCAGCAGTCCTCTGGCTGTCCAGGAGCACCTGAACTGACATAAATAAACCAGCATGTTTGAAAAGATCTCCATAGTAGCTCTGGTCCATAAGAAGAGGACTTTGGTTCATGAAAACAACCAATGTTTGGTTCAGTATTCCGTGCACATCTCTAGGACATTTTAGCTTCATAAACTGCGCATAATAAGGGTTCAAATTAGGGTCCTGCATCATCTTTGTGTCAAATCTATAAAGTCTGTCAGTGAATGAGAAACAGTGTGATCGATACAATAGGGACTAGTAACGAACTAACGATACAAATGTCCCTGTTGCTCAAACTAATGGGAATGCCACTGCCTATCACCCTATCACTATAAATAGTGAAGAGTGACTTTCTCTAGCTGCCTTCAGCATCAAACTGGGTTTCTCGGGAGTTATCCCAAAACAATTTATACTGTTCTGGTGGACTTTGATTGATTCTGGACGGACTTTACTAAGACAACTATCTGGCATCTATACAAAAACACAACTATCTGGCATCTACTGCTATTTCTCAACGTATATATTTTCTTCTTTTAACAAAAAGAATAGCATTCCCTTTCCTGCTGAACTGAGCATTTATGAGAAGTATTTTTTAGTTTACGGCAGACTTTCAGATACAAATTCAACTTAAAGACAACATATTACAGCACATCCTAAATAAAAAAATTGGCATGATTTTCTTTCCTAGTAACAATCTGATCAGAAAAATAAAAAAGAAAACTTCAGTCAACGCAACACTTACATGGATGTCAAAGGTATCGTTTGCCTTAGCAAACTCAGAAATAATCCTGACAAGTTTTGCTGCACTGCCCCGGAAAGCAACACAGCTGAAATCTTTCAAAACCCGGGCTGAGAACTCGACACTCAGAAGCTTCCTCTGCTACTTCCATCTATCTCCATCCACTGCAAAAAAATACCTTTTGCATACTTATCTAATTTTGTTTTCAGAATGTGTTCTACATTTCTAACATCAGTTGCATAGAGTTCACTCTGACCGGGTGCTAGAAGGCGATATGTAGAATGTATTCGAGCAGTTTTAGTTTGGTGGTCGAATAATGTTGTGAAGTAAAACAGTTGATGAAAGACTGTTCCCATCAACTGGTGGATAGTTTGGCTTGTGAATTGATTTTCCTGAGTATATTTTGATGAGTAGAGCAATGACAAGTACAAAGATCAATGAAAGTGCAGTTGCTATGAAAGTGAAGATGGCTAAGAAGATGTCCATCTTTTTTTGTTAGAGTTGTCCAAGTTAGTTAATCTTATATAGATGAGATCAGAGAGGAAAATCAGTGGGACTAGGTTGCTTAAAAAATCCCTGCAGCTTTTTAATATTTTATGGCAGGGAATCAGGGATTGTACATGCAACAAAATTATGACTAGGGAAAATCCTGTATATGATTTTGACCTTCTTGACGATTCAAACCTATATAAATGATCATAGAGGTAGAAGAAATAGTAATGGTGCAGGAATGAGGTGAACAAAACATTTGCTAGTTTCTTGTATAATGTTGAATTCTATCTTTGTTTGATACTTGCTGACAGAAGAATAAGAAATATACTGTGGAATCTTAGATTAGCTGTCTGCCTATTAGGTTACCTATTTAGTTAATTCAGTAAGGTTAATAGATTATTCATAAAGGTTATAACCCCAATGAATCTCCTGCATGTAAAATTTCCTAAGTCTGGTCAGCAAAGAATTGTTTCAATTGTTTGGCAGATTCTTGGCCGTAGATTGCTTCTGAACTCCATTAAATCTACACTGGTGGTTTGTCGACAGATTGGAAAATAAGATTAGGCAAATAGCACTCCACAAAAATAATCAAGAAGAGTGCAAAACTTGTTTAGAAACAAATCAAAAAGAAGTTCGATCTTAGTTCACTGACTTAAGATGTATACATAACCTATCCCACTAAAAGATAGCTGGAATAGAACATCATTTTGTTTACCGTTGTCATAACTCATAAGATTCTGGTGTCCTGGGCTTCTTATAGAGTAATAGGTATAAGCCTACAGAAGATCACTTTATAGCAATCTGTGAGCTAACATAAGTATAATGTATGTTATTTCAGCTAAACAATGCTTACTGAAAATAGATGCTTGCTAAGTTGTGTCTCAAGAATGTCTCCATGACTCAAATGGGCAAGCTTCTAATGGCCCGCAACTGTCAGATCGTGAAGTACCGTTACTACTATATCTTAGGTCTTATTTCTCCATGAACATATTTATGACTAAACCTATGAATTTTTTTTTTTTTTTTGGCAATTTTGAATCTTAAATGTTTATTCTTTGAATTTGTTTTGAAGAAGAGAGTGGGTAAAATGGGAATTTATGGGGTTGAGCTCACAGAATCTGAAGTTTCCTGCTAATCTTTAGGTAATTATTTCATTTTTCCTTGTATGTTTTTCTATTTAAGATATGGGTTTGGGGAAATAGCCGAAATAATGCTTATATTCAAACATGCACCTACTGCCTTCATGCTTTAACAATGTTAGTTAGCTTATAAGAGTGGCAGCTGTGACCTGTTTGGTTAGTTTGCTTTGCTAACCAATTTTCTAGAGAGAATAGCTATGAAACGGACTAATACCAGCATTTACAGGATTTAAACTCCGGTCTGCTGCTCTTGGGGATGATACTCTCTCCTCAGTTTTCCCCTTTCTGCTGCTATGTTCATTGGCCTGGCTGAGACTGATTTCTTTTCCTGCAACATTTGTTTCACTGTCTCAGCTGAGTACATAAAACTATTGATTGTATCTTTTATTTGCCCCACACACAATTCAAGTACTTGTGGGTGGTCTTGCTCTCAAGCTGATATCTTTTATTTGGATCAGATGCATCAACATTTTGAACCATGCACAACCTGTAAATGCTCTGTCCATCCTTCAATCCATGAACCACTTTGCCTGTTTGACCTCCTGATTGTAATGTCCTGATTGAAATGGCACCTTTACCACTGTCATAGTCACATACTCACACTTAGCTTGAGCATTCTAACAAAACCCAAGGCAAAAACTATTGACTAGTGCAACAATCCAATGACTAAAGAACCCAAGCTTCAGGGTGCTAGAAGAATTAACCCGAGTGGATCGATCTAGATCTATAGGCAAAACAGTTCACTGTAAAATTTTTAGCAAAGTTTAATGGGCTTTATTGATGTTGTTCTACTTGTCCTTCTTTTGCAAAAGGCATAAAATCAAGTATCAACTATGAGGTGAGGGAAATTCAAGTCCTCATGTTGAAATGACAAGAGATATGCCCATTTCACAAAGTACTAGGCTAGTATATTGTGGCAATCCATATAAACTACTTCTGGAACAACAAACAGGAAAGAGAAAGAAACAAAGACAAGGGATTGCAGGTTTTTGAATGTGGCACTAGATATTTTATTATTGCTATCGATCCTTTGGCTTGGATTTATTTTGTCGTTTGTACTTCTTTTTCTTACGCAAAGTTCATATGAATATCATAATTGTTTCATTGTGCTGTCAGTTTTTGGATAAAATCTAATATCGGTATGAATTGTGACAGTTAGGCTTTGTTGATGGTGTACGTTTACTAACTATTACAATGTTTGAATTTTTAGGTGAATAATGAACCAACTGGAGGACATCAAACGTAGACGTCTCACTATATACACTATTGGCCAGATTTACCTAGCTATACTATAGTGATATGGTACTTGGTGGTTAGAAGGAAAGTGATCTATATGTACTTAGAAGTATTTATGGTACTAAAACAAATATTTATTATTAGTTGGGTTTGATTAAGTACATTTTCGTTTTTGTTAATTAGGATTTGTGATGTATACTCTTAATTTAATTAGCTTTGGAAATTATAATATAGATATGACAATTATTTTTGGCATTTCAAGAGTATTTTGCATTTGTTGCATCGTTACTAATATATACAGGGCTGTAATATTATAGGTTTTCAGTAGGTTACAGTAATAATCGTTGCAATATCCCCACAAAAAAGAAAAAACAATCCGTGAAGCCGATATAACACCGGTTAGCAACATTACAAATGGTTAGTATCTTCATCAAATTGCTCATTGATGTTATTATAATAATTATAAATTGCAATTGATTCATGTAATTGCATTTTTTGTAGCTACCAATATCAATGAAGACGAAAGTAATTCTGCAAAATTTAATAGATATAAACGTATGACAATAATGAAACAAAAGCGCTCAAGAAAAGGTAGATTGTCATATCTATTTATATCACAATAATGGTGCCGGAAGATGAATACTTTAAATTGGCTGTACATGGATACTCTTTAATTTAAAACGACTATTTGTATTTGTAGTTGTTAAGAATGATATTCAAGTAACACCTACGTCTTCAAGTATTGCAAATGAGCATTGTATTTCTCTTAAGAGTACTACAACGAACCGTGAGTATTATTATAATAACTATGCATTACTTCCTTGAAGAATGATAATTATCCAAATTAACATTTTATTGACCTGTGTTAGTATTTGTTTTTTTGTATTCAAGAAGCACAATCTGATTCGAAATCAGCACGACATAATAGAAGATTTTTAATGAATGAGAATCGAAATTTAGGTATTTGTTATTTGTTATTTTTATTCTTATGTTAAAGTAATTATATATGTATATATTGTCATTATCTTGACAAATATTCAATAATTTTTAAAGTATTTAGTTGGAGACAAAGACGTAATTCGATTAGGAGAAAATCGTTCATCATTCAAATACAAAAAATATGTTGTCCAAAGCAAAAAGGTCGTCAGACGACATATTAATTTAGGTATACAACTATTTGTATTATAAGAAATCTTTTCTTACATTAAATTATATTTGTATATATTATTTTGATTTTATGTCTTTGCTCATTTTTTTTTTTTTTTGCATTTGTGTATGTATAGGAGATTCAACCGATCAATTTACGACAAACATAACACCCCGTACCCTTGATAGGGAAGTTCATAGCCATGAAAATATCCATAAAAATGTTGAACTCCAAAATAAAGTCTCAGGTATTCGAAGAGAATAACTTTTTATTGTTAATTGCATATAAATCATATATATATATTACTCAAAATATTAATATAGTGAAAATGCTATATATTTAGAGTACTGGGATATTGGTGATCCAATATGAAAGTGTGAGTATTGTGGCGCAATGATGTGGTATGAAGAAAGAGCCAAAAAACCACGCAAAACTAAGAAACCAAAATTCTCACTATGTTGTATGCAAAGCAAAGTTGTTCTTCATTTGTTGTGTCGCCCTCCACAGCTATTGACTGACTTGCTGAAAGGAAAACATCAAAGAAGCAAGCACATCATCGAGAATATCTGACCATATAATATGATGCATTCGTTTACATCGATGGGAGGGAAGATATAAGCACCATCCACTCAAGGACCCAAACCCTATAATTTCAAAATAGGTGGTCAGAATCATCAACTAATTGGTAGTTTGTTGCCAAATGAAGGATCGCGTCTGAAGTTTTCTCAACTATACATATATGACACGGAGCATGAGATTGGTAATAAGAAGGCTGCTTACAGGTAAATCAAACATCATTTTGTGACATATACTAACTTTGTATACTAATTAAAATTTGATGAAACTATGTTGTAATAACTTCTTAAATGTTTATTACAGTTCTAAAAATCCTGATAAGTTTGAAGACTCTCTAATTTTTGAATTACAAGATATGATTAATCAGTCCCAATCTCATGTTAAAAATTTTAGGATGGCAAGAGATCGCTTTGAAATGATCTGTGTGATGAAGTTCGGTTGAAACTAATTAGGATGAGAGATATTGATGGTAGGACATACAACCTACCTACAACATCTAAGGTAGCTGCCTTGATAGTTGGACACATTGATACTGCAGATAAACGAGATATAGTTGTTGGAACACAAAGTGGAAAGTTGAAGCGGATCTCCGAGCTCCATCCTCGCTTATCTCGCCTTTGCAATATCCTCCGCTATTTCCATAAGGTAAAGATGGATACGGAATTGAAGTTTGCCATAAAGATAAAAGTCTACCTACCGGTAATTCCAAAAAATGAGACAAACTGACTATGAGAGAGTGGTTTCCATATCGAATGCAAGATCGTGAAGAAGAGGCGGATACCATTTTATTTGCCGGACATTTATGCTAGCAGTTTTGTGTCGACGGTTATACAATGATGGAGGCTGAAAAATTGTCATTTTTAAGGAATAAACAACTGAGTTTTAGGGCTGACAATGTTAAGAACATACGGGGTGCAACAAGTCGAGGAGATATAGAAGGAGCATCTACAAGTAGTCGAGTAGTTATACCAGCCTCATTTACTGGAGGACACAACTACATGAGAGAGAATTATCAAGACGCAATGGCTATTTGTAGATGGTATGGCTACCTAGATTTGTTTATAACATTCACATGTAATCTAAAGTGGTCCGAAATCACACGGTTTGTATCGAAGAGGGGATTAAGACCTGAAGATAGACCAGATATTATTTGTCGAGTGTTTAAGATGAAGCTTGATCAAATGGTTAAGGATCTTAAGGATAAAAATATTTTTGGCAGAGTTAAAGCAGGTAATAAGCTCAAAGGTTACTGCCTATTTATATGCTTTTAACATAGTTGCAACATTTTTTACCTGATATATATATTACTTCCTCTGTAACATAATAAATGAAACAAATGGGTATTATTTGTGAGGTATAAAATATTCATTTGTTGCGTTTATTTTGTTACGGAGGGAGTAGATGTGATTTGGCACAATTTTTTTAAGAAAATCTTAACATCTTGGCTAAATAGTTATGTTACTATGATTTACAGTTGTCTATACTGTGGAGTTTCAAAAACGTGGATGTCTATACAGTTGTCTGCACACGCGCATATACTTTTGTTTTTACACCGGGATGACAAATTTCCTAATGCGGAAGCAATAAGGATGAGAATCCGGAGTTGTACGATGTAGTTTCAGAGTTTATGATACATAGTCCATGTGATGCTTTGAATAATAACGCCTCATGTACGACGGATAAAAAATGCACAAAACATTTTCCAAAAAGTTACAATGAGAGAACAAGAATGGATGAAGATGGCTATTTTGTTTATAGGAGAAGAGATAATGGTGCAACCGTCGTAAAAAGTGGCATCATGCTTGACAATATATTTGTGGTCCCACATAATCTAGAGTTGTTGTGATCCATGTGTTTTCATTAAGAGCTTGTTATTTTACTCAGCCACAAGCAGACAAGATATTAATCAGAAATTCTTTTAACCTTCCCTCGGTATTGTGTCTGTAGGACAAAATTATTTGCGTGGAAGGTGGAGTATGTGTTTTTCTAACATTTCATTGTAATTTAAGAATAAATTGACCCAAACATATATGAATAATCCGAATAAATAATAAATATATCATATCAAATTGTAATTCAATATTGTAGTTCAAGGAATTCATAGAGTAGGGAATATAAGAATAATCCGAATAAATAATATTCCTGTAATAGTGCTATACATACAGTATAATATGACATATAACAAAGCTTTCATAGAATAAATAGATACATATAATAAATCTCCAAAATTGACCCAAACAAGAAATAACAAAGCTCTCCAATCTAAAGCAAGAGCAAGCATATTACATCCTTTATGTGATATGTCTAATATACTGATCAAACATGATTACAATTACACCCAACAAAGAAAACAATTAAGAGTCTTTAAAGAAATATACTTTATGCAAAGTAGAAAATTTAAGAATCATCAAGTCTTAAAAGATGATTGCAAATGAACATAGCAGCGAAAATATAACAATTTTGATGTAATACAAAAATCAAACCAAATTGATGTATGCAAAGCACACAATCTGATCCGGTTATTTAGGAAAACCGGATCGAGCGTATGTAAATATATATATATATATATATATATATATATATATATATAATATTTTGAGAATGTACTACAAATAAAGTTGTAATAAGTACTAAAATCAAAAATAAATATTTGGACCTAGATAAGTAGCTAGTAACATAATAAGAACATAAAAACTCAAAGCCGCGACATCATCTTCACAAGCAAAAGTCGGTAAGGTAGCGTGCTAGCAAATCCCGAACCTCGTCTATCTCGGCCGTGGTGAAAGAACCCTCCCTTGGTTTTCCATCGAGGAATACCTTATAAAACAAACATAAGGAAACACACATATGACTTTAGTTGACTCTAAAGAAATTAAGGAAATCGAGCTTTAAATGCAAAAATCGGCAAAAAATGACAATCATTTACCCATAATGGGTTTCACAGCATGTGAGTGGACTCTAGTTGACTTAAATACTTACATATATACTTATTAGAACTATATATGACCTTAAAATGTGCGTAAGTGTGGGAGATTAAGGAAAGTTGAGCTAAAAAGGCCAAAATCGGTCCGAAATGAAATTCATTTACCCAAATTGGGTTTCAAAGCATGAAAAATAATTTTGCTTGACTCTAATGGTTATATATGTTGATAATAGAACTATATATGTCCTAACATGTGGCTAAATGTGGGAAGTAAAGTAAATTGAACTTGGAAGGCCAAAATAGGCCCGAAATAACATTCTTTTACCCAAATTGGGTTTCAAAGCATGAAAAATGATTTTGCTTGACTCTAATAGTTATATATGTTGCTATTAGAACTATATATGTCCTAACATGTGGCTAAATGTGGGAAACAAAGTAAATTGAACTTGGAAGGCCAAAATAGGCCCAAAATGGCATTCATTTACCCAAATTGGGTTTCCAAGCATGATAAATGATTTTGCTTGACTCTAATGGTTATATATGTTGCTATTAGAACTATATATGTCCTAACATGTGGCTAAATGTGGGAAACAAAGTAAATTGAATTTGGAAGGCCAAAATCGGCCCAAAATGGCCTTCATTTACCCAAAATGGGTTTCAAAGCATGTGAATAGATTTCACTTGACTCTAATAGTTGTATATGTTGTTATTAGAACTATACATGTCCTAACATGTGGCTAAATGTGGGAAACAAAGTAAATTGAACTTGGAAGGCCAAAATCGGCTCGAAATGGCCTTCATTTACCCAAATTGGGTTTCCAAGCATGAAAAATGATTTTGCTTGACTCTAATGGTTATATATGTTGCTATTAGAACTATATATGTCCTAACATGTGGCTAAATGTGGGAAACAAAGTAAATTGAACTTGGAAGACCAAAATCAACCCGAAATGGCCTTCGTTTACCCAAAATGGGTTTCAAAGCTTGTGAATTGATTTTACTTGACTCTAATAGTTGTATATGTTGTTATTAGAACTATACATGTCCTAACATGTGGCTAAATGTATGAAAATAAGTACATTGAGCTTGAAAGGCCAAAATAGGCCCGAAATGGCCTTCATTTACCCAAAATGGGTTTCAAAGCATGTGAATGGATTTTACTTGACTCTAATGGTTATACATGTTGTTATTAGAACTATACATGTCCTAACATTGTGGCTAAATGTATGAAAATAAGTACAATGATTCTAAAAGGCCAAAATCGGGTAGAAATGGCATTCATTTACCCAAAATGGTTCTTAAGTGATATGAATGTAGTTTACTTGACTCTAATCGTTCTATGTATTTGTTGTAAGTATATATGACCTAAAATGTGGCTAAATGCGGGAAAGTATAAAAAATTGAGCTTACGAGGCCAAAATCGGTCGTAAATTGAGCTACTTATTATTTATGTATAATACCTTCTCAAGATCCCCGACTTCCTTGCAAATTGATATTATATCGAACATGAACCTCAACACATAGTAGCCACACTAGGTTCCCCCGGGTTGTTGAGCACGCTAAATATAAAATTACATTAAAAAAATCATGTAAGAAACGTACATGTTTGTTTTTTAGAAAAGAAAGAAGTAGCTTAAGTAATATCTATTACCTTCATTGCTTTCCACCAAGGAACTTATCCTGTTCTCTCAACTTTCTTCATAGAACTGCAGTTATGTTAATTTCATGTGAGAAGTAGGCAAAGGATGAAATTAGTGAAACATGTTATGCTAATAAGCATTTTAAGTAACAAACATACCTATATATGCATGATTTGAGGAGTAAGGATCGTGGTGGATCTTGAGCTGCAAAATCAAACTGATATACTGTGTTGTTTGAAGGACAAACCACAAGGAGCGACCAATGGAGACTAAAATCCCAAAAAAGTTAGGAAGCAATCATGTGAGTACTTGTATTGTATAATAATGAAGTAGCAAAAATGGATACAAGGTTAAGAACTATACTCTTCAAAACAAGGGGAAAATATGAACTTATGTTGTGCACGTTTAGCTGTTTTGAGACATAGCCAAATATACTCCTTAACCTCACTTGTGTTTTGCAAACAATTGTCAGCTCGGACAAAATTTGGACATAACCACCCATACTGATCGCGTCCACGAGATCATGATCTTGGAGTAATCTTTAAAGCACAACAAAGTACGTAACATAGATATATTATTAGATATATTGCAAAGGAAGTTCATATATTTCGTAAGTACAACTATTATATCTCATGAAGGCTTGAATCAAGGAAACATTCAACATCTCTCCGCAAAGGAACTCCTTCACATCAACCTTAGACACCCATGTCGATGTTTCCTCGTGGTAGTTCAATTCCGTGGTACCCAACTTCACCTCCACAGGTATATCATCCGGCATATCACGCACATTTGCATGTAGCCATAAGCATGACTTAGTGAGACACTGAACCGTTGGTTTCTCAATCCAAGTATCTTTAGAGGGGTTTTGTTCGCAACTTAAACCTTTGGAGTCTTGCGTTCCTTTACCCGAAATGGCCTTCCTTGGCCTGCTTGTATCCTCCTTCGCCTTCGCCTTTTCTAGAGGAGGTGAGTCCGCCTTGCTTTCCTTGGGCTTGTTTAATCTCTCCAAAACCTATTAATTCAAAGGGAAAAACATTCAACTTAGTTAATATTTAATAGGTATAAAATAAATCAATATGTATATGGATTTTAGTTTCTCATTTTATCTCGTCTGAAAACCTCACCCATGCCGATGACCACAACACATAACAACCACGAGCGTCGATCAAGACATTTATATCAACTGACGGTTTAGGCAACGGAAGAGCAAAGTCTTCGTAACTAGAAGTGATGGTGACTACACTAACCGCCAAGTGCTCATTGTGCACACACTCGTGATGGACTATTGCTCGTTCACTTCGTGGTTGTGCATTTCCTTCAGCCACCACAATCAAACCCTCATCTTTTACATCTAGTAAAAGCTGGCAAGGCGTTTCTTCCTTCCAAAAGTAAATGGATTGAGGTTAGTTTATATTACTTAGTTTAAAAAATTATAAGAAGGATAGTAGTTACCTCTAACTCAAGTATAGATGGTGCTGATTTTTGTGTGTTAGGATGGCTAGCTTTGTCCTCCAAAGGACGATTTAATGGACGTATCGCCGATATACCAAACTGTGAAAGGACCGCGTTGAAACTTTCCGTGATTTTAGCCGTCACGTTATCTGTAATTTCCTCCGTAAGCTTCTCCCGCTTAGCTTGTGACATAGATTCGTTAGAGCGTGATCTTGTACCCACACAGGAATCTTTAGCATAGGCTTTTTTCACACCGAGACGAATACCACCAAAACCCCTCAAACGTCCATAGTGGTCCTTTCCAAAAGTCTCATAAAGAGCATCTTTGTTGCCTTCAGGAGTGAGCTCGCAGCTAACCTCTTTTTGCTTGATTCCCCATCTACATAGATTATAGAACTACAAGTGTAAGTACAAAAAATAACAAATTAACAAGGGGGGTTGTGCAATGGGGGGGATTGTGCGGGGGTGTGGCGGGAAGGGGAGGGAGGGTCCGCAGGGGGCAAAGAACGGGGTGGGGAACATCATGGGGGTTTGCGGGGGGGCACAGGCGCACAACAGGGGGCGATAGGGTCAGGGGGGGAGTGCAGCGGGGAGGGGGGCAAAGAACGGGGGTGGGGCACAGGGGGGGGAAAGGGGGTCTGCAGGGGGTGGGGCACAGCAGGGGGAAGTGGGGTCCGCAGGGGGGTGTGGCACAGCGGGGGAAAGGGGGTTCCGTAGTGGTGGGGCAGCAGGGGAGGGGGTCCGAGGGGGGTGGCGGCAGGGTGGGGGGGGTCCGGTAGGGAGGCGTAGGGGAAGGGGGGGCTGCAGGGGTGGGGGCGAGAGGGGAGGGGGTCCGGGGGAGGGGACAACAAGGGGGGGGGCTGGCAGGGACCATAGGAAGGGGGCAGGGGGCAATAGCGGAGGGGGTATGAGGGGGGCCAGTAGGGGAGGGGGTGCGGGGGCGGAGGGGCGGGGCGGGGAGGCAACGGGGAAGGGGGTCCGGGGGGAAGGGGAGGCAGCAGGGGGGGGGGTCCGGGGGGGCAGCGGGGTGGGGGCTGGCGGGAGGCAACGGGGGGAGGGGGTCCGGGGGGCAGCAGGGGAGTGGGTCCGCGGGGAGGTAGCAAAGGGACGGGGGTTCGGCGGGGAGGCAGCAAGGGGACGGGGGGGTCTGCAGGGGGGATGGCAGCAAGCGGGGAAGAACAAATGATTGCAATTACTTACAATGGCATTTGCTATCTTCAAGGTCCCCGGAACTGAAATGGTCATTTTATTGTTTGAATCACGCCTATGCATGCGACACGGTCAACTTTCACAGATGTGGTATTAGGAGGCAGAAGATGTCGTTGTAGATGCATCAATAGAAGGGTAAAATTTATCGTCGATCCACACCTGTCTCGCCCTCGCATAAGTGTAGGAATCCATATGATGGTAGTGGTTCTTCTGTTTTGAACTGTGTGCATGTTTCTCACGCTTAGCCTATAAAATCACATGGTTAGTTTGAAAACACATCTAATTGTATTAAAAGTAAATATACAAAGTCGAATATGCGATAAATAGCACAATACTTACCACCATCTCCGGCGTAGTATTTTGGGCAACAAATGCCTCCCAATCCTCTCGTTTTATATGGCACCAAATCTCATAAGGCATGTTATCCGGTTGTTGTGGCTCTTCCTCTCCCCCGTCCTTTTCTGTTTCTTCTGTCTCATTTTAATTTGATTTTACAATGTTCCTCCTCTTTACATTCTTCTTTTCATTCCTCTTTCTCCGTTTCGTGATCCAACCACTAACTAGTTTGCTTTTGAAAGCTCTAAATCTTTCGGCCACCGCGGATAGGAACAACGCCTTTTTGGCATCATTAGGAGTAATATGGAACAAGTCCTATAGAAACAAGAAACAAACAAATAGTTAATTTTCATATACATATATATCAATGAAAACATGTTGTTATTAGAGCTATATATGTCCTAACATGCGGCAAAATGCGACAAACTAAGTACATTGAACATGAAAAGCAAAAAACGGCCTGAAATGGCCTGCATTTACCCAAAATCGGTTTCATCTACCCAAAATGGGTTTCAAAGCATGTGAATGGAGCTATATATGTTGTTATAAGAGCTAATGGTTGTATATGTTTTTATAAGAGCTATATATGTCCTAACATGTGGCTACATGCGAGAAACTAAGTATATTGAACATGAAAAGCAAAAAAAGGCCCAAAATGGCCTTCATTTACCCAAAATCGGTTTCATCTACACAAAATAGGTTTCAAACCATGTGAATGGATTTTAGTTAACTCTAATGGTTGTATATGTTCTTATAAGAGCTTTATATGTCCTAACATGTGGCTAAATGCGAGAAACTAAGTACATTGAACATGAAAAGCAAAAAAAGGCCCGAAATGGCCTTCATTTACCCAAAATCAGTTTCATCTACCCAAAATGGGTTTTAAAGCATGTGAATGGATTTTAGTTAACTCTAATGGTTGTATATGTTGTTATTAGAGCTATATATGTCCTAACATGCGGCTAAATGCGAGAAACTAAGTACATTGAACATGAAAAGCAAAAAAGGCCCGAAATGGCCTTCATTTACCCAAAATGGGTTTCAAAGCATAAGAAGTGATATTTCTTAACTCTAATGGTTGTATATGTTGTTATTACAACTAAATATGTCCTAACATGTGGCTAAATACGAGAAACTAAGTGCTTAGAACATGAAAAGCAAAAATCGGCCTGAAATGGCCTTCATTTACCCAAAATCGGTTTCATCTACTCAAAATGGGTTTCAAAGCATTTGAATGGATTTTAGTTGACTCTAATGGTTGTATTTGTTGTTATAAGAGCTATATATGTCCTAACATGTGGCTAAATGCGAGAAACTAGGTACATTGAGCATGAAAAGCAAAAAAGGGCCCGAAATGGCCTTCATCTACCAAAATGGGTTTCAAAATATGTGAATTGATTTTTCTTGACTCTAATGGTTGTATATGTTGTTACAAGAGCTATATATGTCCTAACATGTGGCTAAATGCAAGTAACTAAGTACATTGAACATGAAAAGCAAAAAAAGGCCCGAAATGGCCTTCATTTACCCAAAATCGGTTCATCAACCCAAAATGGGTTTCAAAGCATGTGAATGGATTTTAGTTAACTATAATGGTTGTATATGTTGTTGTAAGAGCTTTATATGTCCTAACATGTGGCTAAATGCGAGAAACTAAGTACATTGAACATGAAAAGCAAAAATAGGCCCGAAATGGCCTTCATTTACCCAAAATCGGTTTCATCTACCCAAAATAGGTTTCAAAGCATGTGAATGGATTTTAGTTAACTCTAATGGTTATATATGTTGTTATAAGAGCTATATATGTCCTTACATGTGGCTAAAAGCGAGAAACTAAGTACATTGAACATGAAAAGCAAAAAAGGCCCGAAATGGCCTTCATTTACCCAAAATGGGTTTCAAAGCATAAGAAGTGATTTTTCTTAACTCTAATGGTTGTATATGTTGTTATTACAACTAAATATGGCCTAACATGTGGCTAAATGCGAGAAACTAAGTACATTGAACATGAAAAGAAAAAACCGGCCCAAAATCGCCTTCATTTACCCAAAATCGGTTTCATCTACCCAAAATGGGTTTCAAAGCATATGAATGGATTTTAGTTAACTCTAATGGTTTTATTTGTTATTATAAGAGCTTTATATGTCTTAACATGTGGCTAAATGCGAGAAACAAAGTACATTGAACATGAAAAGCAAAAAATGGCCCGAAGTGGCCTTCATTTATCCAAAATCAGTTTCATCTACCCAAAATGGGTTTTAAAGCATGTGAATGGATTTTAGTTAACTCTAATGGTTGTATATGTTCTTATAAGAGCTTTATATGTCCTAACATGTGGCTAAATGCGAGAAACTAAGAACATTGAACATGAAAAGCAAAAAAAGGCCCGAAATGGCCTTCATTTACCCAAATCAGTTTCATCTACCCAAAATGGGTTTTAAAGCATGTGAATGGATTTTAGTTAACTCTAATGGTTGTATATGTTGTTATTAGAGCTATATATGTCCTAACATGAGGCTAAATGCGAGAAACTAAGTACATTGAACATGAAAAGCAAAAAACGGCCCGAAATGGCCTTCATTTACCCAAAATGGTTTTTAAAGCATAAGAAGTGATATTTCTTAACTCTAATGGTTGTATATGTTGTTATTACAACTAAATATGTCCTAACATGTGGCTAAATGCAAGAAACTAAGTGCATTGAACATGAAAAGCAAAAATCGGCCTGAAATGGCCTTCATTTACCCAAAATCGGTTTCATCTAACCAAATTGGGTTTCAAAGCATGTGAATGAATTTTAGTTAACTCTAATGGTTGTATTTGTTGTTATAAGAGCTATATATGTCCTAACAAATGGCTAAATGCGAGAAAGTAGGTACATTGAGCATGAAAAGCAAAAAACGGCCCGAAATGGCCTTCATCTACCAAAATGGGTTTCAAAACATGTGAATTGATTTTTCTAGACTCTAATAGTTGTATATGTTGTTATAAGAGCTATATATGTCCTAACATGTGGCTAAATGCGAGTAACTAAGTACATTGAACATGAAAAGCAAAAAAAGGCCCGAAATGGCCTTCATTTACCCAAAATCGGTTTCATCAACCCAAAATGGGTTTCAAAGCATGTGAATGGATTTTAGTTAACTCTAATGGTTGTATATGTTGTTATAAGAGCTTTATATGTCCTAACATGTGGCTAAATGCGAGAAACTAAGTACATTGAACATGAAAAGCAAAAATAGCCCCAAAATGGCCTTCATTTACCCAAAATCGGTTTCATCTACGCAAAATGGGTTTCAAAGCATGTGAATGGATTTTAGTTAACTCTAATGGATATATATGTTGTTATAAGAGCTATATATGTCCTAACATGTGGCTAAAAGCGAGAAACTAAGTACATTGAACACGAAAAGCAAAAAAGGCCCGAAATGGCCTTCATTTACCCAAAATGGGTTTCAAAGCATAAGAAGTGATTTTTCTTAACTCTAATGGTTGTATATGTTGTTATTACAACTAAATATGTCCTAACATGGGGCTAAATGCGAGAAACAAAGTACATTGAACATGAAAATCAAAAACCGACCCGAAATCGCCTTCATTTACCCAAAACCGGTTTCATCTACCCAAAATGGGTTTTAAAGCATGTGAATGGATTTTAGTTAACTCTAATGGTTGTATATGTTGTTATTAGAGCGATATATGTGCTAAAATGTGGCTGCGAGAAACTAAGTACATTGAACATGAAAAGCAAAAAAGGCCCGAAATGGCCTTCATTTACCCAAAATGGGTTTCAAAGCATAAGAATTGATTTTTCTTAATTATAATGGTTGTATATGTTGTTATTACAACTAAATATGTCCTAACATGGGGCTAAATGCGAGAAACTAAGTACATTGAACATGAAAAGCAAAAATCGTCCCGAAATTGCCTTCATTTACCCAAAATCGGTTTCATCTACTCAAAATGGGTTTCAAAGCATGTGAATGGATATTAGTTAACTCTAATGGTTGTATATGTTGTTATAAGAGCTTTATATGTCCTAACATGTGGCTAAATGCGAGAAACTAATTACATTGAACATGAAAAGCAAAAAACGGCCCGAAATGGCCTTCATTTACCCAAAATGGGTTTCAAAACATGTGAAGTGATTTTTCTTGACTCTAATGCTTGTATATGTTGTTATCATAGCTATATATGTCCTAACATGTGGCTAAATACGAGAACTTAAACTAATTGAGTAGAAAATTAAACTTACACAAGTGTCTTCCTATAATGATTTCTTCATTCCCTCGGGCACATCCTTCCATTTGACCAAAATGTTGAGTTTGCGCATACAAAACCCAATATGCTGCCCATACTTTGCACGCCACTTACCACAAGGTTGACCCAAATCATCATACTCGGTGGTCATATGGATATTTCTATCAACATTCAAACCCTTAGTCGCACCCTTTCCTTTTCGCTTCTTTGTTGCAACGATGCTTGGAGTTTTGGTGGTCCTATGCAGTTCTTTCCCCACATTATTGTGTGGCACAACGATGGATGAAATGCATGGATAATCTTCCCTAGCATTGTCGTCAATGGGGGGAGCATTATCGGCTAGCTCCTCATTTATTTCAGCCAAGCGAATTTCCCTATCACGCAAGCGCTTCTCCTCATCATGCGCTATGTCTCCCGGTTCACCTTTATCCTCCTCCTTGTCCGCATCATACTCATCATCATCATCCAATGACTTATCATAATCATCATCGGTTTCTTCCTCCACAATCACATCATCTCGGACCATGTTTGAAAGTCCTGAAATAATGTAAAAAAAAGAATTTAGAAATGAGCAAGAGTTAACAAAAAAACAATGGTATCAAACAAACATCAAACAAATATAACCATGCTGCCCACCACCCTTGCACAACCCCCCACCCCCGCTTCCCCCCCCCCCGCTGCCGACCCCCCCAGCACCGCCCCCGCCTCCTTCCCCCCCCCCCCCCCGCCCCTTGCCCCCTACTGACCCCCACCCTTGCGGCCCCCCTGCGACCCCCCTTGCCGCCCCCACCCCTACAGAACCCACCCCTCTGGCCCACCCCCCCACACCGTGCTTCCCCGTCCTTGCGACCCCCACCGCTTCCCCCCCTACGGACCCCCTACCCTTGCTGCCCCCTGCGGACCCCCCTTGCCTGCCCCACCCCCGCAGAACCCACCCCTGCTGCCCACCCCCCTTGCACCGCCCCCCCCCCGCTTCCCCCGTGCACCCCCCGACCTCACGCCCCACCCCTTGTAGAACCCACCCGTCGCCCACCCCCTTTGCACAATCCCCCCTCCCGCACAAGCCATAATTCGATCGGAAAGACGGAAACGACATTCATCTACCCAAAATATCTTTAAAATCATGTGACCCGACTTTAAGTGACTCTAATGGTTAATTGAGCGATAAATTAAGTTAATTGAGGTCGAAAAGCCAAAATCGGCCCGAAATGACATTCACTTACCCAAAATGGGTTTCAAACATGTGAAGCGAGTTTAGTTTATTGTAATACATATATACATACGAATAAGAACTATACATTACCTAAAATGAGGCTAAAAGCGATAAATTAAGTTAATTGAGCTCGAAAAGCCGAAATCGGCCCGAAATGACATTCACTTACCCAAAATGGGTTTCAAACATGTGAAGCGAGTTTTGTTGATTGAAATACATATATACATACCAATAAGAACATTACATGACCTAAAATGAGGCTAAAAGCGATAAATTAAAGAAATTGAGCTCGAAAAGCTGATATCAGCCCGAAATGCCATTCACTTACCCAAAATGGGTTTCAAAACATGTGAAGCGAGTTTAGTTGATGGTAATACATATATACATACCAATAAGAACTATACATGACCTAAAATGAGGCTAAAAGCGATAAATTAAGTTAATTGAGCTCGAAAAGCCGAAATCGGCCCGAAATGACATTCACTTACCCAAAATTGGTTTCAAACATATGAAGCGAGTTTAGTTGATTGTAATACATATATACATACCAATAAGAACTATACATGACCTAAAATGAGGCTAAAAGCGATAAATTAAAGAAATTGAGCTCAAATCGTCCCGAAATGACATTCACTTACCCAAAATGGGTTTCAAAACATGTGAAGCGAGTTTAGTTGATTGTAATACATATATACGTACCAATAAGAACATTACATGATATTACAAGCGACGAAAAGTGAGAAATTAAGTCAAATGACCTTGAAAAGCCGAAAGCCGGAATTTGAACTTGAGAAGTCGAGCCTATTGTTTACTTTTGCCACCTTCGTATGAAGTTTTAACCATTATCCCTTCCCCGTGATCTGCACGCATGTAATTTGTCGCTAACTCGACATCAGTGACATCGGACTTGGGAACGGTGAAAGGCGGGGTGTCTTCAAACACATCATACTCCTCCTTATCCTCAACATCACCAACTCCAAGTATACTTCTTTTTCTAGGGACAACAATTGACCACTTGTTATCAGAAGGGTCAGTTACGTAGAATACTTGCTTAACTTGTGATGTAAGCGCGAATGCCTCTTCACTATAACGCAACCGACCCTAGTCTACAAGAGTAAATCCACAAGGTTCATCTTTTCTTATGTAGCGCCGGTTATAATCAACCCACTTGCATCGAAATAAGCAGACCGTGAAACCAGAGTAGTCAAGCTCCCATATATCTTGAACCCGCCCATAGTATAACAATTTAGCATCAATAGGAGACTTGTCTTTGGCACTTGCATACTGTGTAGATGATGCCTCTACTGAAACGCCACTATTCTGCAGAGATCTCGACTTTTGGTCTTGACGATCTGTCCAAAATGTAAATCCGTTAATATCATAACCCTCATAGGAGTGCACAGCTTCTCGAGGACCAAATGCTAGCCACTTCAGAGTTTCAGAAACATTGGAATCTACTTCATGCATTAATCGGTTATGAAACCAATCAATAAACGTCTTATTATGTAACTGCATCAATGCTCTAGTCCCTTTACCTGGATTCTGATCGCGTAACTCCTCCATATGCTCATCCAAGTAGGGATGGACCTGTACCATATGGTGCAATACAAATAAGTGTGCTTGTATGCGCCCTTCAACAGGAGGTGCGATCATTTTTGAGCCAAGTGTACCTTTACCCTCGAGTCTGCCCTCGTGTCGAGATGTAGGAAGTCCAATAGGATCAACATTAGGTAAGAACTCAGCCACAAAATTACTGACCTGTTCACTCACAATCCCCTGAATTATACTTCCTTCTAGTTGAGCAGGATTCCTTACCTTATCTTTCAAAGAGCCCATATGTCTCTCAAAGGGATAGCACCACCTCAAAAACACCGGACCACATAGCTTAATTTCTCGAACTAGATGTACAACCAAATGGACCATAATGTCGAAAAAAGCAGGTGGAAAATACATCTCAAACTTGCACAAAGTCTCTATCCCACCAGCCTGGCGAGCATCAAGCATCGACGGTTGTAACTTTTTGCTACATATAGTATTGAAAAACGAACATAGTTCTGTTATGGTGTGTCTCACGTGTTTCGGCAATATCCCTCGAATTGCAATCGGTAAGAATACTTGCATCATTACATGACAATCGTGAAACTTCATACTCTATAATTTCAACTCACCGTCTAAGGTAACAAATCTTTTTATGTTCGATGAGTACCCTGATGGAACCTTAACGACGTACAAAGACTCGCAAAAAAGTCGCTTCTCAGCTCAAGATAGAGTGTAGCAAGCCGGAGGCAAATAGTTCCTATCATCATCCTTCACCGTTTTCTTTCCTTTTCCTTCAATTCCTGCAGGGGACCCTTCTTCGTTTTCCTTTTCTTTTCCCTTTTCTTTTCCTTTTCCTTTTCCTTTGCTAGGCACTTTCTCTTTTTTCTTTCTTTTCTTAGTGTCCCTCTTTTGAGCCCATAGCTCTGGTCGAAGTCCCTCACTTTCCAGATACAGTCGCACCCCTTTGCTCTCCTTTGTCTTATGTGGAATATTCATAAGTGTCCCCAGGTGTGGAGACTTGAACTCGCTGAATTGAAGGAGGGATGAATTGAATGCTGGTGGAGGGAATTGAATGCGGGTGAATTAAGGAGGGACGATAAAAACACGGGCTTTTGTGGCTGGGAAAAAAACCGAATAATCTAATTCCGTCCTAAGAACCGGATCAGATTATTAAAAACCGCAGCCGATTATATTATCTGATCCGGTTCATTAAAAGACCAGATCAGTTGTTTGCGCAGATTTCCCTCCCATTTTTCCATTGCTTTTCGGATGCGGTTTTCTAAAAACCGAATCTGTTACTAAGTGATAGAAAAGGTTTTTTCCACTAGTGCAACAACTTCATTCTGAACTTCCAGTTCAGACAGGGATCAATGTTTTATTACCTTTATTATTTTGCTAACTTCTCCTATTCTTCTCCCCCTAAGTTGGTAAATTATCTCAAATATAGGGGCATCGAACTCTTAACCAACTTAGAATATAATTTTCATATGCAACAAATTACATCTCTCCAGGAGTATATAATTACCAAATTTCATCTCTTCCGGAGAATACTGTCTATGGGAAGTATACTATTTATTTTGCAGTCATTTTTCACTTATTTTTCTATTCTTGCGCTGACATATGATAGCCCCAATCAAGAGATTATCATCATTCATAAATCACTTGTATGTGGTTTGACTAGATGTTGATCTTCTATTCCCCCAAGACTTAAAAATGTGCATTTATCACTCAAATTTCTCACATACAAGTTGTTTTAATGAGCTTTTGGTCATCTAATATGTGACTATATATAAGTCACTCTGGTGAACTTCTGGTCACCTAATGTTTGTTCACATACAAATTTGTTCAATGTCAATAAGTCTTCTTTTGAACTCTTCTATTGAATCAAACAATTCATATTTCACGATTGGAGTCTAGCTCAATCCCATTGTTATGTCTTGCCATTCAATCTATCATACATATAACATGAGAGAGCGTCAGCACATCAACTCTTTATATAAAATCGAACTTAACTTCTCAAAACTGGTAATAATGAACCCGGATGGCCTCACTTATCACATCCAAACACATTTGAGATTTAACTAATTATATATTTTTCAACACTAGTGATCACTTTGTTCGCAAAACTTTATGCTTGGCCATGTATAAGATGTGTTATCAGAACGTCAACTTGTGTCTTTTATATGACCGACCAGACAATTGACTAGCACTTTATTTGAAGATAATTCATACTCTGTTGGAGTATCGATTATATTCTTGATACATGTCAATTTTACTAGTCATATACCGCTCTTCTAAAGTATCTAATATATTCCTGGTAAATAGTAACTTTATTGGACACATCTATTATCTGTGTAATCAAAGATACTCATTCATACCCATCTTCAAGATGGTATCATTCTAAATATTCAATAATCATGTTGTAAAATCTATTTAATAAGTCCATAACATAAGCTAGTATATGTACCAAATGACCATTAACATATTCTTTTGTTCTCGTGCAAGGATTTCACACATTTGCAGGTTATCTCCCCTAATCCTTGTATCTGGGGTGCGAAAATAACCTACCAACTTTTTTTTTGAGGGGAACCTACCAACTTTTAAGTACACCTTACACCATTAAAGTTATAAAGTTCCTTGCAATATCATTTATTAATGCAAGCATGCTTTACATAAATAGAATAAGTGTCAAGAAAATATAATAACATGTCCGAAAATTAAGACACAAAAATAATGAAGTATCCAAAACTAAAAAATATCAAAATAAAATGTCCAGATTTAATTAAATATCCATAAAACATGCAAAATCATAATGCGTCCATAGAGTTCAATTAATACCATGAACATAAAAAACTAGAGTCTATTCTTTACATCATTAAGAGTTCAATTATTCCCTTCAGGGGTGGTGAGTTAACTAACAGTTTCCAAGTGACTTGTATTGCTAGAGTCAAAATCACTTTCGCCATCTTCATACATATGATTTGTCTCTATTTTATTTTATTTATGATTTAGTGATTGTTGATAAAGATCAACCAGATCTTTTGGAGTACGACACACAAGAGACGAATGACCTTTTCCTCCACAACGATAACATTCATGGGTAACATTCTCACTTTTACCTTTCTCGTGTCTGTTATCATCTTTATTGTCCCACTTTTGGTTGGAATATGAGTTCTTGAAATAATTAACCACATTGACCTCGACCATATCCGTGTCCATGCCTACGACGACAACCTCAGCCACGGCCCCGACCACTATGACTGGCACTATATTTAGTCTTAAATTCTTTCCCCATCATGGGATATCACATTCACTGCAGGGAATGGAGTAGAGCCAGTTAGTCATGATCCATGTGTTTTCATTAAGAGCTTGTTATTTTACTCAGCCACAAGCAGACAAGATATTAATCAGAAATTCTTTTAACCTTCCCTCGGTATTGTGTCTGCAGGACAAAATTATTTGCGTGGAAGGTGGAGTATGTGTTTTTCTAACATCTCATCGTTAATTTTCCCTCCACATGACTGAGTTGGATTCACTCACAGATTTGAAATCTTGCAATCTCAAATTTCATCAATCACAACAAGCTTTGGGCAATGTTATATTTTTTTGTTGGTGGTTATATATGTGCTTCAAAATATAGTGTCACTAGGGGAAAAAAGGGAAGGGCTGCGCAAGAAGGGCTGCGTTTTCTAGGATAAGCGCAGCCCTTCCTATCCCGCCCATTTCAACCTTTTGCGCGCAACACACAGTATAGCACTCACTCTCAAATTTCCCTCGCACACTCAGCTCACCCCTCTCCCTCACACTCACTCGCACACTCACTCCTCTCCCTCACACTCACTCGCACACTCACTCCTCTCCCTCACACTCACTCGCACTGCCCTAACGGCCATCACCGGAGCACCGAAACATCGCCGGAGCGCCGTCCCATCGCCGATGCACACTTCTTCTTCTCTTCTCTCAGCGTTGCCTGAGCTCCTTCTTCTTCACTTCTCTCATCGCGCCTTGACGCCACCACCACCACTACTACTGCATTGTCGGTAATTCCCCTCTCACTCTATCTCCCCTTTCTTTTATTTAATTTCTCTTCTATTTTGTGTTGTAAAATGTGATTATATTGTAGGGGGTGGGGGAGGGCTTGTGGAGGGTGGGTAGGGGGGGGGGTCTTGGGGCGAGGGTGTGGGGATGGCTGGGGGAGGCTGGGCATGGGGTGGGGGAGGGCGAGGGGATCTTGGAAATGGGGTGGGGATGGGTGGGGAGGGTGGGGTGGGCATGGGGTGGGGGAGGGGGAGGCGGGGGATGCTGGAAAGGGGGGGGGGGAGGGCTGGGGAGGCTGGGCATGGGGTGGGGGAGGGCGAGGGGGATGCTTGGGACGGGGGTGTGGGGGAGGGGCTGGGGGAGGGTGGACAGGGGTGGGTGAGGCATTGTTGTGAAGGCATTGTTGTAAGTTGTAACACATGTTTGGTATCACTACTACCTTTCTTTTTCTTTTTTGTTTTATAATGTAACTATGTGGATTTTTAGGCTTCTAAAGGTCATTTTACGCCTGCATGGCAATGAGGGATTGCAGTGGGGGGCAGTAGTGGCGGTGGTGGTGGGACTGTTGTAAATGTGGAGAGTCAGGTCACATGGCAATCGAAAGCCCATCTGGTGCTCTCCGCATTTATAACACTTCCAACTCCGCCGCTACCAGCTGATGGGCATTCCAATTCCATGTGACCTGATTAAATTCTCGGGTCATTTTAGGCCTATTTTAGCCTTTTCGCTTCCAAATCGTACTTACCGAGTCATTTAACCCCAAATTCTTTTTGAACATGATTATATGAGGTATAATGTAACTATTGTGTATAGTTTTAGGCTTGCATTTGTTGTTTGTTGCATTTCGGGAACGAAAAGGGCATTTTCGGCCTATTTTAGCCTTTTCGCTTCCGAATCGTACTTACCGAGTCATTTAAGCCCAAATTCTTTTGAACATGTTTATATGAGGTATAATGTAACTATTGTGTAGATTTTTAGGTTTGCAATTGTTGTAGGTTGAATTTTGGGAACGAAAAGGGCATTTTAGGCCTATTTTAGCCTTTTCACTTCCAAATCGTACTTATCGAGTCATTTAACCCCAAATTCTTTTTGAACATGATTATATGAGGTATAATGTAACTATTGTGTAGAGTTTTAGGCTTGCATTTGTTGTTTGTTGCATTTCGGGAACGAAAAGGGCATTTTAGGCCTATTTTAGCCTTTTCGCTTCCAAATCGTACTTATCGAGTCATTTAACCCCAAATTCTTTTTGAACATGATTATATGAGGTATAATGTAACTATTGTGTAGAGTTTTAGGCTTGCATTTGTTGTTTATTGCATTTCGGGAACGAAAAGGGCATTTTCGGCCTATTTTAGCCTTTTCGCTTCCGAATCGTACTTACCGAGTCATTTAACCCCAAATTCTTTTGAACATGATTATATGAGGTATAATGTAACTATTGTGTAGATTTTTAGGTTTGCAATTGTTGTAGGTTGAATTTTGGGAACGAAAAGGGCATTTTAGGCCTATTTTAGCCTTTTCACTTCCAAATCGTACTTATCGAGTCATTTAACCCCAAATTCTTTTTGAACATGATTATATGAGGTATAATGTAACTATTGTGTAGAGTTTTAGGCTTGCATTTGTTGTTTGTTGCATTTCGGGAACGAAAAGGGCATTTTAGGCCTATTTTAGCCTTTTCGCTTCCAAATCGTACTTATCGAGTCATTTAACCCCAAATTCTTTTTGAACATGATTATATGAGGTATAATGTAACTATTGTGTAGAGTTTTAGGCTTGCATTTGTTGTTTGTTGCATTTCGGGAACGAAAAGGGCATTTTAGGCCTATTTTAGTCTTTTCACTTCCAAATCGTACTTATCGAGTCATTTAACCCAAATTCTTTTTGAACATGATTATATGAGGTATAATGTAACTATTGTTTAGAGTTTTAGGCTTGCATTTGTTGTTTGTTGCATTTCGGGAACGAAAAGGGCATTTTAGGCCAAATTTTAGGCCCCTCCCCCCTACTGCACAACCCCTCCCCTCCCCCCCCCCACCGCACGCCCTCCCCTCCCCGCTTGCCCCTCCCCCCCCGCACAACCCTCCCCCCCCACTGCCACGACCCTCCCCCCCCCCCTGCACGCCCCTCCCCCCTCTTGCCTGCCCCTCCCCTCCCCTCCCCCTATGCACAGACCCCCTCCCCCCGGCGCCCTCCCCTCCCCACCTGCACACACCCCCCCCTCCCCTCCCCCCCCCCACCGCACGCCCCTCCCCTCCCATCCTTGCCTGCCCCCTCCCCTGCACACCCTCCCCTCCCCCCACCGCACGCCCCCTCCCCCTCCCCTCCCCTGCACCGCTGTTGCCCCTCCCCTCGCCCTCCCCGCACCTTGCACGGCCCCTCCCTCCCCCGCACCGCTCCCCCCCCTCCCCCTCCCCCCGCTCCCTCCCCCCACTTTCTCTCCCCCCCCCCACTGCACTGCCCCCCCCCCACCTGCACAGGCCCTCCCCTCCCCCACCGCTGCCTGCCCCCTCCCCTCCCCTCCCCTGCACCGCTTTGCCCCCTCCCCTGCACCGCCACGCCCTCCCCTTCCCCCTGCACCGCTGCCCTCCTCCCCTCCCCCCGCTTCCCCTCCCCTCCCCACCGCACCCTCCTCCCCTCCCCCCCACCGCACAACCCCCCCCTGTACACCCCTCGCCTCCCCTCCCCCACCGCACGCCCCTCCTCCCCTCGCACTACCGCCCCTCCCCTCCCCTCCCGCACCGCTTGCCCCTTGCACACGGAACCCCCTCCCCACACCCCACCCCCTTAGTGGCAATGTTAATTTTAATTTTTTGTTATATTATTAATGCATTATATGTACAATTTCAGGGAGATGGCGGATGTGCATACGGATAACACCACAAGTGGTGCTGAACACACAACCGAGGATGAGTCTATCGATGCGAGAAAGGAACGGGGTAACATGTCTCGATTTCGCCGTGAAGAGATAAATGCACAAATGCCTAGGAAGTCATTGGCGGCGAAAAAGAGAAAAGGAAGGGGACCTACAAAATCACTAGGGAAACACACAAATACGACTTTGGAGTACGATAACATGGGTCAACCTTGTGGAAAGTGGCGTCAAAAGTATGGCATGCAAGTTGGCATTTGCATGCATAATTTCTCCATTTTGCACTCATGGAAAGAGGTGCCCGAGGGATTAAAGCGGTGTCTATGGGAAGATACCATGGTAAGCTTCAAGTACAATAACGTTTAGTTTCTTAATTATCTAGTTAAATATATGTGTAATATTACTTATAGCATATAAATTACAACATTTGCGAAAACTAATTTGTGAACTGCGTTTTTTGTAGAATCAATTCAATATCGAAGATGATGAAGCCAAGAAGAATGTATTTCTATCCGCGGTTGCCTAGAGATTCAGAGATTTCAAAGCTAAGTTAGTGTCTGGGTGGATCACTAAGCGGAGGAAAGTAGTAGGTACAATGAAGAAGAACATCTACGGCGGAGAAACACAAGCCGATCCTGAGGCTTCACCGGAAACATCATCTGCACCATCCAAATTACCATTTCAAATATGGAAAACTATCAAACCTGAAGAGTGGGAAGCATTTGTTGCCAAGAAAACAACCCCACAAGCTATTGTAAGAATATTTTATTAAGATTTAATAAACTTAGATCCAGTATTATTGTATAGCACCGTATGTAGCCAACCTTTGTTTATAATTGTGTGTTTTAGGCAAGTCGTGAGAAAAGTAGCTTGAGTGCAAAAGCTAGGAAGTATTATCATCATTTGGGTGCTCATTCGTACAATGAGGCGAGAGAGAAGTGGATGTTCAGCCATTACCCCCACAATAGGGTCGACAACGGCAACGGGGAGTGGCTCAATGACGACAGTTGCACAGCCTCGGCAACCAGATAGAGTCCTCGATTGGTGGTGTTCGATGCATGGGGTTGATGCAAAGGGAAACAAAGTCTTGCCTGACCCCGGAACACAATAGATAGCCAACGCCATTGTAAGTACAGATTATATGGTTATATAAGGTATATATAATATAACTTTTGCGCTCACAAGCATTTCTCTCTTATACTTATGTAGATTTGCTTGAAGGAAAAAGAGGCAACTGGTGAGTTCACTCCTAAAGGATACATTGATGCATTGCACGAAACTTTAGGACCGGACCACAGTGGACGCGTGAGGGGCGTAGGAGGTGTCCGCCTCGGTTTGAGAAAGGTATATGGTGATCAATACACTACAGCGACAAAATCAAGTGTAAGTAGTGTGAATTCGGCAAAGACTCGGTAGATGTGGAGGCTATGAAAGCTGCAATTCGAGAGGAGCTAAGGGAGGAGATGACCCATAACTTCAACGCCATTTTGGAGCAAATGGGTTTACCGACTTTTGCTGCATTCAAGAAGGGTAGTGATACTACACCTAGCCAGCCTGATCCACCTGTAGGACCCGAGTTGAAGGTAATCACTTAATCCCTTTGCTTTGTTAAACAACTATTGTTACGTTCTTAAATGCATGAAATTCTTACTATATATATGTTGTTTCATAAACTAACTATAAATAGAGTTTTTTTTACAGGAAGAGACACCATGTGAACTATTAGCTCGAGGAGATGGTTATGATAGTTTCATCCTCGTAGCTCATGGCCATGCACAACCCCCTAGTGACCGAGTACGATTGCATAACCAGTTAGTGGATCATAATCACTATGTGGTCACCCTCAATGAAATTGTGTCAGGTTTCGAAGAATTACCTCTTCCGCTGCCGAAGCCAGAAGTTGGTCTACAGTTACTAAATGATGCCCTTGGCAGTTATGTTCTGTGGCCGCGTGCATTGGTGCGGTTTTCAGATGAGGTACAATGATTAACATTCATATATATATATATATATATATATATATATATATATATATATATATATATATATATGCGTGTTTTCTTTTATAGTTCCTATGATAGTCAGTAATATCTTTACTTTTAACTAAATACTAGGTTTGGGGGAAGGCCGACTCACATGCCAGGAAGGGAAAGAAGGCATGTTCACCTTATAAGAAGGCAAGTTTACGTGATGAAGGTGAACGAAATGTGGTGACGGGAAATGTTTCTATGACAAAAAATCCACTTATTATCGATCCAGAGGTGGTGCGGAGCCTTACTACGCCATGTTTTTGGTTACATGAGTGCGCTAGCGATTTACCCGATGAAAGCGCAATTGAGGTTGCTTTGGGGGAGCAACAATTCCACTACCTTGAGGACTCATCGACATTCATTTCAAAGGTTGATATTAAAGAATTCTTATGTGGGGTAGAGTTGAATGTTTCCATGATACAAACATTCATGAGGTAATACATAAGTATATAAATTAAACATTCATATATGCCTTAAGTAGTTTTCAAATCCATAATAAGTAATTGTTGGTTTACTTTTAATATAATCAATATAATTTCTCAGGTTATTATACAATGAATTGCTTGCAACATCTAGTGCAATGTTTGGTTGGTTATGTCCAAACATAATACGAGATGACAATTGCTTACAAAACAAAGCCGAAGTGAAAGAGTATCTCGACATGAGTTTCAAAGCATCATCTCGTTTTGGATATCATCAGATCATTCTTGTTCCTTATATTGAAAAGTATGCTTGTTAAACTCGCTTTACTTTTATTATTCGAAACTTAAATTGACCTATTAATTGTTCTACGATTAATAATCACTATATTTTCTTGTTGTAGGGCTCATTGGACACTGCTTGCGATATGTTTGTCACGTAACGAAGTCTACCACTTTGATTCTTTGCGTCGACAACCACCACGGACCTTACTAATCAAATCATTGTTAAATAGGTAGCCTAATCGAAACTCAATATATGCGCACTTATTATATATTACACATTATTCATCATCTTTAAATATATAAACAGTTAGTACATCTAATCTTATAATAATGTTGTTGATGTAGTGTGATGAAGCATATTACTGCAACAGGACTTCGAGCACCAAAAGCTCCTGTTTGGATATCAGTCGAGGTAACATGACTAATTTATTTGTCCTTATGTAGAAACACTTTTAGCCACATACTACACATCTAATTAACATGAATGTCATTGGATGCATCCTTTGGTGAACATTTAGTGTCCGCAACAAGAAGATGGACTTGCATGTGGCTATTACGTGCTGAGATACATGTTCGATATCGTCAACAAGTGCACTAACGCCGATGATCTTCAAAAGGTATGTAACTTATTAGTATATGTTAGTTTAGATTAGATCGATTAGTAGTAGGTATTAATTGGTTTAGAAACCAAAGTAGCACATGCATATATTTGGGAACGAAAATGTCATTTCTAGGCCTATTTTTGCCTTTTACGCTTCCAAATCATATTTATCGAGTCATTTAACCCCAAATTCATTTTTAACATGATAATATGAGGCATAATGTAACTATTGTGTAGATTTGTAGGTTTGCAATTGTTGTAGGTTGAATTTTGGAAACGAAAAGGGCATTTTAGGCCTATTTTTGCCTTTTCGCGTCTAATTCGTACTTATCGCTTCATTTAACTCCATTTTCTTTTTCAATATGATAATATAAGGTATAATATAACTAGTGTGTAGAGTTTTAGGCTTGCATTTATTTTTGATTGAATTTCGGGAAGGTATATGTCATTTTTAGAACTACTAACTACGGTATGTAAATGATTGAATTCTTATATTATGTGTTTATTCCTTGGTTGTTTTGCAAGGTTTATATGAATAACACACCACGTTTGAGGGCCTTCACCACAGACGAATTACATGAAGTTCGGGATAAGTTGGCGTCCCACATTTGCGATGATTGCTTATGATACATCTACTAGTTTGTATTAATTCTATGTACATTTTTCACATTATTAAATATATACATATATAAAGTTAATTATTATATTACGTTCAAAAACTTGTCATATATTATTATTGCAATTTGATCGGTTTTTTTTTTTGTGTCGAAGGGAGGTTTTGGGTGGGGGTGGGGTGGGGGGCTTCCATGGTGGGCCGCTGGGGCAGGCTATGGGGCTGGTTGGGTCTTTGGGGTGGCTGGCAACAATGGGTGGAGGAGGTGGCGAGAGGGTGGGCTGGGGTGGGGGTGCGGGGGAGTGAAGGGGGTGGGGTGGGGTGGGGGCGAGGAGCAAAGGCGGGGGCGGGGAGTGCGGGGGGTGGGCGGGTGTGGGCTGGGGATGGGATGGGGGTCAGGGGGTGGGAGTGTAGGGGGTGGGCGGGGGGTGGGGTGTCTTTGGGGCTGGCAGGGGGTGGGGGGGTGCTGGGGTGGGCGGGGGGTGGGGTGTCTTGGGGGCGGGGGTGGGCGGGGGTGGAGGGTGCAATTTATTTTTTTTTTAAAAAAAAAATTTGAATGTGAAGGGTCTGCGGTTTTAAGCCTAAACCGCAGCCCTTCACATAAATAGGGCTGCGTTTTAGGCTTAAAACCGCAGCCCTTCACATGGAGAAGGGCTGCGGTTTAAGCCGAAAACGCAGCCCTTCAAGGTTATAAGGGCTGCATTTTTGGCCTAAACCGCAGCCCTTCGCTGTGAAGGGCTGCAGCTAAAAACCGCAGCCCTTCTTATCTATTGAAGGGCTGCTATGGAAAGGGCTGCTGGCCAAAAACGCAGCCCTTATGGCTGTTTTGACCGCAGCCCTTCCTTGTTTTTCCACTAGTGTGTCTTAAGTCCCTGATCGAGGTGATGGCGAAGTTATATCATAGCTTTGGCCTTATCTTGACTTGTTGTTTGATTTCTCACTTTAATTGTTTTACCAAGCCCTTTTGCACCTAGGTGTATATTAACATCTAACATCTAACATCCATGATAAATGGTTGTCTTTAGTTATATTAAGGGACACAAATTCAAATTTTTGTAAGGTCATAACCTATAGTTTTGGTCTACATCATAAACTATACATGAAAATATTACAAATCATAGAACATATCCAACAAAATCACTCTTATAGTTATTGCAACGACTTTATAGTGACCGTTGCATTAGGTATATCTATAGCAACGACTTGATGATGGTCGTTGCATTTGATGATATAATAACAATGTTATAAGATAACTAGATAAGGTCGTTGCCTAACATTATCTGTGACAATGTGAATTGTTCGCGCAATATATTATATATATTCAGTTCCCTCAATTTTTTTATGAAAATTTAAAAACTTTACAAAAAGTACTTCTATTTTCAATACCCTTATTTTCATAAAACAAGGAAAAACAAAAGCCCATTCACTCAGGGACCGAAAGCACAAACTGAAAAACCCTATGAATGTCTGCCAAAAAATTTCAATCTCCCAATTCTTTCCTATGAACTGAAAAGCATGAATGCACGAACTGAAACTGATCGAATGATATACTATCTACAAATAGGAAGAATTCACGAACTGTGATTATATACTAAGAGGAAGAGGGAGAATTCAGGAAATTTCCTTCAATATTATTCTAAATTTCTTCCCGAATTCACGTATATCTGCAAAATTCAAGTCTTCAACGCAGCAAGTAGGCGAAATTAATCAAGAAAACCTCAGCAAAGAGGCGAAATTCAAGAAAACCCAGCAAAGAGGCGAAATTCGAATTCAGTCAAGCTTCAAAAGGTATGTTCGTTCAATTTCAATTATATTGTTATGGGAGTTTTAGTGCAGGTGACTTCTTCAATTTTATAGTCTTTGAGTTCTGGAATTATGCATAGCAGAGGCAAAATTCGGATTACTCTTGTTTGTATCATATCACTTTCACTTCAAGTTCTGCTTTTTTATTTCTACTTCCCCACAAGATTTCCTCACCGTAATCGAAACCGGAATGTATCATTGCATTCTAGAATATTAATTTCATAATACCTCCTTGAGGCACAAGATTTGAGAAGGTGTATAAAACTACCGACCTGAATTCTTCATGAATTCTATGCATTATATAGATATTTGAGCAATGTGACTGCTGACTTTTTCTAAACTAAACCCTTTTTTCATGAATTTTTCTTTGATACTATTAATTAGTTATGGACTTTGATTTCGCTCTCTGAAGATTAGTTTGTTCATATGATTCACATTGGAAAGAAGATAACATGTGATTCATAGTGAAAGATGCCAAGCAGAATAGTTTTTGCTGTAGTTAGTGTTTACCAGTTTCAAACATCAAACAGGTAATTCACATTGAAAGGTGCCAAGCGGAATAGTTTTGGCAGAGTCTAGCGTAAGTGTCTTGCCAGTTTCAAACAGCAAAATTACAAAAAGGATGCTTAAAAAATGTACCATATATGACTCTTTATTGAGGATCCACTTAAAGAGGGTTGGCATTACGCTATTGAAAATCTTCCTAGAGAACTTTCTGATGGTACTATATATGACTTTTTGCTTTTGCTATTCGATTTAATGTCGTATCTTTATTGAATTACAATGCATAGTTTAATTCATGATTTATCGTCTCATAAAATAAATGTTTATGGTTTTATGATTTTTCAAAAATATAATAACGTTGAATTTCTCATTTTTCCCCCTTGTAGATGAAATGGAATTGAGCCAAGCTTACCACTGGACAAAGTCAGATTCCACCATATGAAAGGCAACGATTAGAGAATTTGAGGCTTAATGAAGAAAGAATGAAAGCAAAAGGGTTTGGAAGTTTGGCAAACAAGGCACTAATGGACAGAACTTAGGAGATTCTCAGTGGATGGAAAGATGATGAAATATTTTCATCTGACGACGAGTACTTCACATCAGACTATGAGGCTGACGGCGAGGAGAACAAAACAAATAATGATGCGCAACAAGATACTATGCAGGTAATACATCACTTGCCATTCTGCTCAAGAGTATTTGTTTCAGTTTCTAAAAGCGCATTTTGTGAGCTACATTGTGATTAACTGTTGGACATTTGCATTAAGATTCGCTGAAAATTTGAACTTGTAATCAAATTAAACAAATAAAAACTGATTAATTTTTATTCTTCTTCGTTAGAGTGTTGTTTGTTTGAGGGTGGCCCAGAATTTGGTTATATAACGTTTATTGTTTAGTTGGACTAGTTTAGGAACTCGTAGTTAGGAAATATATCTGTATAAATTTATCCGCCAGCCATAGGAAACCATTTGCTGTATAAATTGCTGCCTGTTCAGCAGTCCTCTGGCTGTCCAGGAGCACCTGAACTGACATAAATAAACCAGCATGTTTGAAAAGATCTCCATAGTAGCTCTGGTCCATAAGAAGAGGACTTTGGTTCATGAAAACAACCAATGTTTGGTTCAGTATTCCGTGCACATCTCTAGGACATTTTAGCTTCATAAACTGCGCATAATAAGGGTTCAAATTAGGGTCCTGCATCATCTTTGTTTCAAATCTATAAAGTCTGTCAGTGAATGAGAAACAGTGTGATCGATACAATAGGGACTAGTAACGAACTAACGATACAAATGTCCCTGTTGCTCAAACTAATGGGAATGCCACTGCCTATCACCCTATCACTATAAATAGTGAAGAGTGACTTTCTCTAGCTGCCTTCAGCATCAAACTGGGTTTCTCGGGAGTTATCCCGAAACAATTTATACTGTTGTAGTGGACTTTGATTGATTCTGGACGGACTTTACTAAGACAACTATCTGGCATCTATACAAAAACACAACTATCTGGCATCTACTGCTATTTCTCAACGTATATATTTTCTTCTTTTAACAAAAAGAATAGCATTCCCTCTCCTGCTGAACTGAGCATTTCTGAGATGTATTTTTTAGTTTACGGTAGACTTTCAGATACAAATTCAACTTAAAGACAACATATTACAGCACATCCTAAATAAAAAAATTGGCATGATTTTCTTTCCTAGTAACAATCTGATCAGAAAAATAAAAAAGAAAACTTCAGTCAATGCAACACTTACATGGATGTCAAAGGTATCGTTTGCCTTAGCAAACTCAGAAATAATCCTGACAAGTTTTGCTGCACTTCCCCGGAAAGCAGCACAGCTGAAATCTTTCAAAACCCGGGCTGAGAAATCGACACTCAGAAGCTTCCTCTGCTACTTCCATCTATCTCCATCCACTGCAAAAAAAAACCTTTTGCATACTTATCAAATTTTGTTTTCAGAATGTGTTCTACATTTCTAACATCAGTTGCATAGAGTTCACTCTGATCGGGTGCTAGAAGGCGATATGTAGAATGTATTCGAGCAGTTTTCGTTTGGTGGTCGAATAATGTTGTGAAGTAAAACAGTTGATGGAAGACTGTTCCCATCAACTGGCGGATAGTTTGGCTTGTGAATTGATTTTCCTGAGTATATTTTGATGAGTAGAGCAATGACAAATACAAAGATCAATGAAAGTGCAGTTGCTATGAAACTGAAGATGGCTGAGAAGATGTCCATCTTTTTTTGTTAGAGTTGTACAAGTTAGTTAATCTTATATAGATGAGATCAGAGAGAAAAATCAGTGGGACTAGGCTGCTTAAAAAATCCCTGCAGCTTTTTAATATTTTATGGCAGGGAATCAGGGATTGTACATGCAATAAAATTATGACTAGGGAAAATCCTGTATATGATTTTGACCTTCTGGACGATTCAAATCTATATAAATGATCATAGAGGTAGAAGAAATAGTAATGGTGCAGGAATGAGGTGAACAAAACATTTGCTAGTTTCTTGTATAATGTTGAATTCTATCTTTGTTTGATACTTGCTGACAGAAGAATAAGAAATATACTGTGGAATCTTAGATTAGCTGTCTGGCTGTTAGGTTACCTATTTAGTTAATACAGTAAGGTTAATAGATTATTCATAAAGGGTATAACCCCAATGAATCTCCTGCATGTAAAATTTCCTAAGTCTGGTCAGCTAAGAATTGTTTCAATTGTTTGGCAGATTCTTGGCCGTAGATTGCTTCTGAACTCCATTAAATCTACACTGGTGGTTTGTCGATAGATTGGAAAATAAGATTAGGCAAATAGCACTCCACAAAAATAATCAAGAAGAGTGCAAAACTTGTTCAGAAACAAATCAAAAAGAAGTTCGATCTTAGTTCACTGACTTAAGATGTATACATAACCTATCCCACTAAAAGATAGCTGGAATAGAACATCTTTTTGTTTATCGTTGTCATAACTCATAAGATTTTGGTGTCCTAGGCTTCTTATAGAGTAATAGGTATAAGCCTACAGAAGATCACTTTACAGCAATCTGTGAGCTAACATAAGTATAATGTATGTTATTTCAGCTAAACAATGCTTACTGAAAATAGATGCTTGCTAAGTTGTTTCTCAAGAATGTCTCCATGACTCAAATGGGCAAGCTTCTAATGGCCCGCAACTGTCAGATCGTGAGGTACCGTTACTACTATATCTTAGGTCTTATTTCTCCATGAACATATTTATGACTAAACCTATGAATTTTTTTTATTTTTTTTTTGGCAATTTTGAATCTTTAATGTTTATTCTTCGAATTTGTTTTGAAGAAGAGAGTGGGTAAAATGGGAATTTCTGGGGTTGAGCTCACAGAATCTGAAGTTTCCTGCTAATCTTTAGGTAATTCTTTCATTTTTCCTTGTATGTTTTTCTATTTAAGATATGGGTTTGGGGAAATAGCCGAAATAATGCGTATATTCAAACATGCACCTACTGCCTTCATGCTTTAACAATGTTAGTTAGCTTATAAGAGTGGCAGCTGTGACCTGTTTGGTTAGTTTGCTTTGCTAACCAATTTTCTAGAGAGAATAGCTATGAAACGGACTAATACCAGCATTTCTAGGATTTAAACTCCGGTCTGCTGCTCTTGAGGATGATACTCTCTCCTCAGTTTTCCCCTTTCTGCTGCTATGTTCATTGGCCTGGCTGAGACTGATTTCTTTTCCTGCAACATTTGTTTCACTGTCTCAGCTGAGTACATAAAACTATTGATTGTATCTTTTATTTGCCCCACACACAATTCAAGTACTTGTGGGTGGTCTTATTCTCAAGCTGATATCTTTTATTTGGATCAGATGCATCAACATTTTGAACCATGCACAACCTGTAAATGCTCTGTCCATCCTTCAATCCATGAACCACTTTGCCTGTTTGACCTCCTGATTGAAATGGCACCTTTACCACTGTCATAGTCACATACTCACACTTAGCTTGAGCATTCTAACAAAACCCAAGGCAAAAACTATTGACTAGTGCAACAATCCAATGACTAAAGAACCCAAGCTTCAGGGTGCTAGAAGAATTCACCCGAGTGGATCGATCTAGATCTATAGGCAAAACAGTTCACTGTAAAATTTTTACCAAAGTTTAATGGGCTTTATTGATGTTGTTCTACTTGTCCTTCTTTAGCAAAAGGCATAAAATCAAGTATCAACTATGAGGTGAGGGAAATACAAGTCCTCATGTTGAAATGACAAGAGATATGCCCATTTCACAAAGTACTAGGCTAGTATATTGTGGCAATCCATATAAACTACTTCTGGAACAACAAACAAGAAAGAGAAAGAAATAAAGACAAGGGATTGCAGGTTTTTGAATGTGGCACTAGATATTTTATTATTGCTATCAATCCTTTGGCTTGGATTTATTTTGTCGTTTGTACTTCTTTTTCTTACGCAAAGTTCATATGAATATCATAATTGTTTCATTGTGCTGTCAGTTTTTGGATAAAATCTAATATCGGTATGAATTTTGACAGTTAGGCTTTGTTAATGGTGTACGTTTACTAACTATTACAATGTTTGAATTTTTAGGTGAATAATGAACCAACTGGAGGACATCAAACATAGACGTCTCACTATATACACTATTGGCCAGATTTACCTAGCTATATTATAGTGATATGGTACTTGGTGGTTAGAAGGAAAGTGATCTATATGTACTTAGAAGTATTTATGGTACTAAAACAAATATTTATTATTAGTTGGGTTTGATTAAGTACATTTTCGTTTTTGTTAATTAGGATTTGTGATGTATACTCTTAATTTAATTAGCTTTGGAAATTATAATATAGATATGACAATTATTTTTGGCATTTCAAGAGTATTTTGCATTTGTTGCATCGTTACTAATATATACAGGGCTGTAATATTATAGGTTTTCAGTAGGTTACAGTAATAATCGTTGCAATATCCCCACAAAAAAGAAAAAACAATCCGTTGCACTAGCTTAAATCCGTTGCACTAGCTTAAATGGTAGGCGTTGCACTAGCCAAAAATGTTGCATAACCAACCACTAGCAAAGCCGTTGCAATAGATAGCTGATCTAAGGCAACGACACGTTTATCCGTTGCAATAGCCCTAATAGTCGTTGCATTAGGCCTGTTGCAACGCCAACAAATGCGACGGTACAAAACCGTTGCAGTAGGCCTATTGCAACGACTTTTAGCCCTATTGCAACGATTTTGGTGTATTGCCTTTGCCTTTTAATGTAGTAGTGTGTTTTTATGATATAACTAGTTTTTAGGCCCGGGCTATGCCCCGGGTAATTATAATTACTCCCTCCGTTCTTTATAAAATGTAACACGTTGACTTTAGGTACTATTCATTCACCTCCCTTTGACCATCAACTCATGTGGGGTCTTATTGGATTCGTCTTGACTCTTGATATACACTTTCCAAGTATATATTTCTTATAATTTTTCATTTATAAAATTAGAGATATTGTGGGTTAAAGTTGTGTCTCAACAAATGTGAAAAGTCAAATGTTATATCTATTAAAAAAACGGAGGGAGTATCATTTATTAATATTTTACATTAAAATTATAACACCAAACATTACTTGGTTTAGTGGTTAGGACGTTAGTATATAAGTTTGAAGTTATGGGGTCAAATCTTATAACATGCATTTTTTAATTTTTCTATTGTATGTGGAGTACATGAAGTAAACACTCTAAGGTAGAGCGCCACATGGCACTGTTCCTTGTTTAGGAACGCCTTTTAATATATTAGTATAGATTTATTATTTATTTGTATTGTAGCGGGAGCAAATACATTATTCAATACACACCAGTTCCATCACAAAATATTAGTGTGCGCTCAAATGATAGGAGACCCTTGCTGGACGTATCCAACGGTAAAACAATAATTTTTTAAGTAGTATAGGTAGATATAATTAGTGAATTATACAAAATATACAACTCATTGTTCTTTTATTAAAAAAATCGAATTGCTTTTTAAAACAGGGCCTATGATAGTCAATACAGTTCGTAATCAATCTGCATGTATTTCTCGGGAAAAAAGAAAGTGTATATTGAAAGAGAAGCGTGAAGGTCGTTTTTGTTCTCCAGGAGATATGAAAGAAAATCAGACTCCATTAAGTACTTGTGCTATACTCCCTCTGTATTTTTTTATCTTTCTCACTTGGAATCTTGATACTATTCACAATTACAGAGAATCTTTAAAAAAATTCTCAATATATAAGAAAAAATATAGTCATGTGGGGTCTTGTTTGATTCGTCTCAATGAGTATTTTATTAATATTCAATTATTATAAATTTTACTAATATGTAATTAAAGATATTTAAGGTAGAATAAGTGCATTGGCAAACGTGCAAAGTCAAAGTAGGAAATATAAAAAAATACACAGGGAGTAAAGTAATAGCCAATGTAATACACCAACAAGTTCATTATCTAAATTCATAAGTTTCATTTCATTAATTGAGATTATTGATTCTAATTTTTTATATGTTCGTTTTCAAGTTTGCACACCGACAAGATTACAACGTGATATCAATTAAAGGAGTAAGAAAAGACAAATACTAATATGTAATACCTCAATGATCAACTACTTTTTTAAAGTTATGAATTTACTAAATTCATAGTAACCAATATAATTCTAATTATCAATGTTTTTAGGTCCAACTGAGAAATTAAATCCATTGAACTATGCTGACTCATCATCCAACTATAATGAAGCCGATATAACACCGGTTAGCAACATTACAAATGGTTAGTATCTTCATCAAATTGCTCATTGATGTTATTATAATAATTTTAAATTGCAATTGATTCATGTAATTGCATTTTTTGTAGCTACCAATATCAATGAAGACGAAAGTAATTCTGCAAAATTTAATAGATATAAACGTATGACAATAATGAAACAAAAGCGCTCAAGAAAAGGTAGATTGTCATATCTACTTATATCACAATAATGGTGCCAGAAGATGAATACTTTAAATTGGCTGTACATGGATACTCTTTAATTTAAAACGACTATCTGTATTTGTAGTTGTTAAGAATGATATTCAAGTAACACCTACGTCTTCATGTATTGCAAATGAGCATTGTATTTCTCTTAAGAGTACTACAACGAACCGTGAGTATTATTATAATAACTATGCATTACTTCCTTGAAGAATGATAATTATCCAAATTAACATTTTATTGACCTGTGTTAGTATTTGTTTGTTTCTATTCAAGAAGCACAATCTGATTCGAAATCAGCACGACATAATAGAAGATTTTTAATGAATGAGAATCGAAATTTAGGTATTTGTTATTTGTTATTTTTATTCTTATGTTAAAGTAATTATATATGTATATATTGTCATTATCTTGACAAATATTCAATAATTTTTAATGTATTTAGTTGGAGACAGAGACGTAATTCGATTAGGAGAAAGTCGTTCATCATTCAAATACAAAAAATAAGTTGTCCAAAGCAAAAAGGTCGTCAGACAAGTTAGACGACATATTAATTTAGGTATACAACTATTTGTATTATAAGAAATATTTTCTTACATTAAATTATATTTGTATATATTATTTTGATTTTATGTCTTTGCTCATTTTTTTTTTTTTTGGCATTTGTGTATGTATAGGAGATTCAACCGATCAATTTACGACAAACATAACACCCCGTACCCTTGATAGGGAAGTTCATAGCCATGAAAATATCCATAAAAATGTTGAACTCCAAAATAAAGTCTCAGGTATTCGAAGAGAATAACTTTTTATTGTTAATTGCATATAAATCATATATATATATATTACTCAAAATATTAATATAGTGAAAATGCTATATATTTAGAGTACTGGGATATTGGTGATCCAATATGAAAGTGTGAGTATTGTGGCGCAATGATGTGGTATGAAGAAAGGGCAAAAAAAACCACGCAAAACTAAGAAACCAAAATTCTCACTATGTTGTATGCAAAGCAAAGTTGTTCTTCATTTGTTGTGTCGCCCTCCACAGCTATTGACCGACTTGCTGAAAGGAAAACATCAAAGAAGCAAGCACATCATCGAGAATATCTGACCATTTAATATGATGCATTCGTTTACATCGATGGTAGGGAAGATATAAGCACCATCCACTCAAGGACCCAAACCCTATAATTTCAAAATAGGTGGTCAGAATCATCAACTAATTGGTAGTTTGTTGCCAAATGAAGGATCGCGTCTGAAGTTTTCTCAACTATACATATATGACACGGAGCATGAGATTGGTAATAAGAAGGCTGCTTACAGGTAAATCAAACATCATTTTGTGACATATACTAACTTTTTATACTAATTAAAATTTGATGAAACTATGTTGTAATAACTTCTTAAATGTTTATTATTGTTCTAAAAATCCTGATAAGTTTGAAGACTCTCTAATTTTCGAATTACAAGATATGATTATTCAGTCCCAATCTCATGTTAAAAATTTTAGGATGGCAAGAGATCGCTTTGAAATTATCTGTGTTATGAAGTTCGGTTGAAACTAATTAGGATGAGAGATATTGATGGTAGGACATACAACCTACCTACAACATCTAAGGTAGCTGCCTTGATAGTTGGATACATTGATACTGCAGATAAACGAGATATAGTTGTTGGAACACGAAGTGGAAAGTTGAAGCAGATCTCTGAGCTCCATCCTGCTTATCTGCCTTTGCAATATCCTCCGCTATTTCCATAAGGTAAAGATGGATACAGAATTGAAGTTTGCCATAAAGATAAAAGTCTACCTACCGGTAATTCCAAAAAATGAGACAAACTGACTATGAGAGAGTGGTTTCCATATCGAATGCAAGATCGTGAAGAAGCGGCAGATACCATTTTATTTGTCGGACATTTATGCTAGCAGTTTTGTGTCGACGGTTATACAATGATGGAGGCTGAAAAATTGTCATTTTTAAGGAATAAACAACTGAGTTTTAGGGCTGACAATGTTAAGAACATACGGGGTGCAACAAGTCGAGGAGATATAGAAGGAGCATCTACAAGTAGTCGAGTAGTTATACCAGCCTCATTTATTGGAGGACACAACTACATAAGAGAGAATTATCAAGACGCAATGGCTATTTGTAGATGGTATGGCTACCTAGATTTGTTTATAACATTCACATGTAATCTAAAGTGGTCCGAAATCACACGGTTTGTATCGAAGAGGGGATTAAGACCTGAAGATAGACCAGATATTATTTGTCGAGTGTTTAAGATGAAGCTTGATCAAATGGTTAAGGATCTTAAGGATAAAAATAATTTTGGCAGAGTTAAAGCAGGTAACAAGCTCAAAGGTTACTGCCTATTTATATGCTTTTAACATAGTTGCAACATTTTTTACCTGATATATATATTACTTCCTCTGTAACATAATAAATGAAACAAATGGGTATTATTTATGAGGTATAAAATATTCATTTGTTGCGTTTATTTTGTTACGGAGGGAGTATATGTGATTTGGCACAATTTTTTTAAGAAAATCTTAACATCTTGCTAAATAGTTATGTAACTATGATTTACAGTTGTCTATAATGTGGAGTTTCAAAGACGTGGATGTCTATACAGTTGTCTACACACGCGCATATACTTTTGTTTTTACACCGGGATGACAAATTTCCTAATGCGGAAGCAATAAGGATGAGAATCCGGAGTTGTACGATGTAGTTTCAGAGTTTATGATACATAGTCCATGTGATGCTTTGAACAATAACGCCTCATGTACGACGGATAAAAAATGCACAAAACATTTTCCAAAAAGTTACAATGAGAGAACAAGAATGGATGAAGATGGCTATTTTGTTTATAGGAGAAGAGATAATGGTGCAACCGTCGTAAAAAGTGGCATCATGCTTGACAATATATTTGTGGTCCCACATAATCTAGAGTTGTTGTGATCCATGTGTTTTCATTAAGAGCTTGTTATTTTACTCAGCCACAAGCAGACAAGATATTAATCAGAAATTCTTTTAACCTTCCCTCGGTATTGTGTCTGCAGGACAAAATTATTTGCGTGGAAGGTGGAGTATGTGTTTTTCTAACATTTCATCGTTAATTTTTCCCTCCACATAATGTTAATTGAGAAGTATTTATGAGCACGACTGAGTTGGATTCACTCACAGATTTGAAATCTTGCAATCTCAAATTTCATCAATCACAACAAGCTTTGGGCAATGTTATATTTTTTTGTTGGTGGTTATATATGTGCTTCAAAATATAGTGTCTTGAGTCCCTGATCGAGGTAATGGCGAAGTTATATCATAGCTTTGGCCTTATCTTGACTTGTTGTTTGATTTCTCACTTTAATTGTTTTACCAAGCCCTTTTGCACCTAGGTGTATATTAACATCTAACATCTAACATCCATGATAAATGGTTGTCTTTAGTTATATTAAGGGACACAAATTCAAATTTTTGCAATGTCATAACCTATAGTTTTGGACTACATCATAAACTATACATGAAAATATTACAAATCATAGAACATATCCAACAAAATCACTCTTATTTTACTGTAAAATGCTTTCTAATTTCATATATAATGTATACTGACGAGGCACAAATATAGTTTAATGACATAACACCACTCAAATAGAAACCATATCACAGAAATCACGATTTCAAATCCATGATCCCCCACTCAAAACTTAGGACTTAGATAATAAATATATTCATATTAAATTGTAATTCAATATTGTAGTTCAAGGAATTCATAGAGTAGGGAATGTAAGAATAATTCAAATAAATAATATTCCTGTAATAGTGCTATACATACAGTATGATATGACACATAACAAAGCTTTCATAGAATAAATAGATACATATAATAAATCTCCAAAATTGACCCAAACAAGAAATAACAAAGCTCTCCTATCTAAAGCAAGAGCAAGCATATTACATCCGTTATGTGATATGTCTAATATACTGATCAAACATGATTACAATTACACCCAACAAAGAAAACAATTAAGAGTCTTTAAAGAAATATACTTTATGCAAAGTAGAAAATTTAAGAATCATCAAGTCTTAAAAGATGATTGCAAATGAACATAGCAGCGAAAAGATAACAATTTTGATGTAATACAAAAATCAAACCAAATTGATGTATGCAAAGCACACAATCTGATCCGGTTATTTAGGAAAACCGGATCAGATTGTGTTATATATATATATATATTTATATATTATTATTTATATGAAGCTTATATTTAAACCTGTTATAATTGGAAAAAAGTATCACGCACGCGCCGTATACAAGTCAAAATGATATATATATATATATATATATATATATATATATATATATATATATATATATATATATATATATATATAATATTTTGAGAATGTACTACAAATAAAGTTGTAATAAGTACTAAAATCAAAAAAAAATATTTGGACCTAGATAAGTAGCTAGTAACATAATAAGAACATAAAAACTCAAAGCCGCGACATCATCTTCACATGCAAAAGTCGGTAAGGTAGCGTGCTAGCAAATCCCGAACCTCGTCTATCTCGGCCGTGGTGAAAGAACCCTCCCTTGGTTTTCCATCGAGGAATACCTTATAAAACAAACATAAGGAAACACACATATGACTTTAGTTGACTCTAAAGAAATTAGGGAAATCGAGCTTAAAATGCAAAAATCGGCAAAAAATGACAATCATTTACCCATTATGGGTTTCACATCATGTGAGTGGACTCTAGTTGACTTAAGTACTTACATATATACTTATTAGAACTATATATGACCTTAAAATGTGCGTAAGTGTGGGAGATTAAGGAAAGTTGAGCTAAAAAGGCCAAAATCGGTCCGAAATGAAATTTATTTACCCAAATTGGGTTTCAAAGCATGAAAAATGATTTTGCTTGACTCTAATGGTTATATATGTTGATATTATAACTATATATGTCCTAACATGTGGCTAAATGTGGGAAGTAAAGTAAATTGAACTTGGAAGGCCAAAATAGGCCCGAAATAACATTCTTTTACCCAAATTGGGTTTCAAAGCATGAAAAATGATTTTGCTTGACTCTAATAGTTATATATGTTGCTATTAGAACTATATATGTCCTAACATGTGGCTAAATGTGGGAAACAAAGTAAATTGAACTTGGAAGGCCAAAATAGGCCCAAAATGGCATTCATTTACCCAAATTGGGTTTCCAAGCATGACAAATGATTTTGCTTGACTCTAATGGTTATATATGTTGCTATCAGAACTATATATGTCCTAACATGTGGCTAAATGTGGGAAACAAAGTAAATTGAATTTGGAAGGCCAAAATCTGCCCAAAATGGCCTTCATTTACCCAAAATGGGTTTCAAAGCATGTGAATGGATTTTACTTGACTCTAATAGTTGTATATGTTGTTATTAGAACTATACATGTCCTAACATGTGGCTAAATGTGGGAAACAAAGTAAATTGAACTTGGAAGGCCAAAATCGGCCCGAAATGGCCTTCATTTACCCAAATTGGGTTTCCAAGCATGAAAAATGATTTTGCTTGACTCTAATGGTTATATATGTTGCTATTAGAACTATATATGTCCTAACATGTGGCTAAATGTGGGAAACAAAGTAAATTGAACTTGGAAGACCAAAATCAGCCCGAAATGGCCTTCGTTTACCCAAAATGGGTTTCAAAGCTTGTGAATTGATTTTACTTGACTCTAATAGTTGTATATGTAGTTATTAAAACTATACATGTCCTAACATGTGGCTAAATGTATGAAAATAAGTACAATGAGCTTGAAAGGCCAAAATAGGCCCGAAATGGCCTTCATTTACCCAAAATGGGTTTCAAAGCATGTGAATGGATTTTACTTGACTCTAATGGTTATACATGTTGTTATTAGAACTATACATGTCCTAACATTGTGGCTAAATGTATGAAAATAAGTACAATGATTCTAAAAGGCCTAAATCGGCTAGAAATGGCATTCATTTATCCAAAATGGTTCTTAAGTGATATGAATGTAGTTTACTTGACTCTTATCGTTCTATGTATTTGTTGTAAGTATATATGACCTAAAATGTGGCTAAATGCGGGAAAGTATAAAAAATTGAGCTTACGAGGCCAAAATCGGCCGTAAATTGAGCTACTTATTATTTATGTATAATACCTTCTCAAGATCCCCGACTTCCTTGCAATTTGATATTATATCGAACATGAACCTCAACACATAGTAGCCACACTAGGTTCCCCCGGGTTGTTGAGCACGCTAATTATAAAATTACATTAAAAAAATCATGTAAGAAACGTACATGTTTGTTTTTTAGAAAAGAAAGAAGTAGCTTAAGTAATATCTATTACCTTCATTGCTTTCCACCGAGGAACTTATCCTGTTCTCTCAACTTTCTTCATAGAACTGTAGTTATGTTAATTTCATGTGAGAAGTAGGCAAAGGATGAAATTAGTGAAACATGTTATGCTAATAAGCATTTTAAGTAACAAACATACCTATATATGCATGATTTGAGGAGTAAGGATCGTGGTGGATCTTGAGCTGCAGAATCAAACTGATATACTGTGTTCTTTGAAGGACAAACCACAAGGAGCGACCAATGGAGACTAAAATCCCAAAAAAGTTAGGAAGCAATCATGTGAGTACTTGTATTGTATAATAATGAAGTGGAAAAAATGGATACAAGGTTAAGAACTATACTCTTCAAAACAAGGGGCAAATATGAACTTATGTTGTGCACGTTTAGCTGTTTTGAGACATAGCCAAATATACTCCTTAACCTCACTTGTGTTTTGCAAACAATTGTTAGCTCGGACAAAATTTGGACATAACCACCCATACTGATCGCGTCCACGAGGATCATGATCTTGGAGTAATCTTTAAAGCACAACAAAGTACGTAACATAGATATATTATTAGATATATTGCAAAGGAAGTTCATATATTTCATAAGTACAACTATTATACCTCATGAAGGCTTGAATCAAGGAAACATTCAACATCTCTCTGCAAAGGAACTCCTTCACATCAACCTTAGACACCCATGTCGATGTTTCCTCGTGGTAGTTCAATTCCGTGGTACCCAACTTCACCTCCACAGGTGTATCATCCGGCATATCACGCACATTTGCATGTAGCCATAAGAATGACTTAGTGAGACACTGAACCGTTGGTTTCTCAATACAAGTATCTTTAGAGGGGTTTTGTTCGCAACTTAAGCCTTTGGAGTCTTGCGTTCCTTTACCCGAAATGGCCTTCCTTGGCCTGCTTGTATCCTCCTTCGCCTTCGCCTTTTCTAGAGGAGGTGAGTTCGCCTTGCTTTCCTTGGGCTTGTTTATTCTCTCCAAAACCTATTAATTCAAAGGGAAAAACATTCAACTTAGTTAATATTTAATAGGTATAAAATAAATCAATATGTATATGGATTTTAGTTTCTCATTTTACCTCGTCTGAAAACCTCATCCATGCCGATGACCACAACACATAACAACCACGAGCGTCGATCAAGACATTTATATCAACTGACGGTTTAGGCAACGGAAGAGCAAAGTCTTCGTAACCAGAAGTGATGGTGACTACACTAACCGCCAAGTGCTCATTGTGCACACACTCGTGATGGACTATTGCTCGTTCACTTCGTGGTTGTGCATTTCCTTCAGCCACCACAATCAAACCCTTATCTTTTACATCTAGTAAAAGCTAGCAAGGCGTTTCTTCCTTCCAAAAGTAAATGGATTGAGGTTAGTTTATATTACTTAGTTAAAAAAATTATAAGAAGGATAGTAGTTATCTCTAACTCAAGCATAGATGGTGCTGATTTTTGTGTGTTAGGATGGCTAGCTTTGTCCTCCAAAGGACGATTTAATGGACGTATCGCCGGTATACCAAACTGTGACAGGACCGCGTTGAAACTTTCCGTGATTTTAGCCGTCATGTTATCTGTAATTTCCTCCGTAAGCTTCTCCCGCATAGCTTGTGACATAGATTCGTTAGAGCGTGATCTTGTACCCACACAGGAATCTTTAGCATAGGCTTTTTTCACACCGTGACGAATACCACCAAAACCCCTCAAACGTCCATAGTGGTCCTTTCCAAAAGTCTCATAAAGAGCATCTTTGTTGCCTTCAGGAGTGAACTCGCAGCTAACCTCTTTTTGCTTGATTCCCCATCTACATAGATTATAGAACTACAAGTGTAAGTACAAAAAATAACAAATTAACAAGAGGGGTTGTGCAATGGGGGGGGATTGTGCGGGGGTGTGGCAGCAAGGGGAGGGAGGGTCTACAAGGGGGCAAGAAGGGGGTGGGGAACAGCAGGGGGTCCGCAGGGGGGGCACAGGCGCACAGCAGGGGGCGGTAGGGTCTGCAGGGGGAGTGCAGGGGGAGGGGGGGCAAGCAACGGGGGTGGGGCACGGGAGGGGGAAAGGGGGGTCTCGCAGGGGTGGGGCACAAGCAGGGGGAAGTGGGGTCCGCAGGGGGGTAGGGCACAGCGGGGGGGAAATGGGGGTTCTGTAGTGGTGGGGGGCAAAGCGGGGAAGGGGTTTGAGGGGGGTGGCAGGTGGGGGGGTCCGGTAGGGAGGCGAGCGGGGGAAGGGGGGTCCGCAGGGGGTGGGCGTAGGGGAGGGGGTCCGGGGGAGGGGACAACAAGGGGGGGCGGGCAGGGAGCATAGGAAGGGGGGCAGGGGCGAGAGCGGAGGGGGTATGAGGGGGGCCGTAGGGGAGGGGGTCCGAGGGGGGGCGGGATGGGGGATGGCGGGGAGGTAGCAGGGGGAAGGGGGCAGCAGGGAAGGGGGTCCTGGGGGGGAAGGGGAGGCAGGGGGGAGGGGGACTAGGGGGGGCGGAGGGTGGGGGCCGGGCGGGGAGGCAAGCAGGGGAGGGGGTCCGGGGGGGGCAAGATGGGAGGGGGTCCGGCGGGGAGGCAAAGAAAGGGACGGGGGTTTCGGGGGAGGCAAGCAAGGGGACGGGGGGTCTGCAGGGGGGATGGCAGCAAGCGGGGGAAGAACAAATGATTGCAATTACTTACAACGGCATTTGCTATCTTCAAGGTCCCCGGAACTGAAATGGTCATTTTATTGTTTGAATCACGCCTATGCATGCGACACGGTCAACTTTCACAGATGTTGTGTTGGATGCAGAAGATGTCGTTGTAGATGCATCGATAGAAGGGTAAAATTTATCGTCGATCCACACCTGTCTCGCCCTCGCATAAGTGTAGGAATCCATATGATGGTAGTGGTTCTTCTGTTTTGAACTGTGTGCATGTTTCTCACGCTTAGCCTATAAAATCACATGGTTAGTTTGAAAACACATCTAATTGTATTAAAAGTAAATATACAAAGTCGAATATGCGATAAATAGCACAATACTTACCACCATCTCCGGCGTAGTATTTTGGGCAACAAATGCCTCCCAATCCTCTCGTTTTATATGGCACCAAATCTCATAAGGTATGTTATCCGGTTGTTGTGGCTCTTCCTCTCCCCCGTCGTTTTCTGTTTCTTCTGTCTCATTTTAATTTGATTTTACAATGCTCCTCCTCTTTACATTCTTCTTTTCATTCCACTTTCTCCGTTTCGGGATCCAACCACTAACTAGTTTGCTTTTGAAAGCTCCAAATCTTTCGGCCACCGCGGATAGGAACAACGCCTTTTTGGCATCATTAGGAGTAATATGGAACAAGTCCTATAGAAACAAGAAACAAACAAATAGTTAATTTTCATATACATATATATCAATGAAAACATGTTGTTATTAGAGCTATATATGTCCTAACATGCGGCAAAATGCGCCAAACTAAGTACATTGAACATGAAAAGCAAAAAACGGCCTGAAATGGCCTGCATTTACCCAAAATCGGTTTCATCTACCCAAAATGGGTTTCAAAGCATGTGAATGGAGCTATATATGTTGTTATAAGAGCTAATGGTTGTATATGTTTTTATAAGAGCTATATATGTCCTAACATGTGGCTAAATGCGAGAAACTAAGTATATTGAACATGAAAAGCAATAAAAAGGCCCAAAATGGCCTTCATTTACCCAAAATCGGTTTCATCTACACAAAATGGGTTTCAAACCATGTGAATGGATTTTAGTTAACTCTAATGGTTGTATATGTTCTTATAAGAGCTTTATATGTCCTAAGATGTGGCTAAATGCGAGAAACTAAGTACATTGAACATGAAAAGCAAGAAAAGGCCCGAAATGGCCTTCATTTACCCAAAATCAGTTTCATCTACCCAAAATGGGTTTTAAAGCATGTGAATGGATTTTAGTTAACTCTAATGGTTGTATATGTTGTTATTAGAGCTATATATGTCCTAACATGCGGCTAAATGCGAGAAACAAAGTACATTGAACATGAAAAGCAAAAAAGGCCCGAAATGGCCTTCATTTACCCAAAATGGGTTTCAAAGCATAAGAAGTGATATTTCTTAACTCTAATGGTTGTATATGTTGTTATTACAACTAAATATGTCCTAACATGTGGCTAAATGTGAGATACTAAGTGCATTGAACATGAAAAGCAAAAATCGGTCTGAAATGGCCTTCATTTACCCAAAATCGGTTTCATCTACTCAAAATGGGTTTCAAAGCATGTGAATGGATTTTAGTTGACTCTAATGGTTGTATTTGTTGTTATAAGAGCTATATATGTCCTAACATGTGGCTAAATGCGAGAAACTAGGTACATTGAGCATGAAAAGCAAAAAACGGCCCGAAATGGTCTTTATCTACCAAAATGGGTTTCAAAACATGTGAATTCATTTTTCTTGACTCTAATGGTTGTATATGTTGTTATAAGAGCTATATATATCCTAAAATGTGGCTAAATGCGAGTAACTAAGTACATTGAACATGAAAAGCAGAAAAAGGCCCGAAATGGCCTTCATTTACCCAAAATCGGTTTCATCAACCCAAAATGGGTTTCAAAGCATGTGAATGGATTTAGGTTAACTCTAATGGTTGAATATGTTGTTATAAGAGCTTTATATGTCCTAACATGTTGCTAAATGCGAGAAACTAAGTACATTGAACATGAAAAGCAAAAATAGGCCCGAAATGGCCTTCATTTACCCAAAATCGGTTTCACCTACCCAAAATGGGTTTCAAAGCATGTGAATGGATTTTAGTTAACTCTAATGGTTATATATGTTGTTATAAGAGCAATATATGTCCTAACATGTGGCTAAAAGCGAGAAACTAAGTACATTGAACATGAAAAGCAAAAAAGACCCGAAATGGCCTTCATTTACCCAAAATGGGTTTCAAAGCATAAGAAGTGATTTTTCTTAACTCTAATGGTTGTATATGTTGTTATTACAGCTAAATATGTCCTAACATGTGGCTAAATGCGAGAAACTAAGTACATTGAACATGAAAAGCAAAAACCGGCCCGAAATCGCCTTCATTTACCCAAAATCGGTTTCATCTACCCAAAATGGGTTTCAAAGCATGTGAATGGATTTTAGATAACTCTAATGGTTTAATTTGTTATTATAAGAGATTTATATTTCTTAACATGTGGCTAAATGCGAGAAACTAAGTACATTGAACATGAAAAGCAAAAAAAGCCCCGAAGTGGCCTTCATTTACCTAAAATCAGTTTCATCTACCCAAAATGGGTTTCAAACCATGTGAATGGATTTTAGTTAACTCTAATGGTTGTATATGTTCTTATAAGAGCTTTATATGTCCTAACATGTGGCTAAATGCGAGAAACTAAGAACATTGAACATGAAAAGCAAAAAAAGGCCCGAAATGGCCTTCATTTGCCCAAATCAGTTTCATCTACCCAAAATGGGTTTTAAAGCATGTGAATGGATTTTAGTTAACTCTAATGGTTGTATATGTTGTTATTAGAGCTATATATGTCCTAACATGCGGCTAAATGCGAGAAACTAAGTACATTGAACATGAAAAGCAAAAAAGGCCCGAAATGGCCTTCATTTACCAAAAATGTGTTTCAAAGCATAAGAAGTGATATTTCATAACTCTAATGGTTGTATATGTTGTTATTACAACTAAATATGTCCTAACATGTGGCTAAATGTGAGAAACTAAGTGCATTGAACATGAAAAGCAAAAATCGGCCTGAAATGGCCTTCATTTACCCAAAATCGGTTTCATCTACTCAAAATGGGTTTCAAAGCATGTGAATGGATTTTAGTTGACTCTAATGGTTGTATTTGTTGTTATAAGAGCTATATAAGTCCTAACATATGGCTAAATGCGGGAAACTAGGTACATTGAGCATGAAAAGCAAAAAACGGCCCGAAATGGCCTTTATCTACCAAAATGGGTTTCAAAACATGTGAATTGATTTTTCTTGACTCTAATGGTTGTATATGTTGTTATAAGAGCTATATATGTCCTAACATGTGGCTAAATGCGAGTAACTAAGTACATTGAACATGAAAAACAGAAAAAGGCCCGAAATGGCCTTCATTTACCCAAAATCGGTTTCATCAACCCAAAATGGGTTTCAAAGCATGTGAATGGATTTTAGTTAACTCTAATGGTTGTATATGTTGTTATAAGAGCTTTATATGTCGTAACATGTTGCTAAATGCGAGAAACTAAGTACATTGAACATGAAAAGCAAAAATAGGCCCGAAATGGCCTTCATTTACCCAAAATCGGTTTCATCTACCCAAAATGGGTTTCAAAGCATGTGAATGGATTTTAGTTAACTCTAATGGTTATATATGTTGTTATAAGAGCTATATATGTCCTAACATGTGGCTAAAAGCGAGAAACTAAGTACATTGAACATGAAAAGTAAAAAAGGCCCGAAATGGCCTTCATTTACCCAAAATGGGTTTCAAAGCATAAGAATTGATTTTTCTTAACTCTAATGGTTGTATATGTTGTTATTACAACTAAATATGTCCTAACATGTGGCTAAATGCGAGAAACTAAGTACATTGAACATGAAAAGCAAAAACCGGCCCGAAATCGCCTTCATTTACCCAAAATCGGTTTCATCTACCCAAAATGGGTCTCAAAGCATGTGAATGGATTTTAGATAACTCTAATGGTTTTATTTGTTATTATAAGAGCTTTAAATGTCTTAACATGTGGCTAAATGCGAGAAACTAAGTACATTGAACATGAAAAGCAAAAAAAGGCCCGAAGTGGCCTTCATTTACCCAAAATCAGTTTCATCTACCCAAAATGGGTTTTAAAGCATATGAATGGATTTTTGTTAACTCTAATTTTTGTATATGTTCTTATAAGAGCTTTATATGTCCTAACATGTGGCTAAATGCGAGAAACTAAGAACATTGAACATGAAAAGCAAAAAAAGGCCCGAAATGGCCTTCATTTGCCCAAATCAATTTCATCTACCCAAAATGGGTTTTAAAGCATGTGAATGGATTTTAGTTAACTCTAATGGTTGTATATGTTGTTATTAGAGCTATATATGTCCTAACATGCGGCTAAATGCGAGAAACTAAGTACATTGAATGTGAAAAGCAAAAAACGGCCCGAAATGGCATTCATTTACCCAAAATGGGTTTTAAAGCATAAGAAGTGATATTTCTTAACTCTAATGGTTGTATATGTTGTTATTACAACTAAATATGTCCTAACATGTGGCTAAATGCAAGAAACTAAGTGCATTGAACATGAAAAGCAAAAATCGGCCTGAAATGGCCTTCATTTACCCAAAATCGGTTTCATCTACCCAAAATAGGTTTCAAAGCATGCGAATGAATTTTAGTTAACTCTAATGGTTGTATTTGTTGCTATAAGAGCAATATTAACAAATGGCTAAATGCGAGAAACTAGGTACATTGAGCATGAAAAGCAAAAAATGGCCCGAAATGGCCTTCATCTACCAAAATGGGTTTCAAAACATGTGAATTGATTTTTCTTGACTCTAATAGTTGTATATATTGTTATAAGAGCTATATATGTCCTAACATGTGGCTAAATGCGAGTAACTAAGTACATTGAACATGAAAAGCAAAAAAAAGGCCCGAAATGGCCTTCATTTACCCAAAATCGGTTTCATCAACCCAAAATGGGTTTCAAAGCATGTGAATGGATTTCAGTTAACTCTAATGGTTGTATATGTTGTTATAAGAGCTTTATATGTCCTAACACGTGGCTAAATGCGAGAAACTAAGTACATTGAACATGAAAAGCAAAAATAGGCCCAAAATGGCCTTCATTTACCCAAAATCGGTTTCATCTACCCAAAATGGGTTTCAAAGCATGTGAATGGATTTTAGTTAACTCTAATGGATATATATGTTGTTATAAGAGCTATATATGTCCTAACATGTGGCTAAAAGCGAGAAACTAAGTACATTGAACACGAAAAGCAAAAATGGCCCGAAATGGCCTTCATTTACCCAAAATGGGTTTCAAAGCATAAGAAGTGATTTTTCTTAACTCTAATGGTTGTATATGTTGTTATTACAACTAAATATGTCCTAGCATGGGGCTAAATGCGAGAAACAAAGTACATTGAACATGAAAAGCAAAAACCGACCCGAAATCGCCTTCATTTACCCAAAACCGGTTTCATCTACCCAAAATGGGTTTCAAAGCTTGTGAATGGATTTTAGTTAACTCTAATGGTTGTATATGTTGTTATTAGAGCGATATATGTTCTAAAATGTGGCTGCGAGAAACTAAGTACATTGAACATGAAAAGAAAAAAAGGCCCGAAATGGCCTTCATTTACCTAAAATGGGTTTCAAAGCATAAGAAGTGATTTTTCTTAACTCTAATGGTTGTATATGTTGTTATTACAACTAAATATGTCCTAACATGGGGCTAAATGCGAGAAACTAAGTACATTGAACATGAAAAGCAAAAATCGGCCCGAAATCGCCTTCATTTACCCAAAATCGGTTTCATCTACTTAAAATGGGTTTCAAAGCATGTGAATGGATTTTAGTTAACTCTAATGGTTGTATATGTTGCTATAAGAGCTTTATATGTCCTAACATGTGGCTAAATGCGAGAAACTAATTACATTGAACATGAAAAGCAAAAAACGGCCCGAAATGGCCTTCATTTACCCAAAATGGGTTTCAAAACATGTGAAGTGATTTTTCTTGACTCTAATGCTTGTATATGTTGTTATCATAGCTATATATGTCCTAACATGTGGCTAAATACGAGAACTTAAACTAATTGAGTTGAAAATTAAACTTACACAAGTGTCTTCCTATAATGATTTCTTCATTCCCTCGGGCACATCCTTCCATTTGACCAAAATGTTGAGTTTGCGCATACAAAACCCAATATGCTGCCCATACTTTGCACGCCACTTACCACAAGGTTGACCCAAATCATCATACTCGGTGGTCATATGGATATTTCTATCAACATTCAAACCCTTAGTCGCACCCTTTCCTTTTCGCTTCTTTGTTGCAAAGATGCTTGGAGTTTTGGTGGTCCTATGCAATTCTTTCCCCACATTATGGTGTGGCACAACGATGGAAGAAATGCATGGATAATCTTCCCTAGCATTGTCGTCAATGGGGGGAGCATTATCGGCTAGCTCCTCATTTATTTCAGCCAAGCGAATTTCCCTATCACGCAAGCGCTTCTCATCATGCGTTATGTCTCCCGGTTCACCTTTATCCTCCTCCTTGTCCGCATCATGCTCATCATCATCATCCAATGACTTATCATAATCATCATCGGTTTCTTCCTCCACAATCACATCATCTCGGACCATGTTTGAAAGTCCTGAAATAATGTAAAAAAAAGAATTTAGAAACGAGCAAGAGTTAACAAAAAAACAATGGTATCAAACAAACATCAAACAAATATAACCATGCTGCCCACCACCCTTGCACAACCCCCCACCCCGCTTCCCCCCACCCCGCCGCCGACCCCCTTGCACAAACCCCCACCTCCTTCCCACCCTTGCAGACCCCCGGCCCCTCGCCCCCCCTACTGCACCCCCACCCTTGCGGCCCCCCCTGCGACCCCCCTTGCTGCCCCACCCCCGCGTAACCCACCCCCGTGACCCACCCCCCCGCACGCCCCTCACCGTGCTTCCCCTCCCTGCACCCCCCCCCGGTCTGCTGCCCCCTACAGATCCCCTACCCTTGCTGCCCCCTGCAGACCCCCTTGCTGCCCCACCCCGCGCGAACCCACCCCCGCTGCCCACCCCCCCTTGCACCGCCCCCCCCCGCTTCCCCTCCTTGCAGACCCCCCCACCCTACGCCCCCACCCTTGTAGAACCCACCCTTGTTGCCCACCCCCTTTGCACAACCCCCCCTCCCGCACAAGCCATAATTCGATCGAAAAGACGGAAACGACATTCATCTACCCAAAATATCTTTAAAATCATGTGACCCGACTTTAAGTGACTCTAATGGTTAATTGAGCGATAAATTAAGTTAATTGAGGTCGAAAAGCCAAAATCGGCCCGAAATGACATTCACTTACCCAAAATGGGTTTCAAACATGTGAAGCGAGTTTAGTTTATTGTAATACATATATACATATGAATAAGAACTATACATGACCTAAAATGAGGCTAAAAGCGATAAATTAAGTTAATTGAGCTCGAAAAGCCGAAATCGGCCCGAAATGACATTCACTTACCCAAAATGGGTTTCAAACATGTGAAGCGAGTTTTGTTGATTGAAATACATATATACATACCAATAAGAACATTACATGACCTAAAATGAGGCTAAAAGCGATAAATTAAAGAAATTGAGCTCGAAAAGCTGAAATCAGCCCGAAATGACATTCACTTACCCAAAATGGGTTTCAAAACATGTGAAGCGAGTTTAGTTGATGGTAATACATATATACATACCAATAAGAACTATACATGACCTAAAATGAGGCTAAAAGCGATAAATTAAGTTAATTGAGCTCGAAAAGCCAAAATCGGCCCGAAATGACATTCACTTACCCAATATGGGTTTCAAACATATGAAGCGAGTTTAGTTGATTGTAATACATATATACATACCAATAAGAACTATACATGACCTAAAATGAGGCTAAAAGCGATAAATTAAAGAAATTGAGCTCGAAAAGCCGAAATCGGCCCGAAATGACATTCACTTACCCAAAATGGGTTTCAAAACATGTGAAGCGAGTTTAGTTGATTGTAATACATATATACATACCAATAAGAACATTACATGATATTACAAGCGACGAAAAGTGAGAAATTAAGTCAAATGACCTTGAAAAGCTGAAAGCCGGAATTTGAACTTGAGAAGTCGAGCCTATTGTTTACTTTTGCCACCTTCCTATGAAGTTTCAACCATTATCCCTTCCCCGTGATCTGCACGCATGTAATTTGTCGCTAACTCGACATCAGTCACATCGGACTTCGGAATGGTGAAAGGCGGGGTGTCTTCAAATGCATCATACTCCTCCTTATCCTCAACACCACTAACTCCAAGTATACTTCTTTTTCTAGGGACAACAATTGACCACTTGTTATCAGAAGGGTCAGTTACGTAGAATACTTGCTTAACTTGTGATGTAAGCACGAATGCCTCTTCACAATAACGCAACCGACCCAAGTCTACAAGAGTAAATCCACAAGGGTCATCTTTTCTTATGCAGCGCCGGTTATAATCAACCCACTTGCATCGAAATAAGCAGACTGTGAAACCAGAGTAGTCAAGCTCCCATATATCTTGAACCCGCCCATAGTATAACAATTTAGCATCAATAGGAGACTTGTCTTTGCCACTTGCATACTGTGTAGATGATGCCTCTACTGAAACGCCACTATTCTGCAGAGATCTCGACTTTTGGTCTTGACGATCTGTCCAAAATGTAAATCTGTTAATATCATAACCCTCATAGGAGTGCACAGCTTCTCGAGGACCAAATGCTAGCCACTTCAGAGTTTCAGAAACATTGGAATCTACTTCATGCATTAATCGGTTATGGAACCAATCAATAAATGTCTTATTATGTAACTGCATCAATGCTCTAGTCCCTTTACCTGGATTCTGATCGCATAACTCCTCCATATGCTCATCCAAGTAGGGATGGACCTGTACTATATGGTGCAATACAAATAAGTGTGCTTGTATGCGCCTTTCAACAAGAGGTGCGATCATTTTTGAGCCAAGTGTACCTTTACCCTCGAGTCTGCCCTCGTGTCGAGATGTAGGAAGTCCAATAGGATCAACATTAGGTAAGAACTCAGCCACAAAATTACTGACCTGTTCACTCACAATCCCCTGAATTATACTTCCTTCTAGTTGAGCAGGATTCCTTACCTTATCTTTCAAAGAGCCCATATGTCTCTCAAAGGGATAGCACCACCTCAAAAACACCGGACCACATAGCATAATTTCTCGAACTACATGTACAACCAAATGGACCATAATGTCGAAGAAAGCAGGTGGGAAATACATCTTAAACTTGCACAAAGTCTCTATCCCACCAGCCTGGCAAGCATCAAGCTTCGACGGTTGTAACTTTTTACTACATATAGTATTGAAAAACGAACATAGTTCTGTTATGGTGTGTCTCACGTGTTTCGGCAATATCCCTCGAATTGCAATCGGTAAGAATACTTGCATCATTACATGACAATCGTGAAACTTCATACTCTATAATTTCAACTCACCGTTTAAGGTAACAAATCTTTTTATGTTCGATGAGTACCCTGACGGAACCTTAACGACGTACAAAGACTCGCAAAAAAAGTCGCTTCTCAGCTCTAGATAGAGTGTAGCAAGCCGGAGCCAAATAGTCCCTATCATCATCCTTCACCGTTTTCTTTCCTTTTCCTTCAATTCCTGCAGGCGACCCTTCTTCGTTTTCCTTTTCTTTTCCCTTTTCTTTTCCCTTTCCTTTTCCTTTGCTAGGCACTTTCTCATTTTTCTTTCTTTTCTTAGTGTCCCTCTTTTGAGCCCATAGCTCTGGTCGAAGTCCCTCACTTTCCAGATACAGTCGCACCCCTTTGCTATCCTTTGTCTTATGTGGAATATTCATAAGTGTCCCTAGAATGGCGTCACATACATTTTTCTCTATGTGCATGACGTCCAGACAATGTCTAACCTCTAGATCTCTCCAATATAGAAGTTTCCACATAATAGACTCCTTTTTCCAAAGTCCCTTATCACCAACACTCGCTCCTTTGCCGAATATCGTTTCAATACCCTTGACTTGATCATAAACCTCAATACCAGTCAATGGTCTACGAGCAACCCCTTCCTCAATTGTTCCATCGAATGCCTTCTTCTTATTACGATAAGGATGGTCGCATCGAAGGAACCTTTGGGTGCGCATATAAACATCTTTGTGACAAGTAGTAATGTATTTAGATGTTGTGTCGTCCACGCAAATCGGGCATGCTTTCTTCCCTTTGTTCTTGTACCCGGATAAGTTCCCATAAGCAGGATAGTCATTAAGAGTGAATAAAAGCATGGCACGCAATGTGAATACCTCATCAGCATGTGCGTCATACACATAAACCCCTTCATCCCACATTTTTTCTCAAATCATCAACAAGTGGCTGGAGGTAGACATCTATGTCGTTTTCAGGCTGTTTCGGCCCTGAAATAAGAATCAACGACATGATGTACTTGCGTTTCATGCACAACCAAGGAGGCAAGTTGTATATAACTAGAAGAACCGGCCATGTACTATGTTGAAAACTAAGAGTGCCAAATGGGTTCATCCCATCCGTGCATAGGCCAAGCCTCAAATTTCTGGCCTCGGCACCAAAGGGCTTATGCACCCGATCGATACCTTTCCACTCAGGAGAATTAGCCGGATGTTTGATAAAACCGTCCTTCTTCCTTCGTTCTGCATGCCACCTCAAGTTCTTAGCATCTTTTTTAATTGAAAACATGCGTTTTAATCGTGGTATAATCGGAAGATACCACATCACCTTTGCTGGAGGCCCTTTCTTATCACTAACCCCTGCGCGCTTGTAACGCGACTTCCCACATTGAGGACACCCATCCATATTTTCATATTCATTTCGATATAGCTCACAATCGTTTGGACAAGCATGTATCCTATGGTACTCTAAACCAAAGGGACACATCAGTTTCTTAGCATAGTAGTTCGACTTGGGTAGTTCATGGTCGTCCGACAGCATATCACCAAAGGCTTGCAACAAGGAAGTGAAACAAGAGTCACTTATACCGCCTTTCGTCTTGATATTAAAGAGTGTTATCACGGCCGTCAGCTTCGTGTACCTCGTACAATCGGGATACAACGGTTTCCGAGATGCCTCGGTCATGCACTCAAAAACACGAGGCCGTTTGCGAGCATAATCATCCACCCCCTCCATCATCTCCTCTATACAGTTCCCTTCATCATCATCATCCTCTACTTCATTATCCTCATATTCGTCCTCGATGTTCTTGTCTCAATGACATCAAATGGACATTGTTAACAATGGCATTCCCACCATCATATATACCCTCCTCACCGTGCCAAACCCATACATGGTAGTCTTGCCTAAACCTGCGACGAAAGATATGCTCCCTAAGCGACCCAGTGCTACTAACCATGCCCACATTACTACAATCAACACAAGCACAATAAAACCCCTCGGTTCCCATTGCAGCCTGATGACTTAATGGAGCATCACAAAATTCATAGACCCCATCCACGAATTCACACGTGTCGCGACTACCGTACATCCATGCACGATTCATTTCAATCATACCTCTTATTAAACACAAACAACAAGTACTCATGTCAATAACGAACTTCATTACATGATTAGAGTTTTTGAACCATATATATTTAATGAAATTAGGCATGCTTTCCAAGAGTCCTTATCACTCCAACTTAACCCATCCTTAGATGTCTAATCTCACTAGTGAATGTATGCCTTCTTTTCGATTCTACGGAAAATCCGGCAGCATTTCCCTACAGTTCTCCAAGTACACGATGTAGATGTATAGCTACTTAGATCAACATATGTACCCAAAGAACAAAAGTAGGGATTCGACGAGCCAAGATTTTCCTTTAGAATCGAAATAAAGGCATACATTCACCAGCTAAGTGAGATTAGACATCTAAGAACAGTCCCAAACCGGGGACTATTCAAGACTTACTCCTAATGAGTAAGTCTCGAACGTATCTAGGCATATGATATGATGATGCATACATAGGTTTTTAAACAACAAAACATTTTACATCTAATCTCAATTCAATGATAAATATATACATATTTTCACATATAAACCAATTTATTATGAAAGAAAGTTAAATATGAATGATAACATACCAATATCAAGGTTATAAATAGGAAAATCGAACTCAACACTCCGTCACTAGCTAGCTTCAATCAACAACAAAGTGAAAGTTAACATTAGTATAAATTAGCAAATCAAACAAAAGTAAACAAAACTAAACTAATGTAAACAAAACTAAACTAAATTAAACTAAACTAAATTAAACCAAACTAAACTAAACTAAACTAAACTAAACCAAACTAAACTAAACAAAACCAAACTAAACCAAACTAAACTAATCTAAATTAAACTAAACTAAACTAAACTAAACTAAACTAAACAAAACAAAACTAACTAAACTAATTAAGTACAACAACAACAACAACAACAACAACAACAACAACAACAACAACAACAACAACAACAACAACAACAACACAACAACCACAAAAATAACAACCACGACTACAACAACAACAACAACCCCACCAAAGCCCTAGCTTTTTAACCTAAAAATCAAACTAACTACTTAAACTAAAATCAAATTAACTAAAATCAATCAACTTTGAACCCTTTAACTATTATACGACCTAATTTCACTAACAATTATTCATAAAACTACAACGAATTATAAACTTTAAGTTTCAAATATGAGATTAAAATAAAAGTTATGAACTTTTAGTTACCTAGGAAGAGGTAGAGGAGGAATGTAGTTGTTTAGGGTGGGGTAGAGGACGAATGTAGTTGTTTAGGAGGAGGAAGGTGGAGGTGCGCCCAAAATCGCAGAGGAGTCGAGGTGGAGGTGCGCCGAAAATCGCAGAGGAGTCGAGGTGGATGTGCGCAAGATAGGGCGCCCAGCGGTGATGTGTGGTGGTGCGTCGTCGAACCCTCAGGTGTGGAGACTTGAACTCGCTGAATTGAAGGAGGGATGAATTGAATGCTGGTGGAGGGAATTGAATGCGGGTGAATTAAGAAGGGACGATAAAAACACGGGCTTTTGTGGCTGGGAAAAAAACCGAATAATCTGATTCGGTCCTAAGAACCGGATCAGATTATTAAAAACCGCAGCCGATTATATTATCTGATTCGGTTCATTAAAAGACCGGATCAGATTGTTTGCCCAGATTTCCCTCCCATTTTTCCATTGCTTTTCGGATGCGGTTTTCTAAAAACCGAATCTGTTACTAAGTGATAGAAAAGGTTTTTTCCACTAGTGCAACAACTTCATTTTGAACTTCCAGTTCAGACAGGGATCAATGTTTTATTACCTTTATTATTTTGCCATCTTCTCCAATTCTTCTCCCCCTAAGTTGGTAAATTATCTCAAATATAGGGGCATCGAACTCTTAACCAACTTAGAATATAATTTTCATATGCAACAAATTACATCTCTCCAGGAGTATACAATTACCAAATTTCATCTCTTCCGGAGAATACTATCTATGGGAAGTATACTATTTACTTTGCAGTCATTTTTCACTTATTTTTCTATTCTTGCGCTGACATATGATAGCTCCAATCAAGAGATTATCATCATTCATAAATCACTTGTATGTGGTTTGACTAGATGTTGATCTTCTATTCCCCCAAGACTTAAAAATGTGCATTTATCACTCAAATTTCTCACATACAAGTTGTTTTAATGAGCCTTTGGTCATCTAATATGTGACTATATATAAGTCACTATGGTGAACTTCTGGTCACCTAATGTTTGTTCACATACAAATTTGTTCAATGTCAATAAGTCTTCTTTTGAACTCTTCTATCGAATCAAACAATTCATATTTCACGATTGGAGTCTAGCTCAATCCCATTATTATGTCTTGCCATTCAATTTATCATACATATAACATGAGAGAGCGTCAGCACATCAACTCTTTATATAAAATCGAACTTAACTTCTCAAAACTGGTAATAATAAACCCGGATGGCCTCACTTATCACATCCAAACACATTTGAGATTTAACTAATTATATGTTTTTCAACACTAGTGATCACTTTGTTCGAAAACTTTATGCTTGGCCATGTATAAGATGTGTTATCATAACGTCAACTTGTGTCTTTTCTATGACCGACCAGACAATTGACTAGCACTTTATTTGAAGATAATTCATACTCTGTTGGAGTATCGATTATATTCTTGATACATGTCAATTTCACTAGTCATATACCGCTCTTCTAAAGTATCTAATATATTCCTGGTAAATAGTAACTTTATTGGACACATCTATTATCTGTGTAATCAAAGATACTCATTCATACCCATCTTCAAGATGGTATCATTCTAAATATTCAATAATCATGTTGTCAAATCTATTTAATAAGTCCATAACATAAGCTAGTATATGTACCAAATGACCATTAACATATTCTTTTGTTCTCGTGCAAGGATTTCACACATTTGCAGGTTATCTCCCCTAATCCTTGCATCTGCGGTGCGAAAATAACCTACCAACTTTTTTTTTGAGGGGAACCTACCAACTTTTATGTACACCTTACACCATTAAAGTTATAAAGTTCCTTGCAATATCATTTATTAATGCAAGCATGCTTTACATAAATAGAATAAGTGTCAAGAAAATATAATAACATGTCCGAAAATTAAGACACAAAAACAATGAAGTATCCAAAACTAAAAAATATCAAAATAAAATGTCCAGATTTAATTAAATATCCATAAAACATGCAAAATCATAATGCGTCCATAGAGTTCAATTAATACCATGAACATAAAAAACTAGAGTCTATTCTTTACATCATTAAGAGTTCAATTATTCCCTTTAGGGGTGGTGAGTTAACTAACAGTTTCCAAGTGACTTGTATTGCTAGAGTCAAAATCACTTTTGCCATCTTCATACATATGATTTGTCTCTATTTTATTTTATTTATGATTTAGTGATTGTTGATAAAGATCAACCAGATCTTTTGGAGTACGACACACAAGAGACGAATGACCTTTTCCTCCACAACGATAACATTCATGGGTAACATTCTCCCTTTTACCTTTCTTGTGTCTGTTATCATCTTTATTGTCCCACTTTTGGTTGGAATATGAGTTCTTGAAATAATTAACCACATTGACCTCGACCATATCCGTGTCCATGCCTACGACGACAACCTCAGCCACGGCCCCGACCACTATGACTGGCACTATATTTAGTCTTAAATTCTTTCCCCATCATGGGATATCACATTCACTGCAGGGAATGGAGTAGAGCCATTAGTCGTGATCCATGTGTTTTCATTAAGAGCTTGTTATTTTACTCAGCCACAAGCAGACAAGATATTAATCAGAAATTCTTTTAACCTTCCCTCGGTATTGTGTCTGCAGGACAAAATTATTTGCATGGAAGGTGGAGTATGTGTTTTTCTAACATTTCATCGTTAATTTTCTCTCCACATAATGTCAATTGAGAAGTATTTATGAGCACGACTGAGTTGGATTCACTCACAGATTTGAAATCTTGCAATCTCTAATTTCATCAATCACAACAAGCTTTGGGCAATGTTATATTTTTTTGTTGGTGGTTCAAGGAATTCGTAGAGTAGGGAATGTAAGAATAATTCGAATAAATAATATTCCTGTAATAGTGCTATACAGTATAATATGACGCATAACAAAGCTTTCATAGAATAAATAGATAAATATAATAAATCTCCAAAATTGACCCAAACAAGAAATAACAAAGCTTTCCTATCTAAAGCAAGAGCAAGCAGATTACATCAGTTATGTGATATGTCTAATATACTGATCAAATATGATTACAGTTACACCCAACAAAGAAAACAATTAAGAGTCTTTAAAGAAATATACTTTATGCAAAGTAGAAATTTAAGAATCATCAAGTCTTAAAAGATGATTGCAAATGAACATAGCAGCGAAAAGATAACAATATCATACTGAACTTTGAACTTTGCATTAGTTTGATGTTTGGTTGTTTTAAGAGGTTTACTTAACATCAATATTATACTGAACTTTGAACTTTGGAGCGAAAGGATAAGAATATATTGCACTTGATAATACCAACAAAATTTGCCACAATAAACAAGTAACACAAGAACTCAACACTAAGTCAAGATTGTTCGGCTAATCCACCTACTCAGAAATTGCGGCTAATCAGATAAAAATATCATGATGCAAATTTTTTTTTCTTTTCTTTTCTGCCATGCTAACATGAACCACAATTCTAGACGACCAGACATAATCGGTGCAATATTTTGCTTGACGACTCAAAATTGCGACGGAACAAATTTGTTTATAATTAGTCAAATCCAGCAATCAAGGATAGTCGCTAATAAGAAAAATGATAAAACTTACCTCACTAACATATGATTTCTTTGGTTTCTCGTTTACTCAGTCGGCTAGGGTTTGGTGCTCATAACATGTTGTGAAATTAGGGTTAGGGAGATAGAGAGTTTTATAGGAGAATAGTCGTGTCTAGGGGTGTTAACGAGCCGAACCGAGACCGAACATGTCCAGGCTCGGCTCGGCTCAAGAATGATTGAGGATCGGCTCGGCTCGAGCTCGAAGCTCGTCGAGCCTCCAATATTTGGGCTCGGCTCGAGCTCGAGAGGACAAAGTCCAAGCTCGGCTCGAAACTTGGCTCGAAAAAGTTGGGCTTAGGCCAAACCGAGTAGGCCCAAGTCAATATCTAAAGCTTCACTTAGGCGGTAGGCCCAACCGTATAGGCCAAGTATGCCCAAGAAAGTAGGTGAGCTTGTTCACTCACCCACCATATGCTTTTATAACTTGGTTTCCCTCTTAGCATTGCTAAGATTTCAATGTGGGACTCCATGGTTTGTTGAAAAAAAACAAACTCATCCTACCCATACTTTTATAACTTGGTTTCCCTCTTAGCATTGCTAGGTTTTCAATGTGGGACTCCATGATTTGTTTAAAACATCCTACCCATGATTTTATAGCTTGGTTTCCCTCTTAGCATTGCTAAAATTTCAATGTGGGACTCCAGCTTTTGTTTAAGAAAATAACTAACTCTAGATATTCTTTTATAACTTGGTTTCCCTCTTAACTTCACTAAAGTTTCAATGTGGGACTTCTTGTTTTATTTAAAAACTTCCAACCTTGTAACAACAAGACTCTAAGTGCATTTAAATAATCAATTATTAAATAGTTTAATTATTAAATAATCAAATATTTTAGTATATACTTCATTCCTTTTGTGAAGAAAATGGAGTATAAAGTTTGTTTTCCAACCAAGGAGGTACGAAATCAAACTCTAAGTTGAGGTAAGGAGTAGTAGCTATTTATAAAGAAAATAAGATTGGTGCTTGTTTTCTTAACCAATGTGGGACTTTAGTGCCTAGTGGAGTACTATTTAAGGTCCAAGTTGGATTACATATTAAGATATAAATAGTAATGTAAATTTCATCGAACGTGTTTGCGAGCTTTCGAGCCGAACTCTATTAGGCTCAGGCTCGGCTCGTTAAGGTCTCGAGCCGATCTCGAACTCGAATCGAGCCCCTCCGAGCCGAGCTTTGACCGAGCTTTGACCGAGCCGAATCCGAATAGTTTGCAAGCCGTCCTGGCTCGTTAGCACCCCTAGTCGTGTCCTCTATTATTCCATATGAGGGAAATTTATATAGTACAATATGTAGGTAACTTGCTTGGGGAACAAGTGATCTAATTACAATAGGAGTACATGTAAACTAGTATATACAAGATATTATTCCCTAATAGACATCCACTATAATATTTCATAACAGTTTTAAATATATTAGTGAACATGCAAATTATAAGTCAATCTAGAAGCATCTAATTTAATTTATTATTATACTTATCCTTAAATTATTTTACTTATTTTAAAAAAAGCTTAAAAAATGGAAAAATTCAGATTAATCAACATGTCTCATCTATCAAATTTCTATAAATGCTTGGCTTCATATTCTGATGATTAAATTTTAAAAAATAATATCGATTAAAATAATTTCCATATTAAAATGTATATATTTATAGATAAATGGAGATTGCTATAATTTGGTTGCCAAAAATTTATAGATCAATATTTAACTTTAATATAAGATTATATGTAGAGTCTCGGATTTACTTGCATGCATTTTGTTTTCATGATAAATAATAATCATCTATGTACATAAAAAAAAATAAAAGCAATATGTTACTTATCTGAATTAGTGTAATTCATTGCATATCTTCGAAAATTCAAGTGCTTAGCTATCCATGAACTCCGTCGTCAAATCTCCGTGTTGATCTTAATCCCAAAAAATGAAGTTCCTCATTTTTTTCTTCTCGAATTTCAACTTTTGGACCTTGATTCATTCTTCCCGAAAAAATTGTTGCATGTTACTATTTTTCATAGATCTACTATATAATCACATATTTTTATATGATTATGAAATTTTTTTTGAACCAAAGAAATTTTTCTTTTGAGATTCAGTGTTTGTTTTGTTCGAAATTTTTAGAAAGGACAGTTTTCGAACCAAAGAATATTTTATTTTGAGATTTTGTGTTTGGATTGTTTGGATTTGTGGAGAGGAAGTGAGAGTGACAGAGAGAGAGAATATAGAGAGAGAAAGAAGTTGAGAGAAAATGTGAAAGATTTGGTTCCAATCATACTATATATTGATAACAAAAATCAAACCATATTTTTGGCGTGTATATAATAAATCATTTAGGAGTGTATGTAATATATTTTTGTAATGTTTTTTATATTTGATTTTATAATATATTGAAAAATTATATAATGTTTATGTAATTGGGGTGGTACAAAAGTTTGCTGATATCAAGAGAATAAGAAATAAATATATAATTTGGTTGCCAAAAATTTATGCTAAATGGAGTCCAGACCACTTGGATAAAATGTATGATTAAATAATGTTTTCTAATCGTTACAGAAATTGTCAATCTATCTCTTTAGATGTAAAGATTAAGATAGAGATATAAATATTTGCCCGTATTTTTAATAACTTTCAATGATTGTGTTGTTTGTTTGATTATATATTCATCTCCATCATGTTATTTTATATTAAATCAATATCTAATTTATCTTTATCTGTCAAAGGTTTATTTAGATACATATATATTATACTATAAAACTTAAAAACTAAAGTACAAGATAAACATAAATGACTTAGTGAAGGTCGATTAGTTTTTTCTAACTTAAATATCGAGTTTGTTTATTATGTTTTTGTAGGTAGTAGATGAAAGTTAAATCGATTACATGGATTGTATGTCAAGTGTGACTTTTTGGGAACTTCGATGGAGAAGATGAGATATTATAGTGATCAGAAATTATAAAAAAAAACACACCAATATGACTAAGTGTGATAGAGGATGTTTGTATGGTCACATATTAATAGATAGTCATGTACTTTAGATTGTTGAGTTGTATTATAGATAGATTAATTTTTCATTTATATATATTGTACACATTAATGTCACTCAAAATTCTACTAATATACTATCTTTAATTCATAAAATGATGCTTTTATGTATAAGTTTTGTATATAGGTAATTTCGTACAATGTACAATTACATTTATTAAATTTTGTGTCATGTCACTATTACATTTTTAATCAAAGGCAATGGTTAAAATCAGCTAATGCAACGGTTGATTTTTATGCCGTTGCAGTAGGAGAATCTATTGCAACGGCCCATTTAAATTTAGGTTCATGGATTAAGCTATTGCAACGACTTTATAGTGACCGTTGCATTAGGTATATCTATAGCAACGACTTGATGATGGTCGTTGCATTTGATGATATAATAACAATGTTATAAGATAACTAGATAAGGTTGTTGCCTAACATTATCTGTGACAATGTGAATTGTTCGCGTAATATATTATATATATTCAGTTCCCTCAATTTTTTTACGAAAATTTAAAAACTTTACAAAAAGTACTTCTATTTTCAATACCCTTATTTTCGTAAAACAAGGAAAAACAAAAGCCCATTCACTCAGGGACCGAAAAGCACAAACTGAAAAACCCTATGAATGTCTGCCAAAAAATTTCAATCTCCCAAATCTTTCCTATGAACTGAAAAGCATGAATGCACGAACTGAAACTGATCGAATGATATACTATCTACAAATAGGAAGAATTCACGAACTGTGATTATATACTAAGAGGAAGACGGAGAATTCAGGAAATTTCCTTCAATATTATTCTAAATTTCTTCCCGAATTCACGTATATCTGCAAATTCAAGTCTTCAACGCAGCAAGTAGGCGAAATTAATCAAGAAAACCTAAGCAAAGAGGCGAAATTCAAGAAAACCCAGCAAAGAGGCGAAATTCGGATTCATTCGAGCTTCAAAAGGTATGTTCTTTCAAATTCAATTGTTATGGGAGTTTTAGTGCAGGTGACTTCTTCAATTTTATAGTCTTTGAGTTCTGGAATTGTGCATAGCAGAGGCAAAATTCGGATTACTCTTGTTTGTATCATATCACTTTCACTTCAAGTTCTGCTTTTTAATTTCTACTTCCCCACAAGATTTCCTCACCGTAATCGAAACCGGAATGTATCATTGCATTCTAGAATATTAATTTCATAATACCTCCTTGAGGCACAAGATTTGAGAAGGTGTATAAAACTACCGACCTGAATTCTTCATGAATTCTATGCATTATATAGATATGTGAGCAATGTGACTGCCGACTTTTTCTAAACTAAACCCTTTTTTCATGAATTTTGCTTTGATACTATTAATTAGTTATGGACTTTGATTTTGCTCTCTGAAGATTAGTTTGTTCATATGATTCACATTGGAAAGAAGATAACATGTGATTCATAGTGAAAGATGCCAAGCAGAATAGTTTTTGCTGTAGTTAGTGTTTACCAGTTTCAAACATCAAACAGGTAATTCACATTGAAAGGTGCCAAGCGGAATAGTTTTGGCAGAGTCCAGCTTAAGTGTCTTGCCAGTTTCAAACAGCAAAATTACAAAAAGGATGCTTAAAAAATGTACCATATATGAAATTTTATTGAGGATCCACTTAAAGAGGGTTGGCATTACGCTATTGAAAATCTTCCTAGAGAACTTTCTGATGGTACTATATATGACTTTTTGCTTTTGCTATTCAAGTTAATGTCGTATCTTTATTGAATTACAATGCATAGTTTAATTCATGATTTATCGTCTCATAAAATAAATGTTTATGGTTTATGATTTTTCAAAAATATAATAACGTTGAATTTCTCATTTTTCCCCCTTGTAGATGAAATGGAATTGAGCCAAGCTTACTACTGGAAAAAGTCAGATTCCACCATATGAAAGGCAACGATTAGAGAATTTGAGGCTTAATGAAGAAAGAATGAAAGCAAAAGGGTTTGGAAGTTTGGCAAACAAGGCACTAATGGACAGAACTCAGGAGATTCTCTGTGGATGGAAAGATGATGAAATATTTTCATGTGACGACGAGTACTTCACATCAGACTATGAGGCTGACGGCGAGGAGAACAAAACAAATAATGATGCGCAACAAGATACTATGCAGGTAATACATCACTTGCCATTCTGCTCAAGAGTATTTGTTTCAGTTTCTAAAAGCACATTTTGTGAGCTACATTGTGATTAACTGTTGGACAGTTGCATTAAGACTCGCTGAAAATTTGAACTTGTAATCAAATTAAATAAACAAAAACTGATTAATTTAGATTCTTCTTCGTTAGAGTGCTGTTTGTTTAAGGGTGGCCCAGAATTTGGTTATATAACGTTATTGTTTAGTTGGACTAGTTTAGGAACTCGTAGTTAGGAAATATATCAGTATAAATTTATCCGCCTGCCAAAGGAAACCATTTGCTGTATCAATTGCTGCCTGTTCAGCAGTCCTCTGGCTGTCCAGGAGCACCTGAACTGACATAAATAAACCAGCATGTTTGAAAAGATCTCCATAGTAGCTCTGGTCCATAAGAAGAGGACTTTGGTTCATGAAAACAACCAATGTTTGGTTCAGTATTCCGTGCACATCTCTAGGACATTTTAGCTTCATAAACTGCGCATAATAAGGGTTCAAATTAGGGTCCTGCATCATCTTTGTGTCAAATCTATAAAGTATGTCAGTGAATGAGAAACAGTGTGATCGATACAACAGGGACTAGTAACGAACTCACGATACAAATGTCCCTGTTGCTCAAACTAATGGGAATGCCACTGCCTATCACTCTATCACTATAAATAGTGAAGAGTGACTTTCTCTTGCTGCCTTCAGCATCAAACTGGGTTTCTCGGGAGTTATCCCGAAACAATTTATACTGTTCTGGCGGACTTTGATTGATTCTGGACGGACTTTACTAAGACAACTATCTGGCATCTATACAAAAACACAACTATATGGCATCTGCTGCTATTTCTCAACGTATATATTTTCTTCTTTTAACAAAGAGAATAGTATTCCCTTTCCTGAACTGAGCATTTCTGAGAAGTATTTTTCAGTTTACGGCAGACTTTCAGATACAAATTCAACTTAAAGACAACATATTACAGCACATCCTAAATAAAAAAATTGGCATGATTTTCTTTCCTAGTAACAATCTGATCAGAAAAATAAAAAAGAAAACTTTAGTCAACGCAACACTTACATGGATGTCAAAGGTATCGTTTGCCTTAGCAAACTCAGAAATAATCCTGACATGTTTTGGTGCACTTCCCCGGAAAGCAACACAACTGAAATCTTTCAAAACCCGGGCTGAGAACTTGACACTCAGAAGCTTCCTCTGCTACTTCCATCTATCTCCATCCACTGCAAAAAAATACCTTTTGCATACTTATCAAATTTTGTTTTCAGAATGTGTTCTACATTTCTAACATCAGTTGCATAGAGTTCACTCTGATCGGGTGCTAGATGGCGATATGTAGAATGTATTCGAGCAGTTTTAGTTTGGTGGTCGAATAATGTTGTGAAGTAAAACAGTTGATGGAAGACTGTTCCCATCAACTGGTGGATAGTTTGGCTTGTGAATTGATTTTCCTGAGTATATTTTGATGAGTAGAGCAATGACAAGTACAAAGATCAATGAAAGTGCAGTTGCTATGAAAGTGAAGATGGCTGAGAAGATGTCCATCTTTTTTTGTTAGAGTTGTCCAAGTTAGTTAATCTTATATAGATGAGATCAGAAAGAAAAATCAGTGGGACTAGGTTGCTTAAAAAAATCCCTGCAGCTTTTTAATATTTTATGGCAGGGAATCAGGGATTGTACATGCAATAAAATTATGACTAGGGAAAATCCTGTATATGATTTTGACCTTCTGGACGATTCGAATCTATATAAATGATCATAGAGGTAGAAGAAATAGTAATGGTGCAGGAATGAGGTGAACAAAACATTTGCTAGTTTCTTGTATAATATTGAATTCTATCTTTGTTTGATACTTGCTGACAGAAGAATAAGAAATATACTGTGGAATCTTAGATTAGTTGTCTGCCTGTTAGGTTACCTATTTAGTTAATTCAGTAAGGTTAATAGATTATTCATAAAGGGTATAACCCCAATGAATCTCCTGCATGTAAAATTTCCTAAGTCTGGTCAGTTAAGAATTGTTTCAATTGTTTGGCAGATTCTTGGCCGTAGATTGCTTCTGAACTCCATTAAATCTACACTGGTGGTTTGTCGACAGATTGGAAAATAAGATTAGGCAAATAGCACTCCACAAAAATAATCAAGAAGAGTGCAAAACTTGTTCAGAAACAAATCAAAAAGAAGTTCGATCTTAGTTCACTGACTTAAGATGTATACATCACCTATCCCACTAAAAGATAGCTGGAATAGAACATCTTTTTGTTTACCGTTGTCATAACTCATAAGATTCTGGTGTCCTGGGCTTCTTATAGAGTAATAGGTATAAGCCTACAGAAGATCACTTTACAGCAATCTGTGAGCTAACATAAGTATAATGTATGTTATTTCAGCTAAACAATGCTTGCTGAAAATAGATGCTTGCTAAGTTGTGTCTCAAGAATGTCTTCATGACTCAAATGGGCAAGCTTCTAATGGCCCGCAACTGTCAGATCGTGAGGTACCGTTACTACTATATCTTAGGTCTTATTTCTCCATGAACATATTTATGACTAAACCTATGATTTTTTTTTTTTTTTTGGCAATTTTGGATCTTTAATGTTTATTCTTTGAATTTGTTTTGAAGAAGAGAGTGGGTAAAATGGGAATTTCTGGGGTTGAGCTCACAGAATCTGAAGTTTCCTGCTAATCTTTAGGTAATTCTTTCATTTTTCCTTGTATGTTTTTCTATTTAAGATATGGGTTTGGGGAAATAGCCGAAATAATGCTTATATTCAAACATGCACCTACTGCCTTCATGCTTTAACAATGTTAGTTAGCTTATAAGAGTGGCAGCTGTGACCTGTTTGGTTAGTTTGCTTTGCTAACCAATTTTCTAGAGAGAATAGCTATGAAACGGACTAATACCAGCATTTAAACTCCGGTCTACTGCTCTTGAGGATGATACTCTCTCCTCAGTTTTCCCCTTTCTGCTGCTATGTTCATTGGCCTGGCTGAGACTGAGTTCTTTTCCTGCAACATTTGTTTCACTGTCCCATCTGAGTACATAAAACTATTGATTGTATCTTTTATTTGCCCCACACACAATTCAAGTACTTGTGGGTGGTCTTGTTCTCAAGCTGATATCTTTTATTTGGATCAGATGCATCAACATTTTGAACCATGCACAACCTGTAAATGCTCTGTCCATCCTTCAATCCATGAACCACTTTGCCTGTTTGACCTCCTGATTGTAATGTCCTGATTGAAATGGCACCTTTACCACTGTCATAGTCACATACTCACACTTAGCTTGAGCATTCTAACAAAACCCAAGGCAAAAACTATTGACTAGTGCAACAATCCAATGACTAAAGAACCCAAGCTTCAGGGTGCTAGAAGAATTAACCCGAGTGGATCGATCTAGATCTATAGGCAAAACAATTCATTGTAAAATTTTTAGCAAAGTTTAATGGGCTTTATTGATGTTGTTCTACTTGTCCTTCTTTAGCAAAAGGCATAAAATCAAGTATCAACTATGAGGTGAGGGAAATACAAGTCCTCATGTTGAAATGACAAGAGATATGCCCATTTCACAAAGTACTAGGCTAGTATATTGTGGCAATCCATATAAACTACTTCTGGAACAACAAACAGGAAAGAGAAAGAAACAAAGACAAGGGATTGCAGGTTTTTCAATGTGGCACTAGATATTTTATTATTGCTATCAATCCTTTGCTTGGATTTATTTTGTCGTTTGTACTTCTTTTTCTTACGCAAAGTTCATATGAATATCATAATTGTTTCATTGTGCTGTCAGTTTCTGGATAAAATCTAATATCGGTATGAATTGTGATAGTTAGGCTTTGTTGATGGTGTACGTTTACTAACTATTACAATGTTTGAATTTTTAGGTGAATAATGAACCAACTGGAGGAGATCAAACGTAGACGTCTCACTATATACACTATTGGCCAGATTTACCTAGCTATATTATAGTGATATGGTACTTGGTGGTTAGAAGGAAAGTGATCTATATGTACTTAGAAGTATTTATGGTACTAAAACAAATATTTATTATTAGTTGGATTTGATTAAGTACATTTTCGTTTTTGTTAATTAGGATTTGTGATGTATACTCTTAATTTAATTACTTTTGGAAATTATAATATAGATATGACAATTATTTTTGGCATTTCAAGAGTATTTTGCATTTGTTGCATCGTTACTAATATATACAGGGCTGTAATATTATAGGTTTTCAGTAGGTTACAGTAATAATCGTTGCAATATCCCCACAAAAAAGAAAAAACAATCCGTTGCACTAGCTTAAATGGTAGGCGTTGCACTAGCAAAAAATGTTGCATAACCAACCACTAGCAAAGCCGTTGCAATAGATAGCTAATCTAAGGCAACGACAAGTTTATCCGTTGCAATAGCCCTAATAGTCGTTGCATTAGGCCTGTTGCAACGTCAACAAATGCGACGGTACAAAACCGTTGCAGTAGGCCTATTGCAACGACTTTTAGCCCTATTGCAACGATTTTGGTGTGTTGCCTTTACCTTTTAATGTAGTAGTGTGTTTTATGATATAACTAGTTTTTAGGCCCGGGCTATGCCCCGGGTAATTATAATTACTCCCTCCGTTCTTTTTAAAATGTAACACGTTGACTTTGGGTACTATTCATTCACCTCCCTTTGACCATCAACTCATGTGGGGTCTTATTGGATTCGTCTTGACTCTTGATGTACACTTTCCAAATATATATTTCTTATAATTTTTCATTTATAAAATTAGAGATATTGTGGGTTAAAGTTGTGTCTCAACAAATGTGAAAAGTCAAATGTTATATCTATTAAAAAACGGAGGGAGTATCATTTATTAATATTTTACATTAAAATTATAACACCAAACATTACTTGGTTTAGTGGTTAGGACGTTAGTATATAAGTTTGAAGTCATGGGGTTAAATCTTATAACATGCATTTTCTAATTTTTCTATTGTATGTGGAGTACATGAAGTAAACACTCTAAGGTAGAGCGCCACATGGCACTGTTCCTTGTTTAGGAACGCCTTTTAATATATTAGTATAGATTTATTATTTATTTGTATTGTAGCGGGAGCAAATACATTATTCAATACACACCAGTTCCATCACAAAATATTAGTGTGCGCTCAAATGATAGGAGACCCTTGCTGGACGTATCCAACGGTAAAACAATAATTTTTTAAGTAGTATAGGTAGATATAATTAGTGAATTATACAAAATATACAACTCATTGTTCTTTTATTAAAAAAATCGAATTGCTTTTTAAAACAGGGCCTATGATAGTCAATACAGTTCGTAATCAATCTGCACGTATTTCTCGGGAAAAAAGAAAGTGTATATTGAAAGAGAAGCGTGAAGGTCGTTTTTGTTCTCCAGGAGATATGAAAGAAAATCAGACTCCATTAAGTACTTGTGCTATACTCCCTCTGTATTTTTTTATCTTTCTCACTTGGAAGCTTGATACTATTCACAATTACAGATAATCTTTAAAAAAATTCTCAATATATAAGAAAAAATATAGTCATGTGGGGTCTTGTTTGATTCGTCTCAATGAGTATTTTATTAATATTCAATTATTATAAATTTTACTAATATGTAATTAAAGATATTTAAGGTAGAATAAGTACATTGGCAAACGTGCAAAGTCAAAGTAGGAAATATAAAAAAATACACAGGGAGTAAAGTACTAGCCAATGTAATACACCTACAAGTTCATTATCTAAATTCATAAGTTTCATTTCATTAATTGAGATTATTGATTCTAATTTTTTATATGTTCATTTTCAAGTTTGCACACCGACAGGATTACAACGTGATATCAATTAAAGGAGTAAGAAAAGACAAATACTAATATGTAATACCTCAATGATCAACTACTTTTTTAAAGTTATGAATTTACTAAATTCATAGTAACCAATATAATTCTAATTATCAATGTTTTTAGGTCCAACTGAGAAATTAAATCCATTGAACTATGCTGACTCATCATCCAACTATAATGAAGCCGATATAACACCGGTTAGTAACATTACAAATGGTTAGTATCTTCATCAAATTGCTCATTGATGTTATTATAATAATTTTAAATTGCAATTGATTCATGTAATTGCATTTTCTGTAGCTACCAACATCAATGAAGACGAAAGTAATTATGCAAAATTTAATAGATATAAACGTATGACAATAATGAAACAAAAGCGCTCAAGAAAAGGTAGATTGTCATATCTACTTATATCACAATAATGGTGCCGGAAGATGAATACTTTAAATTGGCTGTACATGGATACTCTTTAATTTAAAACGACTATTTGTATTTGTAGTTGTTAAGAATGATATTCAAGTAACACCTACGTCTTCAAGTATTGCAAATGAGCATTGTATTTCTCTTAAGAGTACTACAACGAACCGTGAGTATTATTATAATAACTATGCATTACTTCCTTGAAGAATGATAATTATCCAAATTAACATTTTATTGACCTGTGTTAGTATTTGTTTGTTTGTATTCAAGAAGCACAATCTGATTCGAAATCAGCACGACATAATAGAAGATTTTTAATGAATGAGAATCGAAATTTAGGTATTTGTTATTTGTTATTTTTATTCTTATGTTAAAGTAATTATATATGTATATATTGTCATTATCTTAACAAATATTCAATAATTTTTAATGTATTTAGTTGGAGACAGAGACGTAATTTGATTAGGAGAAAGTCGTTCATCATTCAAATACAAAAAATATGTTGTCCAAAGCAAAAAGGTCGTCAGACAAGTTAGACGACATATTAATTTAGGTATACAACTATTTGTATTATAAGAAATCTTTTCTTACATTAAATTATATTTGTATATATTATTTTAATTTTATGTCTTTGCTCAATTTTATTTTTTTTTGCATTTGTGTATGTATAGGAGATTCAACCGATCAATTTACGACAAACATAACACCCCGTACCCTTGATAGGGAAGTTCATAGCCATGAAAATATCCATATAAATGTTGAACTCCAAAATAAAGTCTCAGGTATTCGAAGAGAATAACTTTTTTTTGTTAATTGCATATAAATCATATATATATATTACTCAAAATATTAATATAGTGAAAATGCTATATATTTAGAGTACTGGGATATTGGTGATCCAATATGAAAGTGTGAGTATTGTGGCGCAATGATGTGGTATGAAGAAAGAGCAAAAAAAACCACGCAAAACTAAGAAACCAAAACTCTCACTATGTTGTATGCAAAGCAAAGTTGTTCTTCATTTGTTGTGTCGCCCTCCACAGCTATTGACCGACTTGCTGAAAGGAAAACATCAAAGAAGCAAGCACATCATCGAGAATATCTGACCATATAATATGATGCATTCGTTTACATCGATGGGAGGGAAGATATAAGCACCATCCACTCAAGGACCCAAACCCTATAATTTCAAAATAGGTGGTCATAATCATCAACTAATTGGTAGTTTGTTGCCAAATGAAGGATCGCGTCTGAAGTTTTCTCAACTATACATATATGACACGGAGCATGAGATCGGTAATAAGAAGGCTGCTTACAGGTAAATCAAACATCATTTTGTGACATATACTAACTTTGTATACTAATTAAAATTTGATGAAACTATGTTGTAATAACTTCTTAAATGTTTATTACAGTTCTAAAAATCCTGATAAGTTTGAAGACTCTCTAATTTTCGAATTACAAGATATGATTGATCAGTCTCAATCTCATGTTAAAAATTTTAGGATGGCAAGAGATCGCTTTGAAATGATCTGTGTGCTGAAGTTCGGTTGAAACTAATTAGGATGAGAGATATTGATGGTAGGACATACAACCTACCTACAACATCTAAGGTAGCTGCCTTGATAGTTGGACACATTGATACCGCAGATAAACGAGATATAGTTGTTGGAACACGAAGTGGAATGTTGAAGCAGATCTCTGAGCTCCATCCTGCTTATCTGCCTTTGCAATATCCTCCTCTATTTCCATAAGGTAAAGATGGATACAAAATTGAAGTTTGCCATAAAGATAAAAGTCTACCTACCGGTAATTCCAAAAAATGAGACAAACTGACTATGAGAGAGTGGTTTCCATATCGAATGCAAGATCGTGAAGAAGAGGCGGATACCATTTTATTTGCCGGATATTTATGCTAGCAGTTTTGTGTCGACGGTTATACAATGATGGAGGCTGAAAAATTGTCATTTTTAAGGAATAAACAACTGAGTTTTAGGGATGACAATGTTAAGAACATACGGGGTGCAACAAGTCGAGGAGATACAGAAGGAGCATCTACAAGTAGTCGAGTAGTTATACCAGCCTCATTTACTGGAGGACACAACTACATGAGAGAGAATTATCAAGACGCAATGACTATTTGTAGATGGTATGGCTACCTAGATTTGTTTATAACATTCACATGTAATCTAAAGTGGTCCGAAATCACACGGTTTGTATCGAAGAGGGGATTAAGACCATAAGATAGACCAGATATTATTTGTCGAGTGTTTAAGATGAAGCTTGATCAAATGGTTAAGGATCTTAAGGATAAAAATATTTTTGGCAGAGTTAAAGCAGGTAATAAGCTCAAAGGTTACTGCCTATTTATATGCTTTTGTCATAGTTGCAACATTTTTTACCTGATATATATATATTACTTCCTCTGTAACATAATAAATGAAACAAATGGGTATTATTTGTGAGGTATAAAATATTCATTTGTTGCGTTCTTTTTGTTACGGAGGGAGTAGATGTGATTTGGCACAATTTTTTTAAGAAAATCTTAACATCTTGGCTAAATAGGTATGTTACTATGATTTACAGTTGTTTATACTGTGGAGTTTCAAAAACGTGGATGTCTATACAGTTGTCTACACACGCGCATATACTTTTGTTTTTACACCGGGATGACAAATTTACTAATGCGGAAGCAATAAGGATGAGAATCCGGAGTTGTACGATGTAGTTTAAGAGTTTATGATACATAGTCCATGTGATGCTTTGAACAATAACGCCTCATGTACGACGGATAAAAAATGCACAAAATATTTTCCAAAAAGTTACAATGAGAGAACAAGAATGGATGAAGATGGCTATTTTGTTTATAGGAGAAGAGATAATGGTGCAACCGTCGTAAAAAGTGGCATCATGCTTGACAATATATTTGTGGTCCCACATAATCTAGAGTTGTTGTGATCCATGTGTTTTCATTAAGAGCTTGTTATTTTACTCAGCCACAAGCAGACAAGATATTAATCAGAAATTCTTTTAACCTTCCCTCGGTATTGTGTCTGCAGGACAAAATTATTTGTGTGGAAGGTGGAGTATGTGTTTTTCTAACATTTCATCGTTAATTTTCCCTCCATATAATGTCAATTGAGAAGTATTTATGAGCACGACTGAGTTGGATTCACTCACAGATTTGAAATCTTGCAATCTCAAATTTCATCAATCACAACAAGCTTTGGGCAATGTTATATTTTTTTGTTGGTGGTTATATATGTGCTTCAAAATATAGTGTCTTGAGTCCCTGATCGAGGTAATGGCGAAGTTATATCATAGCTTTGGCCTTATCTTGACTTGTTGTTTGATTTCTCACTTTAATTGTTTTACCAAGCCCTTTTGCACCTAGGTGTTATATTAACATCTAACATCTAACATCCATGATAAATGGTTGTCCTTAGTTATATTAAGGGACACAAATTCAAATTTTTGCAATGTCATAACCTATAGTTTTGGACTACATCATAAACTATACATGAAAATATTACAAATCATAGAACATATCCAACAAAATCACTCTTATTTTATTGTAAAATGCTTTATAATTTCATATATAATGTAAACTGACGAGGCACTAATATAGTTTAATGACATAACACCACTCAAATAAAAACCATATCACATAAATCACAATTTCAAATCCATGATCCCCCACTCAAAAATTAGGACTTAGATAATAAATATATTCATATCAAATTGTAATTCAATATTGTAGTTCAAGGAATTCATAGAGTAGGGAATGTAAGAACATTTCGAATAAATAATATTCCTGTAATAGTGCTATACATACAGTATGATATGACACATAACAAAGCTTTCATAGAATAAATAGATCCATATAATAAATCTCCAAAATTTATCCAAACAAGAAATAACAAAGCTCTCCTATCTAAAGCAAGAGCAAGCATATTACATCCGTTATGTGATATGTCTAATATACTGATCAAACATGATTACAATTACACCCAACAAAGAAAACAATTAAGAGTCTTTAAAGAAATATACTTTATGCAAAGTAGAAAATTTAAGAATCATCAAGTCTTAAAAGATGATTGCAAATGAACATAGCAGCGAAAAGATAACAATTTTGACGTAATACAAAAATCAAACCATATTGATGTATGCAAAGCACACAATCTGATCCGGTTATTTAGGAAAACCGGATCAGATTGTGTTATATATATTTAAATATTTATATATATATATTATTATATTATTATATTTATATGAAGTTTATATTTAAACCTGTTATACTTGGAAAAAAGTATCACGCACGCGCCGTATACAAGTCAAAATGATATTATATATATATATATATATATATATATATATATATATATATATATATATATATATATATAATATTTTGAGAATGTACTACAAATAAAGTTGTAATAAGTACTAAAATCAAAAATAAATATTTAGACCTAGATAAGTAGCTAGTAACATAATAAGAACGTAAAAACTCAAAGCCGCGACATCATCTTCACATGCAAAAGTCGGTAAGGTAGCGTGCTAGCAAATCCCGAACCTCGTGTATCACGGCCGTGGTGAAAGAACCCTCCCTTGGTTTTCCATCGAGGAATACCTTATAAAACAAACATAAGGAAACACACATATGACTTTAGTTGACTCTAAATAAATTAAGGAAATCGAGCTTAAAATGCAAAAATCGGCAAAAAATGACAATCATTTACCCATAATGGGTTTCACAGCATGTGAGTGGACTCTAGTTGACTTAAATACTTACATATATACTTATTAGAACTTATATGACTTTAAAATGTGCGTAAGTGTGGGAGATTAAGGAAAGTTGAGCTAAGAAGGCCAAAATCGGTCCGAAATGAAATTCATTGTCCCAAATTGGGTTTCAAAGCATGAAAAATAATTTTGCTTGACTCTATGGTTATATATGTTGATATTAGAACTATATATGTCCTAACATGTGGCTAAATGTGGGAAGTAAAGTAAATTGAACTTGGAAGGCCAAAATAGGCCCGAAATAACATTCTTTTACCCAAATTGGGTTTCAAAGCATGAAAAATGATTTTGCTTGACTCTAATAGTTATATATGTTGCTATAAGAACTATATATGTCCTAACATGTGGCTAAATGTGGGAAACAAAGTAAATTGAACTTGGAAGCCCAAAATAGGCCCAAAATGGCATTCATTTACCCAAAGTGGGTTTCCAAGCATGGCAAATGATTTTGCTTGACTCTAATGGTTATATATGTTGCTATTAGAACTATATATGTCCTAACATGTGGCTAAATGTGGGAAACAGAGTAAATTGAACTTGGAAGCCCAAAATAGGCCCAAAATGGCCTTCATTTACCCAAAATGGGTTTCAAAGCATGTGAATGGATTTTACTTGACTCTAATAGTTGTATATGTTGTTATTAGAACTATACATGTCCTAACATGTGGCTAAATGTGGGAAACAATATACTTTATGCAAAGTAGAAAATTTAAGAATCATCAAGTCTTAAAAGATGATTGCAAATGAACATAGCAGCGAAAAGATAACAATTTTGACGTAATACAAAAATCAAACCATATTGATGTATGCAAAGCACACAATCTGATCCGGTTATTTGGGAAAACCGGATCAGATTGTGTTATATATATTTAAATATTATATATATATATATTTATATATATATATAATATTTATATATATATATTATTATATTATTATATTTATATGAAGTTTATATTTAAACCTGTTATAATTGGAAAAAAGTATCACGCACGCGCCGTATACAAGTCAAAATGATATTATATATATATATATATATATATGTAATATTTTGAGAATGTAATAAGTACTAAAATCAAAAATTAATATTTGGACCTAGGTAAGTAGCTAGTAACATAATAAGAACATAAAAACTCAAAGCCGCGACATCATCTTCACATGCAAAAGTCGGTAAGGTAGCGTGCTAGCAAATCCCGAACCTCGTCTATCACGGCCGTGGTGAAAGAACCCTCCCTTGGTTTTCCATCGAGGAATACCTTATAAAACAAACATAAGGAAACACACATATGACTTTAGTTGACTCTAAAGAAATTAAGGAAATCGAGCTTAAAATGCAAAAATCGGCAAAAAATGACAATCATTTACCCATAATGGGACAGCATGTGAGTGGACTCTAGTTGACTTAAATACTTACATATATACTTATTAGAACTATATATGACTTTAAAATGTGCGTAAGTGTGGGAGATTAAGGAAAGTTGAGCTAAGAAGGCCAAAATCGGTCCGAAATGAAATTCATTTACCCAAATTGGGTTTCAAAGCATGAAAAATAATTTTGCTTGACTCTATGGTTATATATGTTGATATTAGAACTATATATGTCCTAACATGTGGCTAAATGTGGGAAGTAAAGTAAGTTGAACTTGGAAGGCCAAAATAGGCCCGAAATAACATTCTTTTACCCAAATTGGGTTTCAAAGCATGAAAAATGATTTTGCTTGACTCTAATAGTTATATATGTTGCTATTAGAACTATATATGTCCTAACATGTGGCTAAATGTGGGAAACAAAGTAAATTGAACTTGGAAGCCCAAAATAGGCCCAAAATGGCATTCATTTACCCAAAGTGGGTTTCCAAGCATGACAAATGATTTTGCTTGACTCTAATGGTTATATATGTTGCTATTAGAACTATATATGTCCTAACATGTGGCTAAATGTGGGAAACAATGTAAATTGAATTTGGAAGGCCAAAATCGGCCCAAAATGGCCTTCATTTACCCAAAATGGGTTTCAAAGCATGTGAATGGATTTTACTTGACTCTAATAGTTGTATATGTTGTTATTAGAACTATACATGTCCTAACATGTGGCTAAATGTGGGAAACAAAGTAAATTGAACTTGGAAGGCCAAAATCGGCCCGAAATGGCCTTCATTTACCCAAATTGGGTTTCCAAGCAAGAAAAATGATTTTGCTTGACTCTAATGATTATATATGTTTCTATTAGAACTATATATGTCCTAACATGTGGCTAAATGTGGGAAACAAAGTAAATTGAACTTGGAAGGCCAAAATCAGCCCGAAATGGCCTTCGTTTACCCAAAATGGGTTTCAAAGCTTGTGAATTGATTTGATTGAACTTGACTCTAATAGTTGTATATGTTGTTATTAGAACTATACATGTCCTAACATGTGGCTAAATGTATGAAAAAAAGTACAATGAGCTTGAAAGGCCAAAATAGGCCCGAAATGCCTTCATTTTTACCCAAAATGGGTTTCAAAGCATGTGAATGGATTTTACTTGACTCTAATGGTTATACATGATGTTATTAGAACTATACATGTCCTAACATTGTGGCTAAGTGTATGAAAATAAGTACAATGATTCTAAAAGGCCAAAATCGGCTAGAAATGGCATTCATTTACCCAAAATGGTTCTTAAGTGATATGAATGTAGTTTACTTGACTCTAATCGTTCTATGTATTTGTTGTAAGTATATATGACCTAAAATGTGGCTAAATGCGGGAAAGTATAAAAAATTGAGCTTACGAGGCCAAGATCGGTCGTAAATTGAGCTACTTATTATTTATGTATAATACCTTCTCAAGATCCTCGACTTCCTTGCAACTTGATATTATATCGAACATGAACCTCAACACATAGTAGCCACACTAGGTTCCCCCGGGTTGTTGAGCACGCTAATTTTAAAATTACATTAAAAAAATCATGTAAGAAACGTACATGTTTGTTTTTTAGAAAAGAAAGAAGTAGCTTAAGTAATATCTATTACCTTCATTGCTTTCCACCGAGGAACTTGTCCTGTTCTCTCAACTTTCTTCATAGAACTGTAGTTATGTTAATTTCATGTGAGAAGTAGGCAAAGGATGAAATTAGTGAAACATGTTATGCTAATAAGCATTTTAAGTAACAAACATACCTATATATGCATGATTTGAGGAGTAAGGATCGTGGTGGATCTTGAGCTGCAGAATCAAACTGATATACTGTGTTGTTTGAAGGACAAACCACAAGGAGCGACCAATGGAGACTAAAATCCCAAAAAAGTTAGGAAGCAATCATGTGAGTACTTGTATTGTATAATAATGAAGTGGCAAAAATGGATACAAGGTTAAGAACTATACTCTTCAAAACAAGGGGCAAATATGAACTTATGTTGTGCACGTTTAGCTGTTTTGAGACATAGCCAAATATACTCCTTAACCTCACTTGTGTTTTGTAAACAATTGTCAGCTCGGACAAAATTTGGACATAACCACCCATACTGACCGCGTCCACGAGGATCATGATCTTGGAGTAATCTTTAAAGCACAACAAAGTACGTAACATAGATATATTATTAGATATATTGCAAAGGAAGTTCATATATTTCATAAGTACAACTATTATACCTCATGAAGGCTTGAATCAAGGAAACATTCAACATCTCTCCGCAAAGGAACTCCTTCACATCAACCTTAGACACCCATGTCGATGTTTCCTCGTGGTAGTTGAATTCCGTGGTACCCAACTTCACCTCCACAGGTGTATCATCTGGCATATCACGCACATTTGCATGTAGCCATAAGCATGACTTAGTGAGACACTGAACCGTTGGTTTCTCAATCCAAGTATCTTTAGAGGGGTTTTGTTCGCAACTTAAACCTTTGGAGTCATGCGTTCCTTTACCCGAAATGGCCTTCCTTGGCCTGCTTGTATCCTCCTTCGCCTTCGCCTTTTCTAGAGGAGGTGAGTCCGCCTTGCTTTCCTTGGGCTTGTTTATTCTCTCCAAAACCTATTAATTCAAAGGGAAAAACATTCAACTTAGTTAATATCTAATAGGTCTAAAATAAATCAATATGTATATGGATTTTAGTTTCTCATTTTACCTCGTCTGAAAACCTCACCCATGCCGATGGCCACAACACATAACAACCACGAGCGTCGATCAAGACATTTATATCAACTGACGGTTTAGGCAACGGAAGAGCAAAGTCTTCGTAACCAGAAGTGATGGTGACTACACTAACCGCCAAGTGCTCATTGTGCACACACTTGTGATGGACTATTGCTCGTTCACTTCGTGGTTGTGCATTTCCTTCAGCCACCACAATCAAACCCTCATCTTTTACATCTAGTAAAAGCTAGCAAGGCGTTTCTTCCTTCCAAAAGTAAATGGATTGAGGTTAGTTTATATTACTTAGTTTAAAAAATTATAAGAAGGATAGTAGTTACCTCTAACTCAAGTATAGATGGTGCTGATTTTTGTGTGTTAGGATGGCTAACTTTGTCCTCCAAAGGACGATTTAATGGACGTATCGCCGGTATACCAAACTGTGAAAGGACCGCATTGAAACTTTCCGTGATTTTAGCCGTCACGTTATCTGTAATTTCCTCCGTAAGCTTCTTCCGCATAGCTTGTGACATAGATTCCTTAGAGCGTGATCTTGTACCCACACAGGAATCTTTAGCATAGGCTTTTTTCACACCGAGACGAATACCACCAAAACCACTCAAACGTCCATAGTGGTCCTTTCCAAAAGTCTCATAAAGAGCATCTTTGTTGCCTTCAGGAGTGAACTCGCAGCTAACCTCTTTTTGCTTGATTCCCCATCTACATAGATTATAGAACTACAAGTGTAAGTACAAAAAATAACGAATTAACAAGGGGGGTTGTGCAATGGGGGGATTGTGCGGGGTGTGGGCAGCAAGGGGAGGGAGGGTCCGCAGGGGGCAGCAAGGGGGTGGGGAACAACGGGGGGAGGGGGTCTGCAGGGGGGCACAGGCGCACAGCGGGGGGCAGTAGGGTCTCGCAGGGGGGTGCAGCAGGGGAGGGGGCAAAGAACGGGGGTAGGGCACGGGGGGGGAAAGGGGGGTCTGCATGGGTGGGGCACAGCAGGGGGAAGGGGGTTTGCGGGGGGGTGGGGCACGAGGGGGGAAAGGGGGGTTATGCGGTGGTGGGGCAGCGGGGAGGGGGTCCGAGGGGGGTGGCAGCGGGGTGGGGGGGTCCGGGTAGGGAGGCAAAGAGGGGAAGGGTGGTCTGGGGGGGGGGCAAGAGGGGAGGGGGTCCGAGGGGGGGGGGAAAACAAGGGGGGCCGGGGGAGCATAGGAAGGGGGGCGACGGGGGGCGATAGCGGAGGGGGTATGAGGGGGGCCAGAGCGGAGGGTCCGGTGGGGGGCGAGGGGGGGGGCAGGGAGGCAGCGGGGGAAGGGTGGCAGCAGGGGAAGGGGGTCCGGGGGGAAGGGGAGGCAGCAGGGGGAGGGGGTCCGGGGGGGCAAGCAGGGGTGGGGGCGGCGGGGAGGCAAGCGGGGGAGGGGTCCGGGGGGCAAGGGGAGGGGGTCCGGGGGAGGCAAAGAAAGGGACTGGGGGTTCAAGCAGGGAGGCAGCAAGGGGACGGGGGGGTTGGCAGGGGGGATGGCAGCAAGCGGGGGAAGAACAAATGATTGCAATTACTTACAACGGCATTTGCTATCTTCATGGTCCCCGGAACTAAAATGGTCATTTTATTGTTTGAATCACGCCTATGCATGCGACACGGTCAACTTTCACAGATGTGGTGTTGGAGGCAGAAGATGTCGTTGTAGATGCATCGAAAAAAGGGTAAAATTTATCGTCGATCCACACCTGTCTCGCCCTCGCATAAGTGTAGGAATCCATGTGATGGTAGTGGTTCTTCTGTTTTGAACTGTGTGCATGTTTCTCACGCTAAGCCTATAAAATCACATGGTTAGTTTGAAAACACATCTAATTGTATTAAGAGTAAATATACAAAGTCGAATATGCGATAAATAACACAATACTTACCACCATCTCCGGCGTAGTATTTTGGGCAACAAATGCCTCCCAATCCTCTCGTTTTATATGGCACCAAATCTCATAAGGCATGTTATCCGGTTGTTGTGGCTCTTCCTCTCCCCCGTCCTTTTCTGTTTCTTCTGTCTCATTTTAATTTGATTTTACAATTTTCCTCCTCTTTACATTCTTCTTTTCATTCCTCTTTCTCCGTTTCGTGATCCAACCACTAACTAGTTTGCTTTTGAAAGCTCTAAATCCTTCGGCCACCGCGGAAAGGAACAACGCCTTTTTGGCATCATTAGGAGTAATATGGAACAAGTTCTATAGAAACAAGAAACCAACAAATAGTTAATTTTCATATACATATATATCAATGAAAACATGTTGTTATTAGATCAATATATGTCCTAACATGCGGCAAAATGCGAGAAACTAAGTACATTGAACATGAAAAGCAAAAAACGGCCTGAAATGGCCTGCATTTACCCAAAATCGATTTCATATACCCAAAATGGGTTTCAAAGCATGTGAATGGAGCTATATATGTTGTTATAAGAGCTAATGGTTGTATATATTTTTATAAGAGCTATATATGTCCTAACATGTGGCTAAATGCGAGAAACTAAGTATATTGAACATGAAAAGCAAAAAAGGCCCAAAATGGCCTTCATTTACCCAAAATCGGTTTCATCTACACAAAATGGGTTTCAAACCATGTGAATGGATTTTAGTTAACTCTAATGGTTGTATATGTTCATATAAGAGCTATATATGTCCTAACATGTGGCTAAATGCGAGAAACTAAGTACATTGAACATGAAAAGCAAAAAAAGGCCCGAAATGGCCTTCATTTACCCAAAATCGGTTTCATCTACCCAAAATGGGTTTTAAAGCATGTGAATGGATTTTAGTTAACTCTAATGGTTGTATATGTTGTTATAAGAGCTTCATATGTCCTAACATGCGGCTAAATGCGAGAAACTAAGTACATTGAACATGAAAAGCAAAAAACGGCCCGAAATGGTCTTCATTTACCCAAAATGGGTTTCAAAGCATAAGAAGTGATATTTCTTAACTCTAATAGTTGTATATGTTGTTATTACAACTAAATATGTCCTAACATGTTCCTAAATGCGAGAAACTAAGTGCATTGAACATGAAAAGCAAAAATCGGCCTGAAATGGCCTTCATTTACCCAAAATCGGTTTCATCTACACAAAATGGGTTTCAAAGCATGTGAATGGATTTTAGTTTACTCTAAGTCTCTAATGGTTGTATTTGTTGTTATAAGAGCTATATATGTCCTAACATGTGGATAAATGCGAGAAACTAGGTACATTGAGCATGAAAAGCAAAAAACGGCCCGAAATGGCCTTCATCTACCAAAATGGGTTTCAAAACATGTGAATTGATTTTTCTTGACTCTAATGGTTGTATATTTTGTTATAAGAGCTATATATGTCCTAACATGTGGCTAAATGCGAGTAACTAAGTACATTGAACATGAAAAGCAAAAAAAGGCCCGAAATGGCCTTCATTTACCCAAAATCGATTTCATCAACCCAAAATGGGTTTCAAAGCATGTGAATGGATTTTAGTTAACTCTAATGGTTGTATATGTTGTTATAAGAGCTTTATATGTCCTAACATGTGGCTAAATGCGAGAAACTAAGTACATTGAACATGAAAAGCGAAAATAGGCCCGAAATGGCCTTCATTTAACCAAAATCGGTTTCATCTACCCAAAATGGGTTTCAAAGCATGTGAATGGATTTTAGTTAAATCTAATGGTTATATATGTTGTTATAAGAGTTATATATGTCCTAACATGTAGCTAAAAGCGAGAAACTAACTACATTGAACATGAAAAGCAAAAAAGGCCCGAAATGACCTTCATTTACCCAAAATGGGTTTCAAAGCATAAGAAGTGATTTTTCTTAACTCTAATGGTTGTATATGTTGTTAATACAACTAAATATGTCCTAACATGTGGCTAAATGCAAGAAACTAAGTACATTGAACATGAAAAGCAAAAACCGACCCGAAATCGCCTTCATTTACCCAAAATCGGTTTCATCTACCCAAAATGGGTTTCAAAGCATGTGATTGGATTTTAGTTAACTCTAATGGTTTTATTTGTTATTATAAGAGCTTTATATGTCTTAACATGTGGCTAAATGCGAGAAACTAAGTACATTGAACATGAAAAGCAAAAAAAGGCCCGAAGTGGCCTTCATTTACCCAAAATCAGTTTCATCTACCCAAAATGGGTTTTGAAGCATGTGAATGGATTTTAGTTAACTCTAATGGTTGTATATGTTCTTATAAGAGCTTTATATGTCCTAACATGTGGCTAAATGCGAGAAACTAAGAACATTGAACATGAAAAGCAAAAAAAGGCCCGAAATGGCCTTCATTTACCCAAATCAGTTTCATCTACCCAAAATGGGTTTTAAAGCATGTGTATGGATTTTAGTTAACTCTAATGGTTGTATATGTTGTTATTAGACCTATATATGTCCTAACATGCGGCTAAATGCGAGAAACTAAGTTCATTGAACATGAAAAGCAAAAAACGGCCCAAAATGGCCTTCATTTACCCAAAATGGGTTTTAAAGCATAAGAAGTGATATTTCTTAACTCTAATGGTTGTATATGTTGTTATTACAACTAAATATGTCCTAACATGTGGCTAAATGCAAGAAACTAAGTGCATTGAACATGAAAAGCAAAAATCGGCCTGAAATGGCCTTCATTTACCCAAAATCGGTTTCATCTACCCAAAATGGGTTTCAAAGCATGTGAATGAATTTTAGTTAACTCTAATGGTTGTATTTGTTGTTATAAGAGCTATATATGTCCTAACAAATGGCTAAATGCAAGAGACTTGGTACATTGAGCATGAAAAGCAAAAAACGGCCCGAAATGGCCTTCATCTACCAAAATGGGTTTCAAGACATGTGAATTGATTTTTCTTGACTCTAATGGTTGTATATGTTGTTATCAGAGTTATATATGTCCAAACATGTGGCTAAATGCGAGTAACTAAGTTCATTGAACATGAAAAACAAAAAAAGGCCCGAAATGGCCTTCATTTACCCAAAATCGGTTTCATCAACCCAAAATGGGTTTCAAAGCATGTGAATGGATTTTAGTTAACTCTAATGGTTGTATATGTTGTTATAAGAGCTTTATATGTCCTAACATGTGGCTAAATGCAAGAAACTAAGTACATTGAACATGAAAAGCAAAAATAGGCCCGAAATGGCCTTCATTTACCCAAAATCGGTTTCATCTACCCAAAATGGGTTTGAAAGCATGTGAATAGATTTTAGTTAACTCTAATGGTTATATATGTTGTTATAAGAGCTATAGATGTCCTAACATGTGGCTAAAAGTGAGAAACTAAGTACATTGAACATGAAAAGCAAAAAAGGCCCGAAATTGCCTTCATTTACCCAAAATGGGTTTCAAAGCATAAGAAGTGATTTTTCTTAACTCTAATGGTTGTATATGTTGTTATTACAACTAAATATGTCCTAACATGGGGCTAAATGCGAGAAACTAAGTACATTGAGCATGAAAAGCAAAAATCGACCCGAAATCGCCTTCATTTACCCAAAATCGGTTTCATCTACCCAAAATGGGTTTCAAAGCATGTGAATGGATTTTAGTTAACTCTAATGGTTGTATATGTTGTTATAAGAGCGATATATGTCCTAAAATGTGGCTGCGAGAAACTAAGTACATTGAACAAGAAAAGGAAAAAAGGCCCGAAATGGCCTTCATTTACCCAAAATGGGTTTCAAAGCATAAGAAGTGATTTTTCTTAACTCTAATGATTGTATATGTTGTTATTACAACTAAATATGTCCTAACATGGGGCTAAATGCGAGAAACTAAGTACATTGAACATGAAAAGCAAAAATCGGCCCGAAATCGCCTTCATTTACCCAAAATCGGTTTCATCGACTCAAAATGGGTTTCAAAGCATGTGAATGGATTTTAGTTAACTCTAATGGTTGTATATGTTGTTATAAGAGCTTTATATGTCCTAACATGTGGCTAAATGCGAGAAACTAATTACATTGAACATGAAAAGCAAAAAAGGCCCGAAATGGCCTTCATTTACCCAAAATGGGTTTCAAAACATGTGAAATGATTTTTCTTGACTCTAATGCTTGTATATGTTGTTATCATAGCTATATATGTCCTAACATGTGGCTAAATACGAGAACTTAAACTAATTGAGTTGAAAATTAAACTTACACAAGTGTCTTCCCATAATGATTTCTTCATTCCCTCGGGCACATCCTTCCCTTTGACCAAAATGTTGAGTTTGCGCATACAAAACCCAATATGTTGCCCATACTTTGCACGCCACTTACCACAAGGTTGACCCAAATCATCATACTCGATGGTCATATGGATATTGCTATCAACATTCAAACCTTTAGTCGCACCCTTTCCTTTTCGCTTCTTTGTTGCAACGATGCTTGGAGTTTTGGTGGTCCTATGCAATTCTTTCCCCACATTATTGTGTGGCACCACGATGGATGAAATGCATGGATAATCTTCCCTAGCATTGTCGTCAATGGGGGGAGCATTATCGGCTAGCTCCTCATTTATTTCAGCCAAGCGAATTTCCCTATCACGCAAGCGCTTCTCCTCACCATGCGCTATGTCTCCCGGTTCACCTTTATCCTCCTCCTTGTCCGCATCATACTCATCATCATCATCCAATGACTTATCATAATCATCATCGGTTTCTTCCTCCACAATCACATCATCTCGGACCATGTTTGAAAGTCCTGAAATAATGTAAAAAAAAAAAGAATTTAGAAACGAGCAAGAGTTAACAAAAAAAACAATGGTATCAAACAAACATCAAACAAATATAACCATGCTGCCCACAACCCTTGCTTAGCCCCCCACCCCGCTTCCCCCCCTCCCCCTGATGCCCCCACCCCGTTGCCGACCCCCTTGCACACCCCCCAGCCTCCTTCCCCCCTGCCCCCCCCCGGCCCCGCTTGCCCCCTGCGACCCCCCCCCTTGCGGCCCCCGACCCCCCACCGCTCCACCCTCCCCCCGCAGAACCCACCCCCGTGGCCCACACCCCCGCACGCCCCCCACCGTGCTTCCCCTCCTTGCGGACCTCCCCAGCCCTACTGCCCCCCTTACACACCCCCTACCCTTGTTGCCCCCTGCGACCCCCCCTTGCCCCCCCACCCCCGCAGAACCCACCCTTCGTCGCCCACCCCCTTTGCACAACCCCCCCTCCCGCACTAGCCATAATTCGATCGGAAAGACGAAAACGACATTCATCTACCCAAAATATCTTTAAAATCATGTGACCCAACTTTAAGTGACTCGAATGGTTAATTGAGCGATAAATTAAGTTAATTGAGGTCGAAAAGCCAAAATCGGCCCGAAATGACATTCACTTACCCAAAATGGGTTTCAAACATGTGAAGCGAGTTTAGTTTATTGTAATACATATATACATACGAATAAGAACTATACATGACCTAAAATGAGGCTAAAAGCGATAAATTAAGTTAATTGAGCTCGAAAAGCCGAAATCGGCCCGAAATGACATTCACTTACCCAAAATGGGTTTCAAACATGTGAAGCGAGTTTTGTTGATTGAAATACATATATATACATGCCAATAAGAACATTACATGACCTAAAATGAGGCTAAAAGCGATAAATTAAAGAAATTGAGCTCGAAAAGCCGAAATCAGCCCGAAATGACATTCTCTTAACCAAAATGGGTTTCAAAACATGTGAAGCGAGTTTAGTTGATGGTAATACATATATACATACCAATAAGAACTATACATGACCTAAAATGAGGCTAAAAGCGATAAATTAAGTTAATTCAGCTCGAAAAGCCGAAATCGGCCCGAAATGACATTAACTTACCCAAAATGGGTTTCAAACATATGAAGCGAGTTTAGTTGATTGTAATACATATACACATACCAATAAGAACTATACATGACCTAAAATGAGGCTAAAAGCGATAAATTAAAGAAATTGAGCTCGAAAAGCCAAAATCGGCCCGAAATGACATTCGCTTACCCAAAATGGGTTTCAAAACATGTGAAGCGAGTTTAGTTGATTGTAATACATATATACACACCAATAAGAACATTACATGATATTACAAGCGACGAAAAGTGAGAAATTAAGTCAAATGACCTTGAAAAGCCGAAAGCCGGAATTTGAACTTGAGAAGTCGAGCCTATTGTTTACTTTTGCCACCTTCCTATGAAGTTTCAACCATTATCCCTTCCCCGTGATCTGCACGCATGTAATTTGTCGCTAACTCGACATCAGTGACATCGGACTTGGGAATGGTGAAAGGTGGGGTGTCTTCAAACGCATCATACTCCTCCTTATCCTCAACATCACCAACTCCAAGTATACTTCTTTTTCTAAGGACAACAATTGACCACTTGTTATCAGAAGGGTCCGTTACGTAGAATACTTGCTTAACTTGTGATGCAAGCACGAATGCCTCTTCACTATAACGCAACCGACCCAAGTCTACAAGAGTAAATCCACAAGGGTCGTCTTTTCTTATATAGCGCCGGTTATAATCAACCCACTTGCATCGAAATAAGCAGACCGTGAAACCAAAGTAGTCAAGCTCCCATATATCTTGAACCCGCCCATAGTATAACAATTTAGCATCAATAGGAGACTTGTCTTTGGCACTTGCATACTGTGTAGATGATGCCTCTACTGAAACGCCACTATTCTGCAGAGATCTCGACTTTTGGTCTTGACGATCTGTCCAAAATGTAAATCCGTTAATATCATAACCCTCATAGGAGTGCACAGCTTCTCGAGGACCAAATGCTAGTCACTTCAGAGTTTCAGAAACATTGGAATCTACTTCACGCATTAATCGGTTATGGAACCAATCAATAAACGTCTTATTATGTGACTGCATCAATGCTCTAGTCCCTTTACCTGGATTCTGATCGCGTAACTCCTCCATATGCTCATCCAAGTAGGGATGGACCTGTACCATATGGTGCAATACAAATAAGTGTGCTTGTATGCGCCTTTCAACAGGAGGTGCGATCATTTTTGAGCCAAGTGTACCTTTACCCTCGAGTCTGCCCTCGTGTCGAGATGTAGGAAGTCCAATAGGATCAACATTAGGTAAGAATTGAGCCACAAAATTACTGACCTGTTGACTCACAATCCCCTGAATTATACTTCCTTCTAGTTTAGTAGGATTCCTTGCCTTATCGTTCAAAGAGCCCATATGTCTCTCAAAGGGATAGCACCACCTCAAAAACACCGGACCACATAGCTTAATTTCTCGAACTAGATGTACAACAAAATGGACCATAATGTCGAAGAAAGCAGGTGGGAAATACATCTCAAACTTGCACAAAGTCTCTATCCCACCAGCCTGGCGAGCATCAAGCTTCGACGGTTGTAAATTTTTGCTACATATAGTATTGAAAAACGAACATTGTTCTGTTATGGTGTGTCTCACGTGTTTCGGCAATATCCCTCGAATTGCAATCGGTAAGAATACTTGCATCATTACATGACAATCGTGAGACTTCATACTCTATAATTTCAACTCACCGTCTAAGGTAACAAATCTTTTTATGTTCGATGAGTACCCTGATGGAACCTTAACGACGTACAAAGACTCGCAAAAAAGTCGCTTCTCAGCTCTAGATAGAGTGTAGCAAGCCGGAGGCAAATAGTTCCTATTATCATCCTTCACCATTTTCTTTCCTTTTCCTTCAATTCCTGCAGGCGACCCTTCTTCGTTTTCCTTTTCTTTTCCCTTTTCTTTTCCCTTTCCTTTTCCTTTGCTAGGCACTTTCTCTTTTTTCTTTCTTTTCTTAGTGTCCCTCTTTTGAGCCCATAACTCTGGTCGAAGTCCCTCACTTTCCAGATAAAGTCGCACCCCTTTGCTATCCTTTATCTTATGTGGAATATTCATAAGTGTCCCCAGAATGGCGTCACATACATTTTTCTCTACGTGCATGACGTCCAGACAATGTCTAACCTCTAGATCTCTCCAATATGGAAGTTTCCACAGAATAGACTCCTTTTTCCAAAGTCCCTTATCACCAACACTCGCTCATTTGCCGAATATCGTTTCAATACCCTTGACTTGATCATAAACCTCAATACCAGTCAATGGTCTACGAGCAACCCCTTCCTCAACTGTTCCATCGAATGCCTTCTTCTTATTACGATAAGGATGGTCGCGTCGAAGGAACCTTTGGGTGCGCATATAAACATCTTTGTGACAAGTAGTAATTTATTTAGATGTTGTGTCGTCCACGCAAATCGGGCATGCTTTCTTCCCTTTGTTCTTGTACCCGGATAAGTTCCCATAAGCAGGATAGTCATTAAGAGTGAATAAAAGCATGGCACGTAATGTGAATACCTCATCAGCATGTGCGTCATACACATAAACCCCTTCATCCCACATTTTTTCTCAAATCATCAACAAGTGGCTGGAGGTAGACATCTATGTCGTTTTCAGGCTGTTTCGGCCCTGAAATAAGAATCAACAACATGATGTACTTGCGTTTCATGCACAACCAAGGAGGCAAGTTGTATATAACTAGAAGAACCGGCCATGTACTATGTTGAAAACTAAGAGTGCCAAATGGGTTCATCCCATCCGTGCATAGGCCAAGCCTCAAATTTCTGGCCTCGGCACCAAAGGGCTTATGCACCCGATCGATACCTTTCCACTCAGGAGAATCAGCCGGGTGTTTGATAAAATCGTCCTTCTTCCTTCGTTCTGCATGCCACCTCAAGTTCTTAGCATCTTTTTTAATTGAAAACATGCGTTTGAATCGTGGTATAATCGGAAGATACCACATCACCTTTGCTGGAGGCCCTTTCTTATCACTAACCCCTGCGCGCTTGTAACGCGACTTCCCACATTGAGGACACCCATCCATATTTTCATATTCATTTCGATATAGCACACAATCTTTTGGACAAGCATGTATCCTATGGTACTCTAAACCGAAGGGACACATCAGTTTCTTAGCATAGTAGTTCGACATGGGTAGTTCATGGTCGTCCGACAACATATCACCAAAGGCTTGCAACAAGGAAGTGAAACAAGAGTCACTTATACCGCCTTTCGTCTTGATATTAAAGAGTGTTATCACGGCCGTCAGCTTCGTGTACCTCGTACAATCGGGATACAACGGTTTCCGAGATGCCTCGGTCATGCACTCAAAAACACGAGGTCGTTTGCGAGCATAATCATCCACCCCCTCCATCATCTCCTCTATATAGTTCCCTTCATCATCATCATCCTCTACTTCATTATCCTCATATTCGTCCTCGATGTTCTTGTCATTCTCAATGACATCAAACTCACCTCCTTCATGCACATCGTTAACAATGGCATTCCCACCATCATATATACCCTCCTCACCGTGCCAAACCCATACATGGTAGTCTTGCCTAAACCTGCGATGAAAGATATGCTCCCTAAGCGACCCAGTGCTACTAACCATGCCCACATTACTACAATCAACACAAGGACAATAAAACCCCTCAGTTCCCGTTGCAGCCTGATGACTTAATGGAGCAGCACAAAATTCATAGACCCCATCCACGAATTCACACGTGTCGCGACTACCGTACATCCATGCACGATTCATTTCAATTAGACCTCTAATTAAACACAAACAACAAGTACTCATGTCAATAACGAACTTCATTACATGATTAGAGTTTATGAACCATATACATTTAATGAAATTAGGCATGCTTTCCAAGAGTCCTTATCACTCCAACTTAACCCATCGTTAGGTGTCTAATCTCACTAGTGAATGTATGCCTCTTTTCGATTCTACGGAAAATCCGGCAGCATTTCCCTACAGTTCTCCAAGTACACGATGTAGATGTATAGCTACTTATATCTACATATGTACCTAAAGAACAAAAGCAGGGATTCGACGAGCCAAGATTTTCCTTTAGAATCGAAATAAAGGCATACATTCACCAGCTAAGTGAGATTAGACATCTAAGAATAGTCCCAAACCAGGGACTATTCAAGACTTACTCCTAATGAGTAAGTCTCGAACGGGTATCTAGGCATATGATATGATGATGCATACATAGGTTTTTAAACAACAAAACATTTTACATCTAATCTCAATTCAACGATAAATATATACATATTTTCACATATAAACCAATTTATTATGAAAGAAAGTTAAATATGAATGATAACATGCCAATATCAAGGTTGTAAATAGGAAAATCGAACTCAACACTCTGTCACTAGCTAGCTTCAATCAACAACAAAGTGAAAGTTAACATTAGTATAAATTAGCAAATCAAACAAAAGTAAACAAAACTAAACTAATGTAAACAAAACTAAACTAAACTAAAGTAAACCAAATTAAACTAAACTAAACTAAACTACACTAAACTAAACTAAACCAAACTAAACTAAACAAAACCAAACTAAACCAAACTAAACTAAACTAAATTAAACTAAACTAAACTAAACTAAACTAAACTAAACTAAACTAAACTAAACAAAACAAAACTAACTAAACTAAACTAAACTAATCAAGTACAACAACAACAACAACAACAACAACAACAACAACAACAACAACAACAACAACAACAACAACAACAACAACACAACAACCACAAAAATAACAACCACGACTACAACAACAACAACAACCCCACCAAAGCCCTAGCTTTTTAACCTAAAAATCAAACTAACTACTTAAACTAACATCAAATTAACTAAAATCAATCAACTTTGAACCCTTTAACTATTATACAACCTAATTTCACTAACAATTATTCATAAAACTACAACGAATTATAAACTTGAAGTTTCAAATATGAGATTAAAATAAAAGTTATGAACTTTTAGTTACCTAGGAAGAGGTGGAGGAGGAATGTAGTTGTTTAGGGTGGGGTAGAGGACGAATGTAGTTGTTTAGGAGGAGGAAGGTGGAGGTGCATCAAAAATCGCAGAGGAGTCGAGGTGGAGGTGCGCCGAAAATCGCAGAGGAGTCGAGGTGGATGTGCGCAAGATAGGGCGCCCAGCTGGTGGTGGAAGATTCGGGTGGTGGCGGCGGTGATGTGTGGTGGTGCGTCATCGAACCCTCAGGTGTGGAGACTTGAACTCACTGAATTGAAGGAGGGATGAATTGAATGCTGGTGGAGGGAATTGAATGCGGGTGAATTAAGGAGGGACGATAAAAACACGGGCTTTTGTGGCTGGGAAAAAAACCGAATAATCTGATTCGGTCCTAAGAACCGGATTAGATTATTAAAAACCGCAGCCGATTATATTATCTGATCCGGTTCATTAAAAGACCGGATCAGATTGTTTGCCCAGATTTCCCTCCCATTTTTCCATTGCTTTTCGGATGCGGTTTTCTAAAAACCGAATCTGTTACTAAGTGACAGAAAAGGTTTTTTTCACTAGTGCAACAACTTCATTCTGAACTTCCAGTTCAGACAGGGATCAATGTTTTATTACCTTTATTATTTTGCTAACTTCTCCAATTCTTCTCCCCCTAAGTTGGTAAAATATCTCAAATATAGGGGCATCGAACTCTTAACCAACTTAGAATATAATTTTCATATGCAACAAATTACATCTCTCCAGGAGTATATAATTACCAAATTTCATCTCTTCCGGAGAATACTATCTATGGGAAGTATACTATTTATTTTGCAGTCATTTTTCACTTATTTTTCTATTCTTGCGTTGACATATGATAGCCCCAATCAAGAGATTATCATCATTCATAAATCACTTGTATGTGGTTTGACTAGATGTTGATCTTCTATTCCCCCAAGACTTAAAAATGTGCATTTATCACTCAAAATTTCTCACATACAAGTTGTTTTAATGAGCTTTTCGTCATCTAATATGTGACTATATATAAGTCACTCTGGTGAACTTCTGGTCACCTAATGTTTGTTCACATACAAATTTGTTCAATGTCAATAAGTCTTCTTTTGAACTCTTCTATCGAATCAAACAATTAATATTTCACGATTGGAGTCTAGCTCAATCCCATTGTTATGTCTTGCCATTCAATTTATCATACATATAACATGAGAGAGCGTCAGCACATCAACTCTTTATATAAAATCGAACTTAGCTTCTCAAAACTGGTAATAATGAACCCGGATGGCCTCACTTATCACATCCAAACACATTTGAGATTTAACAAATTATATATTTTTCAACACTAGTGATCACTTTGTTCGCAAAACTTTATGCTTGGCCATGTATAAGATGTGTTATCAGAACGTCAACTTGTGTCTTTTCTATGACCGACCAGACAATTGGCTAGCACTTTATTTGAAGATAATTCATACTCTGTTGGAGTATCGATTATATTCTTGATACATGTCAATTTCACTAGTCATATACCGCTCTTCTAAAGTATCTAATATATTCCTGGTAAATAGTAACCTTATTGGACACATCTATTATCTGTGTAATCAAAGATACTCATTCATACCCATCTTCAAGATGGTATCATTCTAAATATTCAATAATCATGTTGTCAAATCTTTTTAATAAGTCCATAACATAAGCTAGTATATGCACCAAATGACCATTAACATATTCTTTTGTTCTCGTGCAAGGATTTCACACATTTGCAGGTTATCTCCCCTAATCCTTGCATCTGGGGTGCGAAAATAACCTACCAACTTTTTTTTTGAGGGGAACCTACAAACTTTTAAGTACACCTTACACCATTAAAGTTATAAAGTTCCTTGCAATATCATTTATTAATGCAAGCATGCTTTACATAAATAGAATAAGTGTCAAGAAAATATAATAACATGTCCGAAAATTAAGACACAAAAAAAATGAAGTATTCAAAACTAAAAAATATCAAAATAAAATGTCCAGATTTAATTAAATATCCATAAAACATGCAAAATCATAATGCGTCCATAGAGTTCAATTAATACCATGAACATAAAAAACTAGAGTCTATTCTTTACATCATTAAGAGTTCAATTATTCCCTTCAGGGGTGGTGACTTAACTAACAGTTTCCAAGTGACTTGTATTGCTAGAGTCAAAATCACTTTCGCCATCTTCATACATATGATTTGTCTCTATTTTATATTTATTTATGATTTAGTGATTGTTGATAAAGATCAACCAGATCTTTTGGAGTACGACACATAAGAGACGAATGACCTTTTCCTCCACAACGATAACATTCATGGGTAACATTCTCACTTTTACCTTTCTCGTGTCTGTTATCATCTTTATTGTCCTACTTCTGGTTGGAATATGAGTTCTTGAAATAATTAACCACATTGACCTCGACCATATCCGTGTCCATGCCTACGACGACAACCTCAGCCACGGCCCCGACCACTATCACTGGCACGATATTTAGTCTTAAATTCTTTCCCCATCATGGGATATCACATTCACTGCAGGGAATGGAGTAGAGCCAGTTAGTCGTGATCCATGTGTTTTCATTAAGAGATTGTTATTTTACTCAGCCACAAGCAGACAAGATATTAATCATAAATTCTTTTAACCTTCCCTCGGTATTGTGTCTGCAGGACAAAATTATTTGCGTGGAAGGTGGAGTATGTGTTTTTCTAACATTTCATCGTTAATTTTCCCTCCACATAATGTCAATTGAGAAGTATTTCTGAACATGACTGAGTTGGATTCACTCACAGATTTGAAATCTTGCAATCTCAAATTTCATCAATCACAACAAGCTTTGGGCAATGTTATATTTTTTTGTTGGTGGTTATATATGTACTTCAAAATATAGTGTCTTAAGTCCCTGATCGAGGTGATGGCGAAGTTATATCATAGCTTTGGCCTTATCATGACTTGTTGTTTGATTTCTCACTTTAATTGTTTTACCAAGCCCTTTTGCACCTAGGTGTATATTAACATCTAACATCTAACATCCATGATAAATGGTTGTCTTTAGTTATATTAAGGGACACAAATTCAAATTTTTGTAAGGTCATAACCTATAGTTTTGGACTACATCATAAACTATATATGAAAATATTACAAATCATAGAACATATCCAACAAAATCACTCTTATTTTATTCTAAAATGCTTTCTAATTTCATATATAATGTATACTGACGAGGCACTAATATAGTTTAATGACATAACACCACTCAAATAAAAACCATATCACAGAAATCACGATTTCAAATCCATGATCCCCCACTCAAAAATTAGGACTTAGATAATAAATATATTCATATCAAATTGTAATTTAATATTGTAGTTCAAGGAATTCGTAGAGTAGGGAATGTAAGAATAATTCGAATAAATAATATTCCTGTAATAGTGCTATACAGTATAATATGACGCACAACAAAGCTTTCATAGAATAAATAGATACATATAATAAATCTCCAAAATTGACCCAAACAAGAAATAACAAAGCTTTCCTATCTAAAGCAAGAGCAAGCAGATTACATCAGTTATGTGATATGTCTAATATACTGATCAAATATGATTACAGTTACACCCAACAAAGAAAACAATTAAGAGTCTTTAAAGAAATATACTTTATGCAAAGTAGAAATTTAAGAATCGTCAAGTCTTAAAAGATGATTGCAAATGAACATAGCAGCGAAAAGATAACAATATCATACTGAACTTTGAACTTTGCATTAGTTTGATGTTTGGTTGTTTTAAGAGGTTTACTTAACATCAATATTATACTGAACTTTGAACTTTGGAGCGAAAGGATAAGAATATAATGCACTTGATAATACCAACAAAATTTGCCACAATAAACAAGTAACACAAGAACTCAACACTAAGTCAAGATTGTTCGGCTAATCCACCTACTCATAAATTGCGGCTAATCAGATAAAAATATCATGATGCAAATTTTTTTTTCTTTTCTTTTCTGCCATGCTAACATGAATCACAATTCTAGACGACCAGACATAATCGGTGCAATATTTTGCTTGACGACTCAAAATTGCGACGGAACAAATTTGTTTATAATTAGTCAAATCCAGCAATCAAGGATAGTCGCTAATAAGAAAAATGATAAAACTTACCTCACTAACATATGATTTCTTTGGTTTCTCATTTACTCATTCGGCTAGGGTTTGGTGCTCATAACGTGTTGTGAAATTAGGGTTAGGGAGATAGAGAGTTGTATAGGAGAATAGTCGTGTCCTCTATTATTCCATATGTGGGAAATTTATATAGTACAATATGTAGGTAACTTGCTTGGGGAACAAGTGATCTAATTACAATAGGAGTTCATGTAAACTAGTATATACAAGATATTATTCCCTAATAGACATCCACTATAATATTTCATAGCAGTTTTAAATATATTAGTGAACATGCAAATTATAAGTCAATCTAGAAGCATCTAATTTAATTTATTATTATACTAATTCTTAAATTATTTTACTTATTTTAAAAAAAGCTTAAAAAATGGAAAAATTCAGATTAATCAACATGTCTCATCTATCAAATTTCTATAAATGCTTGGCTTCATATTATGATGATTAAATTCTAAAAAATAATATCGATTAAAATAATTTCCATATTAAAATGTATATATTTATAAATAAAAGGAGATTGCTATAATTTGGTTGCCAAAAATTTATAGATCAATATTTAACTTTAATATAAGATTATATTTAGAGTCTCGGATTTACTTGCATGCATTTTGTTTTCATGATAAATAATAATCATCTATGTACATAAAAAAAAAAAAAAGGCAATATGTTACTTATCTGAATTAGTGTAATTCATTGCATATCTTCGAAAATTCAAGTGCTTAGCTATCCATGAACTCCGTCATCAAATCTCCGTGTTGATCTTAATCCCAAAAAATGAAGTTCCTCATTTTTTTCTTCTCGAATTTCAACTTTTGGACCTTGATTCATTCTTCCCGAAAATATTGTTGCATGTTACTATTTTTCATAGATCTACTATATAATCACATATTTTATATGATTATGAAATTTTTTTTGAACCAAAGAAATTTTTCTTTTGAGATTGAGTGTTTGTTTTGTTCGAAATTTTTAGAAAGGACAGTTTTCGAACCAAAGAATATTTTATTTTGAGATTTTGTGTTTGGTTTGTTTGGATTTGTAGAGAGGAAGTGAGAGTGACAGAGAGAGAGAATATAGAGAGAGAAAGAAGCTGAGAGAAAATGTGAAAGATTTGGTTCCAATCATACTATATATTGATAACAAAAATCGAACCATATTTTTGGTGTGTATATAATAAATCATTTAGGAGTGTATGTAATATATTTTTGTAATGTTTTTTATATTTGATTTTTTAATATATTGAAAAATTATATAATGTTTATGTAATTGGGGTGGTACAAAAGTTTGCTGATATCAAGAGAATAAGAAATAAATATATAATTTGGTTGCCAAAAATTTATGCTAAATGGAGTCCAGACCACTTGGATAAAATGTATGAATAAATAATGTTTTATAATCGTTACAGAAATTGTCAATCTATCTCTTTAGATGTAAAGATTAAGATAGAGATATAAATATTTGCCTGTATTTTTAATAACTTTCAATGATTGTGTTGTTTGTTTAAATATATATTCATCTCCATCATGTTATTTTATATTAAATCAATATCTAATTTATCTTTATCTGTCAAAGGTTTTTTTAGATACATATATATTATACTATAAAACTTAAAAACTGAAGTACAAGATAAACATAAATGACTTAGTGAAGGTCGATTAGTTTTTTCTAACTTAAATATCGAGTTTGTTTATTATGTTTTTGTAGGTAGTAGATGAAAGTTAAATCGATTACATGGATTGTATGTCAAGTGTGACTTTTTGGGAACTTCGATGGAGAAGATGAGATATTATAGTGATCAGAAATTATAAAAAAAAAAACACACCAATATGACTAAGTGTGATAGAGGATGTTTGTATGGTCACATATTAATAGATAGTCATGTACTTTAGATTGTTGAGTTGTATTATAGATAGATTAATTTTTCATTTATATATATTGTACACATTAATGTCACTCAAAATTCTACTAATATACTATCTTTAATTCATAAAATGATGCTTTTATGTATAAGTTTTGTATATAGGTAACTTCGTACAATGTACAATTACATTTATTAAATTTTGTGTCATGTCACTATTACATTTTTAATCAAAGGCAATGGTTAAAATCAGCTAATGCAACGGTTGTTTTTTATACCGTTGCAGTAGGAGAATCTATTGCAACGGCCCATTTCAATTTAGGTTCATGGATTAAGCTATTGCAATGACTTTATAGTGACCGTTGCATTAGGTATATCTATAGCAACGACTTGATGATGGTTGTTGCATTTGATGATATAATAACAATGTTATTAGATAACTAGATAAGGTCGTTGCCTAACATTATCTGTGACAATGTGAATTGTTCGCGCAATATATTATATATATTCAGTTCCCTCAATTTTTTTGCGGTAATTTAAAAACTTTACAAAAAGTACTTCTATTTTCAATACCCTTATTTTCGTAAAACAAGGAAAAACAAAAGCCCATTCACTCAGGGACCGAAAGCACAAACTGAAAAACCCTATGAATGTCTGCCAAAAAATTTCAATCTCCCAAATCTTTCCTATGAACTGAAAAGCATGAATGCACGAACTGAAACTGATCGAATGATATACTATCTACAAATAGGAAGAATTCACGAACTGTGATTATATACTAAGAGGAAGACGGAGAATTCAGGAAATTTCCTTCAATATTATTCTAAATTTCTTCCCGAATTCACGTATATCTGCATAATTCAAGTCTTCAACGCAGCAAGTAGGCGAAATTAATCAAGAAAACCTAAGCAAAGAGGCGAAATTCAAGAAAACCCAGCAAAGAGGCGAAATTCGGATTCAGTCGAGCTTCAAAAGGTATGTTCTTTCAATTTCAATTGTTATGGGAGTTTTAGTGCAGGTGACTTCTTCAATTTTATAGTCTTTGAGTTCTGGAATTATGCATAGCAGAGGCAAAATTCGGATTACTCTTGTTTGTATCATATCACATTCACTTCAAGTTCTGCTTTTTAATTTCTACTTCCCCACAAGATTTCCTCACCGTAATCGAAACCGGAATGTATCATTGCATTCTAGAATATTAATTTCATAATACCTCCTTGAGGCACAAGATTTGAGAAGGTGTATAAAACTACCGACCTGAATTCTTCATGAATTCTATGCATTATATAGATATATGAGCCATGTGACTGCTGACTTTTTCTAAACTAAACCCTTTTTTCATGAATTTTGCTTTGATACTATTAATTAGTTATGGACTTTGATTTTGCTCTCTGAAGATTAGTTTGTTCATATGATTCACATTGGAAAGAAGATAACATGTGATTCATAGTGAAAGATGCCAAGCAGAATAGTTTTTGCTGTAGTTAGTGTTTACCAGTTTCAAACATCAAACAGGTAATTCACATTGAAAGGTGCCAAGCGGAATAGTTTTGGCAGAGTCCAGCGTAAGTGTCTTGCCAGTTTCAAACAGCAAAATTACAAAAAGGATGCTTAAAAAATGTACCATATATGACTTTTTATTGAGGATCCACTAAAAGAGGGTTGGCATTACTCTATTGAAAATCTTCCTAGAGAACTTTCTGATGGTACTATATATGACTTTTTATTGAGGATCCACTTAAAGAGGGTTGGCATTACGCTATTGAAAATCTTCCTAGAGAACTTTCTGATGGTACTATATATGACTTTTTGCTTTTGCTATTCGATTTAATGTCGTATCTTATTGAATTACAATGCATAGTTTAATTCATGATTTATCGTCTCATAAAATAAATGTTTATGGTTTATGATTTTTCAAAAATATAATAACATTGAATTTCTCATTTTTCCCCCTTGTAGATGAAATGGAATTGAGCCAAGCTTACTACTGGACAAAGTCAGATTCCACCATATGAAAGGCAAGGATTAGAGAATTTGAGGCTTAATGAAGAAAGAATGAAAGCAAAAGGGTTTGGAAGTTTGGCAAACAAGGCACAAATGGATAGAACTCAGGAGATTCTCAGTGGATGGAAAGATGATGAAATATTTTCATCTGACGACGAGTAATTCACATCAGACTATGAGGCTGACGGCGAGGAGAACAAAACAAATAATGATGCGCAACAAGATACTATGCAGGTAATACATCACTTGCCATTCTGCTCAAGAGTATTTGTTTCAGTTTCTAAAAGCACATTTTGTGAGCTACATTGTGATTAACTGTTGGACAGTTGCATTAAGATTCGCTGAAAATTTGAACTTGTAATCAAATTAAATAAATAAAAACTGATTAATTTTGATTCTTCTTTGTTAGAGTGATGTTTGTTTAAGGGTGGCCCAGAATTTGGTTATATAACGTTTATTGTTTAGTTGGACTAGTTTAGGAACTCGTAGTTAGGAAATATATCTGTATAAATTTATCCGTCTGCCAAAGGAAACCATTTGCTGTATAAATTGCTGCCTGTTCAGCAGTCCTCTGGCTGTCCAGGAGCACCTGAACAGACATAAATAAACTAGCATGTTTGAAAAGATCTCCATAGTAGCTCTGGTCCATAAGAAGAGGACTTTGGTTCATGAAAACAACCAATGTTTGGTTCAGTATTCCGTGCACATCTCTAGGACATTTTAGCTTCATAAACTGCGCATAATAAGGGTTCAAATTAGGGTCTTGCATCATCTTTGTGTCATATCTATAAAGTCTGTCAGTGAATGAGAAATAGTGTGATCGATACAACAGGGTCTAGTAACGAACTAACGATACAAATGTCCCTGTTGCTCAAACTAATGGGAATGCCACTGCCTATCACCCTATCACTATAAATAGTGAAGAGTGACTCTCTCTAGCTGCCTTTAGCATCAAACTGGGTTTCTCGGGAGTTATCCCGAAACAATTTATACTGTTCTGGCGGACTTTGATTGATTCTGGATGGACTTTACTAAGACAACTATCTGGCATCTATACAAAAACACAACTATCTGGCATCTACTGCTATTTCTCAACGTATATATTTTCTTCTTTTAACAAAAAGAATAACATTCCCTTTCCTGCTGAACTGAGCATTTCTGAGAAGTATTTTTTAGTTTACGGTAGACTTTCAGATACAAATTCAACTTAAAGACAACATATTACAGCACATCCTAAATAAAAAAATTGGCATGATTTTCTTTCCTAGTAACAATCTGATCAGAAAAATAAAAAAGAAAAATTCAGTCAACGCAACACTTACATGGATGTCAAAGGTATCGTTTGCCTTAGCAAACTCAGAAATAATCCTGACAAGTTTTGCTGCACTTCCCCGGAAAGCAACACAGCTGAAATCTTTCAAAACCCGGGCTGAGAACTTGACACTCAGAAGCTTCCTCTGCTACTTCTTTCTATCTCCATCCACTGCAAAAAAATACCTTTTGCATACTTATCAAATTTTGTTTTCAGAATGTGTTCTACATTTCTAACATAAGTTGCATAGAGTTCACTCTGATCGGGTGCTAGAAGGCGATATGTAGAATGTATTCGAGCAGTTTTAGTTTGGTGGTCGAATAATGTTGTGAAGTAAAACAGTTGATGGAAGACTGTTCCCATCAACTGGTGGATAGTTTGGCTTGTGAATTGATTTTCCTGAGTATATTTTGATGAGTAGAGCAATGACAAGTACAAAGATCAATGAAAGTGCAGTTGCTATGAAATGAAGATGGCTGAGAAGATGTCCATCTTTTTTTGTTAGAGTTGTCCAAGTTAGTTAATCTTATATAGATGAGATCAGAGAGAAAAATCAGTAGGACTAGGTTGCTTAAAAAAATCCCTGCAGCTTTTTAATATTTTATGGCAGGGAATCAGGGATTGTACATGCAATAAAATTATGACTAGGGAAAATCCTGTATATGATTTTGACCTTCTGGACGATTCGAATCTATATAAATGATCATAGAGGTAGAAGAAATAGTAATGGTGCAGGAATGAGGTGAACAAAACATTTGCTAGTTTCTTGTATAATATTGAATTCTATCTTTGTTTGATACTTGCTGACAGAAGAATAAGAAATATACTGTGGAATCTTAGATTAGTTGTCTGCCTGTTAGGTTACCTATTTAGTTAATTCAGTAAGGTTAATAGATTATTCATAAAGGGTATAACCCCAATGAATGTCCTGCATGTAAAATTTCCTAAGTCTGGTCAGCTAAGAATTGTTTCAATTGTTTGGCAAATTCTTGGCCGTAGATTGCTTCTGAACTCCATTAAATCTACACTGGTGGTTTGTCGACAGATTGGACAATAAGATTAGGCAAATAGCACTCCACAAAAATAATCAAGAAGAATGCAAAACTTGTTCAGAAACAAATCAAAAAGAAGTTCGATCTTAGTTCACTGACTTAAGATGTATACATAACCTATCCCACTAAAAGATAGCTGGAATAGAACATCTTTTTGTTTACCGTTGTCATAACTCATAAGATTCTGGTGTCCTGGGCTTCTTATAGAGTAATAGGTATAAGCCTACAGAAGATCACTTTACAGCAATCTGTGAGCTAACATAAGTATAATGTATGTTATTTCAGCTAAACAATGCTTGCTGAAAATAGATGCTTGCTAAGTTGTGTCTCAAGAATGTCTCCATGACTCAAATGGGCAAGCTTCTAATGGCCCGCAACTGTCAGATCGTGAGGTACCGTTACTACTATATCTTAGGTCTTATTTCTCCATGAACATATTTATGACTAAACCTATGATGTTTTTTTTTTTTTTTTTGGCAATTTTGAATCTTTAATGTTTATTCTTTGAATTTGTTTTGAAGAAGAGAGTGGGTAAAATCGGAATTTTTGGGGTTGAGCTCACAGAATCTGAAGTTTCCTGCTAAGCTTTAGGTAATTCTTTCATTTTTCCTTGTATGTTTTTCTATTTAAGATATGGGTTTGGGAAAATAGCCGAAATAATGCTTATATTCAAACATGCACCTACTGCCTTCATGCTTTAACAATGTTAGTTAGCTTATAAGAGTGGCAGCTGTGACCTGTTTGGTTAGTTTGCTTTGCTAACCAATTTTCTAGAGAGAATAGCTATGAAACGGACTAATACCAGCATTTAAACTCCGGTCTGATGCTCTTGAGGATGATAGTCTCTCCTCAGTTTTCCCCTTTCTGTTGCTATGTTCATTGGCCTGGCTGAGACTGAGTTCTTTTCCTGCAACATTTGTTTCACTGTCCCAGCTGAGTACATAAAACTATTGATTGTATCTTTTATTTGCCTCACACACAATTCAAGTACTTGTGGGTGGTCTTGTTCTCAAGCTGATATCTTTTATTTGGATCAGATGCATCAACATTTTGAACCACGCACAACCTGTAAATGCTCTGTCCATGCTTCAATCCATGAACCACTTTGCCTGTTTTACCTCCTGATTGTAATGTCCTGATTGAAATGGCACCTTTACCACTGTCATAGTCACATACTCACACTTAGCTTGAGCATTCTAACAAAACCCAAGGCAAAAACTATTGACTAGTGCAACAATCCAATGACTAAAGAACCCAAGCTTCAGGGTGATAGAAGAATTAACCCGAGTGGATCGATCTAGATCTATAGGCAAAATAGTTCACTGTAAAAATTTTAGCAAAGTTTAATGGGCTTTATTGATGTTGTTCTGCTTGTCCTTCTTTAGCAAAAGGCATAAAATCAAGTATCAACTATGAGGTGAGGGAAATACAAGTCCTCATGTTGAAATGACAAGAAATATGCCCATTTCACAAAGTACTAGGCTAGTATATTGTGGCAATCCATATAAACTACTTCTGGAACAACAAACAGGAAAGAGAAAGAAACAAAGACAAGGGATTGCAAGTTTTTGAATGTGGCACTAGATATTTTATTATTGCTATCAATCCTTTGGCTTGGATTTATTTTGTCGTTTGTACTTCTTTTTCTTACGCAAAGTTCATATGAATATCATAATTGTTTCATTGTGCTGTCAGTTTTTGGATAAAATCGAATATCGGTATGAATTGTGACAGTTAGGCTTTGTTGATGGTGTACGTTTACTAACTATTACAATGTTTGAATTTTTAGGTGAATAATGAACCAACTGGAGGAGATCAAACGTAGGCGTCTCACTATATACACTATTGGCCAGATTTACCTAGCTATATTATAGTGATATGGTACTTGGTGGTTAGAAGGAAAGTGATCTATATGTACTTAGAAGTATTTATGGTACTAAAACAAATATTTACTATTAGTTGGGTTTGATTAAGTACATTTTCGTTTTTGTTAATTAGGATTTGTGATGTATACTCTTAATTTAATTAGTTTTGGAAATTATAATATAGATATGACAATTATTTTTGGCATTTCAAGAGTATTTTGCATTTGTTGCATCGTTACTAATATATACAGGGCTGTAATATTATAGGTTTTCAGTAGGTTACAGTAATAATCGTTGCAATATCCCCACAAAAAAGAAAAAACAATCCGTTGCACTAGCTTAAATGGTAGGCATTGCACTAGCCAAAAATGTTGCATAACCAACCACTAGCAAAGCCGTTGCAATAGATAGCTGATCTAAGGCAACGATACGTTGATCCGTTGCAATAGCCCTAATAGTCGTTGCATTAGGCATGTTGCAACGCCAACAAATGCGACGGTACAAAACCGTTGCAGTAGGCCTATTGCAACGACTTTTAGCCCTATTGCAACGATTTTGGTGTGTTGCCTTTGCCTTTTAATGTAGTAGTGTGTTTTTATGATATAACTAGTTTTTAGGCCCGGGCTATGCCCCGAGTAATTATAATTACTCCCTCTGTTCTTTTTAAAATGTAACACGTTGACTTTGGGTACTATTCATTCACCTCCCTTTGACCATCAACTCATGTGGTGTAACGCCCCGACTTTCATACATCCTTATTAAGCTAATTAATCAAGATTAGCAGCGGAAGACTTAACTTAGTCGGCGCGTTACCGCCGTACTTTCCACTATGGGAAAATACAAGGCGACATTTAACATTAACTTACATTACTTACATTTGCCCCTCTTTAAAGAAACACTTTAATTATAGATTACTATTTTCTAGAAATTTCGGCAGAGTTTCCTCTGTAAATTGGACAACCTAAAATGGGAAAATGTTTGAAAAACCTGTTACAATAAAATATTTCCAAATCCATAACTCAACGCTTTCGCAGAGTAGCAGCTAAAGAGAATAAGGAGCACTATTGCTCATCCAGAACTAGAACTAAAACTAAACCATTAATTATTAACTAATACAAAGTGTAACGTCCTCGCCTCAAAAGAAACATAAAACAATCGTAGCTGAACTTTTAGTACGTAACTGCTTCTATCATGGAAAAGATGCTCCAGAACTTCAACCTGAAACAGTTGTAACACTGCCACCCACCAAGCGACAGGCCATAGTAGTGACAAAACAAAAGATTGACATACATATCAGCACAATGCTGAGTACTAACCCATAAAACATTCTTAAAACATGCTTTGGTGTCTACGACTCTTGCGTAATTAATACGTTCACATCATTCATTACAACCCCACCTCAACATAACAACATTCACTTTATTCATCATCATTCATGACCTATAAGTTCACAGATATCATAGCAGAGTCGTAATATCATCATAGTCCTTTCATATCAAAGCGGAAGACATACTTTCATATCATTAGACGATAAACATTCATAAACATATACTTTAAGTCATATAGGATATCATAAATCATCATTATCTTTCATTTACTTAACTAGTAATGATCGTACTATCGTAATAACGGAGTTATTCCATAGAATTCGTTCATAAACATCACTAATCATCATATTCATAAAACATTCCATATCTTCTAATCCAATCATTGATAACATAATGTGTGAAATCATAAAACATAATCGCAATCATAATCATACTTTCGTAACATCAATGTCATCATACTTCATAGCATTAAATCATTTAATATATCATTTATATAGCATATATTTCATATTATATCATATGCTTCATCACATCTTTCCATCTTATTTAAGTCATATTGGTAACTAGAAAGAACATGCATTTAATAGAGGGAAGAACAACATAAATCATTTCATAACATATCGGTTCGTATCATATCGTAAGCTTCATCATTATCTTTTCATTTACTTAATCCTTTTTGGTAACTTGGCAAGTATATCAGAAGGGACGTCTCCCCATATCTTTATAGAAAGGCGGCCACAACATAGGTGACACTTTCGGTGCCTAACAGAAAGGCGGCCACAACAAAGGTGACACTTTCGGTGCCCAGATTATGAACCAGAGACGTCTCCCTAGAACATACAGAAAGGGGCCACAACATAGGTGACACTTTCGTTGCCCACATTTTTAACAGAAAGGCGGCCACAACATAGGTGACACTTTCGGTGCCCAAATTACTTTTAACAGAAAGGCGGTCACATCGTAGGTGACACTTTCGGTGCCCAAATTACTTGCCAAGAACCATCTTTCACTTTACTTATCATGTTTCGTTGCTTTTACATATCATAATTACATTACATCATTGTAATCATAATCATGAAACATCATTAAAATCATAGCGTTATCATACTCATATCTTCATAAACATCAAAGTCCTTTCATTTCATCGAGAATCATCATATTCATAAACCTCTCATATCCCACAATCCACACATCAACAACATAGTGCGAAATACCATAATTACATTACGTTATCATAATCATAATCATAATCAGAAAAAGTAATCACAATTGTATTTTCATAACATCATGATCATCATACCACATAGCCTCAAATCATTTGATAAACATCATTTCAACCTCGTGAACGAATACTCTCCATAAAGGTGATTAAATAACTCACTAAAACTTCTTAACAAATAATTTAAGATCTTTTCATCACATAATTTCCAATAATTCATCTTTAGAAATCTTAACACACCATGAGTTAGTCTAAATTTCGTAAATAATATAATTTTAGGCCACCTAAAGCATCACAATTCGCGAATATAGGTTTATTTGGAAATCGATAGAATAACTTCTATGGTCATTAGAGTTCATCAAATCAACTTCATCAAGCCAAACAATTTCAACAACTCAACTCCATTTCCTCAATGATGAACATTGACCAAGTCTTACACATTAAATCAAGTAACACCAGGAATTCACATAGTTGTAATACTTACAGCAACTCCATCAATCAAAACATCAACAATTAGTACTAAAATTTCAGATTCCATAACTTCAGTATTAACTTTTAATATGAGGAGAACAAGAGGAGAAGAAGAGAGGGGTGTAGTACCTCTGCTCACTTGGAGCAGGGACGAAACAGAGGCGGCAGGGAAGGGGAGTTGTGCTCCGGTGAACAGCGCAGGAGATCGGTGGCAGAAAACCGCCCAGCTTCGGCCGTCGTCCCTCGGAACTCCGGCAGCGGCGGAAGACAGGAGCAGCAGCGCAGTACAGCACGCAGCAACAGCAGCAACGCGCGGAGGAGAGAGAAAACGCGAGTTGCAGTTGAGCTCCGGCTAGCTTAGGGAAAGGCCGGCAAGGAGAGAGGAAGAGGGGTGCGTGAGAAGAGAGAGAGGGGTGAGGGTTGGGGCTTTGGGGTTTCACGGGAAGGAGAGAGAAATGGGGTTGGGTTTCCTTTTGGTGAGGGAAGAAAAATGACAGAGAGACAAAGATTTTGGGGGTTTTGTTTCCTCCTTAAACCGACATCCATAAGTGGAAGGGAGGACAACCGACTTTGGTTTCCTATTGAGACCAAATACCGATGAACATATTTTACATAGCTAGAAACCCAAAATATATTAAATAATAATATCTTTATAAAATTAAATTAATAAAAACATGACAACATCTCAATTAAAAATTCATACTCCAACTTAAATAAAATAAGGATTTTCGAAACATAATTAACTTTATAATTATAATTAACGCTAATTAAAACGCTTTTAAGGATTGGGGTATTACATGTGGGGTCATATTGGATTCGTCTTGACTCTTGATATACACTTTCCAAATATATATTTCTTATAATTTTTCATTTATAAAATTAGAGATATTGTGGGTTAAAGTTGTGTCTCAACAAATGTGAAAAGTCAAATGTTATATCTATTAAAAAACGGAGGGAGTATCATTTATTAATATTTTACATTAAAATTATAACACCAAACATTACTTGGTTTAGTGGTTAGGACGTTAGTATATAAGTTTGAAGTCATGGGGTTAAATCTTATAACATGCATTTTCTAATTTTTCTATTGTATATGGAGTACATGAAGTAAACACTCTAAGGTAGAGCGCCACATGGCACTGTTCCTTGTTTAGGAACGCCTTTTAATATATTAGTATAGATTTATTATTTATTTGTATTGTAGCGGGAGCAAATACATTATTCAATACACACTAGTTCCATCACAAAATATTAGTGTGCGCTCAAATGATAGGAGACCCTTGCTGGACGTATCCAACGGTAAAACAATAATTTTTTAAGTAGTATAGGTAGATATAATTAGTGAATTATACAAAATATACAACTCATTGTTCTTTTATTAAGAAAATCGAATTGCTTTTTAAAACAGGGCCTATGATAGTCAATACAGTTCGTAATCAATCTGCACGTATTTCTCGGGAAAAAATAAAGTGTATATTGAAAGAGAAGCGTGAAGGTCGTTTTTGTTCTCCAGGAGATGTAAAAGAAAATGAGACTCCATTAAGTACTTGTGCTATACTCCCTCTGTATTTTTTTATCTTTCTCACTTGGAATCTTGATACTATTCACAATTACAGAGAATCTTTAAAAAAATTCTCAATATATAAGAAAAAATATAGTCATGTGGGGTCTTGTTTGATTCGTCTCAATGAGTATTTTATTAATATTCAATTATTATAAATTTTACTAATATGTAATTAAAGATATTTAAGGTAGAATAAGTGCATTGGCAAACGTGCAAAGTCAAAGTAGGAAATATAAAAAAATACACAGGGGGTAAAGTAATAGCCAATGTAATACACCTACAAGTTCATTATCTAAATTCATAAGTTTCATTTCATTAATTGAGATTATTGATTCTAATTTTTTATATGTTCATTTTCAAGTTTGCACACCGACAAGATTACAACGTGATATCAATTAAAGGAGTAAGAAAAGACAAATACTAATATGTAATACCTCAATGATCAACTACTTTTTTAAAGTTATGAATTTACTAAATTCATAGTAACCAATATAATTCTAATTATCAATGTTTTTAGGTCCAACTGAGAAATTAAATCCATTGAACTATGCTGACTCATCATCCAACTATAATGAAGCCGATATAACACCGGTTAGTAACATTACAAATGGTTAGTATCTTCATCAAATTGCTCATTAATGTTATTATAATAATTTTAAATTGCAATTGATTCATGTGATTGCATTTTTTGTAGCTACCAATATCAATGAAGACGAAAGTAATTTCGCAAAATTTAATAGATATAAACGTATGACAATAATGAAACAAAAGCGCTCAAGAAAAGGTAGATTGTCATATCTACTTATATCACAATAATGGTGCCGGAAGATGAATACTTTAAATTGGCTGTACATGGATACTCTTTAATTTAAAACGACTATTTGTATTTGTAGTTGTTATGAATGATATTCAAGTAACACCTACGTCTTCAAGTATTGCAAATGAGCATTGTATTTCTCTTAAGAGTACTACAACGAACCGTGAGTATTATTATAATAACTATGCATTACTTCCTTGAAGAATGATAATTATCCAAATTAACATTTTATTGACCTTTGTTAGTATTTGTTTGTTTGTATTCAAGAAGCACAATCTGATTCGATATCAGCACGACATAATAGAAGATTTTTAATGAATGAGAATCAAAATTTAGGTATTTTTATTTGTTATTTTTATTATTATGTTAAAGTAATTATATATGTATATATTGTCATTATCTTGACAAATATTCAATAATTTTTAATGTATTTAGTTGGAGACAGAGCCGTAATTCGATTAGGAGAAAGTCGTTCATCATTCAAATACAAAAAATATGTTGTCCAAAGCAAAAAGGTCGTCAGACAAGTTAGACGACATATTAATTTAGGTATACAACTATTTGTATTTTAAGAAATCTTTTCTTACATTAAATTATATTTGTATATATTATTTTGATTTTATGTCTTTTCTTAATTTTTTTTTTTTTTTTTGCATTTGTGTATGTATAGGAGATTCTACCGATCAATTTACGACAAACATAACGCCCCGTACCCTTGATAGGGAAGTTCATAGCCATGAAAATATCCATAAAAATGTTGAACTCCAAAATAAAGTCTCAGGTATTCGAAGAGAATAACTTTTTATTGTTAATTGCATATAAATCATATAAATATATTACTAAAAATATTAATATAGTGAAAATGCTATATATTTAGAGTACTGGGGTATTGGTGATCCAATATGAAAGTGTGAGTATTGTGGCGCAATGATGTGGTATGAAGAAAGAGCAAAAAAAAACCACGCAAAACTAAGAAACCAAAATTCTCACTATGTTGTATGCAAAGCAAAGTTGTTCTTCATTTGTTGTGTCGCCCTCCACAGCTATTGACCGACTTGCTGAAAGGAAAACATCAAATTAAAGAAGCAAGCACATCATCGAGAATATCTGACCATATAATATGATGCATTCGTTTACATCGATGGGAGGGAAGATATAAGCACCATCCACTCAAGGACCCAAACCCTATAATTTCAATATAGGTGGTCAGAATCATCAACTAATTGGTATTTTGTTGCCAAATGAAGGATCGCGTCTGAAGTTTTCTCAACTATACATATATGACACGGAGCATGAGATTGGTAATAAGAAGGCTGCTTACAGGTACATCAAACATCATTTTGTGACATATACTAACTTTGTATACTAATTAAAATTTGATGAAACTATGTTGTAATAACTTCTTAAATGTTTATTACAGTTCTAAAAATCCTGATAAGTTTGAAGACTCTCTTATTTTCGAATTACAAGATATGATTGATCAGTTTCAATCTCATGTTAAAAATTTTAGGATGGCAAGAGATCGCTTTGAAATGATTTGTGTGATGAAGTTCGGTTAAAACTAATTAGGATGAGAGATATTGATGGTAGGACATACAACCTACCTACAACATCTAAGGTAGCTGCCTTGATAGTTGGACACATTGATACTGCAGATAAACGAGATATAGTTGTTGGAACACGAAGTGGAAAGTTGAAGCAGATCTCTGAGCTCCATCCTGCTTATCTGCCTTTGCAATATCCTCCGCTATTTCCATAAGGTAAAGATGGATACAGAATTGAAGTTTGCCATAAAGATAAAAGTCTACCTACCGGTAATTCCAAAAAATGAGACAAACTGACTTTGAGATAGTGGTTTCCATATCGAATGCAAGATCGTGAAGAAGAGGCGGATACCATTTTATTTGCCGGACATTTATGTTAGCAGTTTTGTGTCGACGGTTATACAATGATGGAGGCTGAAAAATTGTCATTTTTAAGGAATAAACAACTGAGTTTTAGGGCTGACAATGTTAAGAACATACGGGGTGCAACAAGTCGAGGAGATACAGAAGGAGCATCTACAAGTAGTCGAGTAGTTATACCAGCCTCATTTACTGGAGGACACAACTACATGAGAGAGAATTATCAAGACGAAATGGCTATTTGTAGATGGTATGGCTACCTAGATTTGTTTATAACATTCACATGTAATCTAAAGTGGTCCGAAATCACACCGTTTGTATCGAAGAGGGGATTAAGACCTGAAGATAGACCACATATTATTTGTCGAGTGTTTAAGATGAAGCTTGATCAAATGGTTAAGGATCTTAAGGATAAAAATATTTTTGGCAGAGTTAAAGCAGGTAATAAGCTCAAAGGTTACTGCCTACTTATATGCTTTTAACATAGTTGCAACATTTTTTACCTGATATATATATTACTTCCTCTGTAACATAATAAATGAAACAAATGGGTATTATTTGTGAGGTATAAAATATTCATTTGTTGCGTTTATTTTGTTACGGAGGGAGTAGATGTGTTCAATGCGAATTTTGTTATGCATTAAATTATAAGAAATTGCTTAAGTCAAAAATGGGTATTTGTGAACAATGTGGATATCATTTGAAAATGAGTAGTTCAGACAGAATCGAACTTCTGATTGATCCGGGTACTTGGAATCCTATGGATGAAGATATGGTCTCTATGGATCCTATGCACAATTTTTTTAAGAAAATCTTAATATCTTGGCTAAATAGTTATGTTACTATGATTTACAGTTGTCTATACTGTGGAGTTTAAAAAACGTGGATGTCTATACAGTTGTCCACGCGCATATACTTTTGTTTTTACACCGGGATGACAAATTTACTAATGCGGAAGCAATAAGGATGAGAATCCGGAGTTGTACGATGTAGTTTCAGAGTTTATGATACATAGTCCATGTGATGCTTTGAACAATAACACCTCATGTACGACGGATAAAAATTGCACAAAACATTTTCCAAAAAGTTACAATGAGAGAACAAGAATGGATGAAGATGGCTATTTTGTTTATAGGAGAAGAGATAATGGTGCAACCGTCGTAAAAAGTGGCATCATGCTTGACAATATATTTGTGGTCCCACATAATCTAGAGTTGTTGTGATCCATGTGTTTTCATTAAGAGCTTGTTATTTTACTCAGCCACAAGCAGGCAAGATATTAATCAGAAATTCTTTTAACCTTCCCTCGGTATTGTGTCTGCAGGACAAAATTATTTGCGTGGAAGGTGGAGTATGTGTTTTTCTAACATTTCATCGTTAATTTTCCCTCCACATAATGTCAATTGAGATGTATTTATGAGCACGACTGAGTTGGATTCACTCACAGATTTGAAATCTTGCAATCTCAAATTTCATCAATCACAACAAGCTTTGGGCAATGTTATATTTTTTTGTTGGTGGTTATATATGTGCTTCAAAATATAGTGTCTTGAGTCCCTGATCGAGGTGATGGCGAAGTTATATCATAGCTTTGGCCTTATCTTGACTTGTTGTTTGATTTCTCACTTTAATTGTTTTACCAAGCCCTTTTGCACCTAGGTGTATATTAACATCTAACATCTAACATCCATGATAAATGGTTGTCTTTAGTTATATTAAGGGACACAAATTCAAATTTTTGCAATGTCATAACCTATAGTTTTGGACTACATCATAAACTATACATGAAAATATTACAAATCATAGAACATATCCAACAAAATCACTCTTATTTTATTGTAAAATGCTTTCTAATTTCATATATAATGTATACTGACGAGGCACTAATATAGTTTAATGACATAACACCACTCAAATAAAAACCATATCACAAAAATCACGATTTCAAATCCATGATCCCCCACTCAAAAATTAGGACTTAGATAATAAATATATTCATATCAAATTGTAATTCAATATTGTAGTTCAAGGAATTCATAGAGTAGGGAATGTAAGAATAATTCGAATAAATAATATTCCTGTAATAGTGCTATACATACAGTATGATATGACACATAACAAAGCTTTCATAGAATAAATAGATCCATATAATAAATCTCCAAAATTGATCCAAACAAAAAATAACAAAGCTCTCCTATCTAAAGCAAGAGCAAGCATATTACATCCGTTATGTGATATGTCTAATATACTGATCAAACATGATTACAATTACACCCAACAAAGAAAACAATTAAGAGTCTTTAAAGAAATATACTTTATGCAAAGTAGAAAATTTAAGAATCATCAAGTCTTAAAAGATGATTGCAAATGAACATAGCAGCGAAAAGATAACAATTTTGATGTAATACAAAAATCAAACCAAATTGATGTATGCAAAGCACACAATCTGATCCGGTTATTTAGGAAAACCGGATCAGATTGTGTTATATATATTTAAATATTATATATATATATATATATATATATATATATATATATATCTTTATATATATATATATAATATTTATATATATATTATTATATTATTATATTTATATGAAGCTTATATTTAAACCTGTTATAATTGGAAAAAAGTATCACGCGCCGTATACAAGTCAAAATGATATATATATATATATATATATATATATATATATATATATATATATATATATATAATATTTTGAGAATGTACTACAAATAAAGTTGTAATAAGTACTAAAATCAAAAATAAATATTTGGACCTAGATAAGTAGCTAGTAACATAATAAGAACATAAAAACTCAAAGCCGCGACATCATCTTTACATGCAAAAGTCGGTAAGGTAGCGTGCTAGCAAATCCCGAACCTCGTCTATCTCGGCCGTGGTGAAAGAACCCTCCCTTGATTTTCCATCGAGGAATACCTTATAAAACAAACATAAGGAAACACACATATGACTTTAGTTGAGTCTAAAGAAAATTAAGGAAATCGAGCTTAAAATGCAAAAATCGGCAAAAAATGACAATCATTTACACATAATGGGTTTCACAACATGTGAGTGGACTCTAGTTGACTTAAATACTTACATATATACTTATTAGAACTATATATGACCTTAAAATGTGCGTAAGTGTGGGAGATTAAGGAAAGTTGAGCTAAGAAGGCCAAAATCGGTCCGAAATGAAATTCATTTACCCAAATTGGGTTTCAAAGCATGAAAAATGATTTATCTTGACTCTAATGGTCATATATGTTGATATTAGAACTATATATGTCCTAACATGTGGCTAAATGTGGGAAGTAAAGTAAATTGAACTTGGAAGGCCAAAATAGGCCCGAAATAACATTCTTTTACCCAAATTGGGTTTCAAAGCATGAAAACTGATTTTGCTTGACTCTAATAGTTATATATGTTGCTATTAGAACTATATATGTCCTAACATGTGGCTGAATGTGGGAAACAAAGTAAATTGAACTTGGAAGGCCAAAATCGGCCCAAAATGGCATTCATTTACCCAAAGTGGGTTTCCAAGCATGAAAAATGATTTTGCTTGACTCTAATGGTTATATATGTTGCTATTGGAACTATATATGTCCTAACATGTGGCTAAATGTGGGAAACAAAGTAAATTGAATTTGGAAGGCCAAAATCGGCCCAAAATGGCCTTCATTTACCCAAAATGGGTTTCAAAGCATGTGAATGGATTTTACTTGACTCTAATAGTTGTATATGTTGTTATTAGAACTATACATGTCCTAACATGTGGCTAAATGTGGAAAACAAAGTAAATTGAACTTGGAAGGCCAAACTCGGCCCGAAATGGCCTTCATTTACCCAAATTGGGTTTCCAAGCATGAAAAATGATTTTGCTTGACTCTAATGGTTATATATGTTGCTATTAGAACTATATATGTCCTAACATGTGGCTAAATGTGGGAAACAAAGTAAATTGAACTTGGAAGGCCAAAATCAGCCCGAAAGGGCCTTCGTTTACCCAAAATGGGTTTCAAAGCTTGTGAATTGATTTTACTTGACTCTAATAGTTGTATATGTTGTTATTAGAACTATACATGTCCTAACATGTGGCTAAATGTATGAAAAAAAGTACAATGAGCTTGAAAGGCCAAAATAGGCCCGAAATGCCTTCATTTAGCCAAAATGGGTTTCAAAGCATGTGAATGGATTTTACTTGACTCTAATGGTTATACATGTTGTTATTAGAACTATACATGTCCTAACATTGTGGCTAAATGTATGAAAATAAGTACAATGATTCTAAAAGGCCAAAATCGGCTAGAAATGGCATTCATTTACCCAAAATGGTTCTTAAGTGATATGAATGTAGTTTACTTGACTCTAATCGTTCTATGTATTTGTTGTAAGTATATATGACCTAGAATGTGGCTAAATGCGGGAAAGTATAAAAAATTGAGCTTACGAGGCCAAGATCGGTCGTAAATTGAGCTACTTATTATTTATGTATAATACCTTCTCAAGATCCCCGACTTCCTTGCAACTTGATAATATATCGAACATGAACCTCAACACATAGTAGCCACACTAGGTTCCACCGGGTTGTTGAGCACGCTAATTATAAAATTACATTAAAAAAATCATGTAAGAAACGTACATGTTTGTTTTTTAGAAAAGAAAGAAGTAGCTTAAGGAATATCTATTACCTTCATTGCTTTCCACCGAGGAACTTGTCCTGTTCTCTCAACTTTCTTCATAGAACTATAGTTATGTTAATTTCATGTGAGAAGTAGGCAAAGGATGAAATTAGTGAAACATGTTATGCTAATAAGCATTTTAAGTAACAAATATACCTATATATGCATGATTTGAGGAGTAAGGATCGTGGTGGATCTTGAGCTGCAGAATCAAACTGATATACTGTGTTGTTTGAAGGACAAACCACAAGGAGCGACCAATGGAGACTAAAATCCCAAAAAAGTTAGGAAGCAATCATGTGAGTACTTGCATTGTATAATAATGAAGTGGCAAAAATGGATACAAGGTTAAGAACTATACTCTTCAAAACAAGGGGCAAATATGAACTTATGTTGTGCACGTTTAGCTGTTTTGAGACATAGCCAAATATACTCCTTAACCTCACTTGTGTTTTGTAAACAATTGTCAGCTCGGACAAAATTTGGACATAACCACCCATACTGACCGCGTCCACGAGGATCATGATCTTGGAGTAATCTTTAAAGCACAACAAAGTACGTAACATAGATATATTATTAGATATATTGCAAAGGAAGTTCATATATTTCATAAGTACAACTATTATACCTCATGAAGGCTTGAATCAAGGAAACATTCAACATCTCTCCGCAAAGGAACTCCTTCACATCAACCTTAGACACCCATGTCGATGTTTCCTCGTGGTAGTTGAATTCCGTGGTACCCAACTTCACCTCCACAGGTGTATCATCCGGCATATCACGCACATTTGCATGTAGCCATAAGCATGACTTAGTGAGACATTAAAACGTTGGTTTCTCAATCCAAGTATCTTTAGAGGGGTTTTGTTCGCAACTTAAACCTTTGGAGACATGCGTTCTGATAGCGATTTTAGACAAGTTATAAAACCCTATTCTTGCAAGTGTACAAGACTTAGTAGTAAGTGATAAATAATAGGGTATCGTATCCACAGGGAACAGTTGATTAAAATTAAACCTAATGTCTACTAATTTTATCCTAAATAGTGATATAATGATTTGATTTGAACAAATTAAAGTAAACTGAAATCTAAAATAACTAAATAAACTTGACAATAACAAAAGTGAATCGGAGAACAGACAATAATACGGAATCTAAGACAGTCGAATCCACCATTAATAATATGACTAATAGATTAATAGGAATGAGAATTAATAGGTTTATCAAGTATCCTAAACTACAAGCCGGAATACTTAAAGAAATAGTATTGTGATCAATTATGTGACATAACTTATCTAACCAAAGCATAAATTATTCAACTTTTAACCACAAATCATGAAATACCATTGCATAACATCACCCTTTGAACTACAAGAACAAAGTGTGTAAATCTAATAACAATATAAACTAATAAATTATTTTACAAGAACAATTACCACTCTATATTGCAAACAATAATCGACCCAATAATAATCTGAAAAGCTATGCAATCATAAACCAAAATCAATTCTCAAACACAATTAAAACTATCAATTTATAATACTAGGGTTTCATCTAAGTCCTAGAAAAATAAATTAGCTACTCATGAATTGGAGAAACATCACCAAATTATGAGAAACCATGGCCGGAAATCGGATGAAGGCTTCGTGTTGTACTTCGTCGCTGCTGCTGTTCTGTTCTTCCGTCTGCCTCTGCTGCGTGCTGTCCACCTCTCCTTCCGTCCCTTGCCCTACGGTGAGTTTTTTTTCTTTTTTTCCCTAACCAAAACCCTTGCAGCGTGTAATATTGACCCAAGGCCCAAGGGTTTTCTTCACCTCCTTTCTTTCAATACCCACGTGGTATTTGTGTAGCCCAACAAAACCACATAGCTTTTCATTATTTTCTTTTATTTTGTTCTCATCATTTGATGCTTGTAGTTTATGTTCTTTTGTTTCTATTGGGCTTGGTCCAAATCTTCCACTTCTTATACGTTAACATCATCAAAGGAATAGAGGTCCTTGTGTCTTTGCTCGCTGCTGCAATTTGCTTTATGGGTTTAACCCATAAATTTGCTAAAGACAATTTTCCATTGCTTCGACTCCAAAATTGTAATATCTCTGCCAATATAAGATATATTATTAATCATATAATAAATAAATAATTATATAAGCACAATTATTAGATGAACTATGAAAACTATTAAAACCCACAACTTATAGTTTATGACACTAATATAGAGCTAGTAAGAGGGAATAAGAAGGTTATAATATATAATAATCCACACTTATCAACTCCCCCACACTATAACTTTGCCAGTCCTCGAGCAAAGAAAATAACAAAGCAACATCCAATATCTCTCAAGACCAACTTGGGTCGTATCACTCCACCATCTCTCAAAGAAGAAACCCAACTATGAGAGTTTAACAATAGGCTAAAACAGTTTTCTTTTAAAAGAACTTAAAAGTTAGTCATAAAACAAATTTTTTTTTTTAGGTTAGCAAGCTATGAACGCTATTGAACTTTTATTCTCAAGCAACCTTTGTAATAAATTTGTTTGATCTCATAAGTAATCTAGGTGCTCATGTGCAAGTGTATTGACGTTCGAATACGAGGTACTTTAGTCGGACTTGATTATTGTTTCAGTTGATTCCCACATACTTTTCCGTACAAGAGGCACTTAGTACCTGTACATGGATCGTCTCTTTCATATGACATTGCACTTGCCACCCAATGATCTCAAAGGAGTACTCGATACTTTGTTGTTTGCATTGCTTTTGAGGCTTTTTCTATGCTTTTTTTTTTCACTCTTTTTTTTCAATGGTTCACATTCTCACAATTTTGATATAATTTGGATTACGAATCCATTAATTTTTTTTCTGAACCATGATTCTCTCTGCTTTTTAACAAAGTCAAGTAATTCTCCAGTAACCAAGAGCAGTGAAAGATCACCAAGAAAAGCATAGGTATTAATTAGGTTGATTAAAGTATAAAAGTCTTTCCTCCATACCCCGCATCTAAGCCAATGAAGAAAATGTGCTAGATTACAAATAAGCATAAGCATTATTAAGGTATATTTAATAAGTTGCAAGAGTAAAGTCTTCACATTCATATCTTCAAAAACAATTTTTTTTCTTTTTACGTAATAAAATGGAATTTGAGTAAAACTTTGTTAGATTAGAGCCTATTATCAATTATTCTCATGAACTAGTTGAGATGACAATGAATGATGCACATCTACCCTTAATTAGACACATAATAGCATAAAAAAAAAACTCAACATTTTTGTCAAAATTTGGGCAGCATGTCCCCATAAACAGGACAAAAGGCAATATGTGCCACTTATTTAAACCTGTAATTCACTCAAATAATACTTTCTGAGCATCCACAAAACACACTACACATCACCAAACCATCTGAATATACCAGCTGCATCCATTTTTCCCCCACACTTAATTTTTGCAATATCCTCAATGCAAGAATAATAAAAGAAAAGAAGAGAAAGGAACAACACAACCTGGTAGATGGTGGATGTAATGTTGAATTGTGCAAAGTTGTCCACGTGTGGTGTGCTATACTCCAAGTCCATGCTGATGCTCGCACACTTGTAGTAGGTTGTAGCATATTCCTGCAAAAACTGAACAAGTTCTAGAATAACCAAGTATTAGTAACTAAGAAACTAAAAATTACTTCAAGTCCTAATTGAGAAATAAATAACATAAGTAAAAGCTGGGTTGCCTCCCAGTTAGCGCTAAGTTTAAGTCTTCAGCCAGACGTAACCATATGCATCAATCAATGTAAATAGGGTCTACCAGGTTAATGGACTCAATCAGACCTTCCTCAACATCTCATGAGACACGGCATGTTTCAATCGTTGTCCATTTACCATAAGAAGACGTCTATCTCGTGGGTCTGAAATCTGTATAGCACCTGAAGGAAAAACCTGCTCAACAACAAAAGGACCATCCCACCTAGAACGTAATTTGCCAGGATAAAATTTGAGCTTAGAATTATAAAGCCAAACGTGCTAATGAGGTTCAAAAGTTTTTCTAACAATATGTTTATCATGAAAAGCTTTAGTTTTAGCCTTGTATATCTTAGTATTCTCATAAGCATCATTACGTAATTCATCTAACTCACTCAATTGAAGACGACGGTTAGAACCAGCTAATTTCATATCAAAATTAAAAGTTTTAGTAGCCCAAAAAGCCCTATGTTCTAACTCAACGGGAAGATGACATGCTTTTCCAAAAACTAGTCTATATGGTTACATTCCTATTGGGGTCTTAAATGCAATGCGATAAGCCCAAAGTGCATCATTTAACCTTAAAGACCAATCTTTTCTATCAGGTTTAACTGTTTTCTCCAAAATAGATTTTATTTCCCGATTGGACACCTCTACTTGACCACTAGTTTGAGGGTGATAAGGAGTAGCTACTTTATGGGTGACATGATGCTTTCTAAGCAAAGACTCAAAAGAACGATGAAGAAAATGGCCGCCCCCATCACTAATGAGTGTTGTAGGTACCCCAAATCGACTGAATATATGATCTTTAACAAATTCCATAACTACTTTATGATCATTAGTCCTAGTGGCTTTGGCTTCAACCCATTTGGATACGTAATCAATAGCAACTAATATGTATAAAAAGCCAAAAGATGGTGGAAAAGGGCCCATAAAATCTATACCCCATACATCAAAAATCTCAACAATCAAAATAGGGGTGAGAGGCATCATGTTACGACGAGATATAGCACCTGTTTTGTGACATCTATCACAAGCTAGACAAAATTGATGTGCATCTTTAAATAACGTGGGCCAATTAAAACCACTTTGGAGTACTTTAGCAGCTATTCTCTTACCTCCAAAGTGTCCACCACAAGAATAAGAATGAAAAAATGATAGAATATCATGATATTCATATTCAGGTACACATCTTCTAATTACTTGGTCTGAACAATGCTTAAACAAATAAGGATCTTACTAATAATAATGTTTAACCTGTGACAAGAACCTGTCTTTCTCTTGTTTTGACCACTGTGACGGTATCTGTCCAGAAGCAAGATAATTAACAAAATGCACAAACCAAGGAAGACGTGTATGTGAAATTCAAACAATTGTTCATCAGGAAACTTGTCATGCACAGCTACATCATTAGTATGTTCAAGGATAAGCCTAGATAGATGATCAGCGACTGAATTTTCGGATCCCCTTTTATCTTTAATTTCAATATCAAATTCTTGTAACAGGAGAATCCACCTAATTAGTCTAGGCTTTGACTCTTTCTTAGACAATAAGTATCTTAAAGCTGCATGATCAGAATATATTATGACTTTCGAACATAGAAGATATGAGCGAAACTTATCAAATGCAAACACAATGGCTAGTAACTCTTTTTCAGTGGTAGAGTAATTTTTCTGAGCATCTGTAAGAGTTCGGCTAGCATAATAAATTACACGAGTTGCTTTATTTACCTTTTGACCAAGTACTGCACCAACAACATAGTCAAATGCATCACACATAATTTCAAAAGGCAAGAAAAAATTAGGGGGCTGCACTATAGGTGCTGACACGAGCAACGATTTTATCTTTTCAAAAGACTCAACACATGGTTGATCGAAAATAAAGGTAGTATCTTTAGCAAGAAGATTGGTGAGGGGTATAACAAGCTTATTGAAGTCTTTAATGAACCTCCTATAAAAACCTGCATGGCCTAGAAAGGATCTAACATGCTTAACAGAAGTAGGAATAGGGAGATTGGAGATGATATCAACTTTAGCTTTATCGACTTCAATACCTTTCTCTGAAATCCTATGACCCAAAACAATACCTTCCTTAACCATAAAATGGCTCTTTTCCCAACTCAGAATAAGATTTACCTCTTCACATCTCTTTAAAACAGCAGTCAAGTTACCTAAACACTCATCAAATGAAGACCCGAAAATAGAGAAATCATCCATAAACACCTCTAAAAATTTGTCAACCATATCACAAAAGATCGACATCATACATCTTTGGAAAGTAGAAGGTGCATTACATAACCCAAAAGGCATCCTTCTAAATGCAAAAGTACCTGCAGGACATGTAAAAGCAGTTTTCTCTTGATCTTCAGGATATATAGCCAATTGATTGTAACCGGAATAGCCATCAAGAAAGCAATAATAACTTTGACCAGCTAACTTTTCTAAGATCTGATCAATAAAAGGTAATGGAAAGTGATCTTTCCTAGTCACAGAATTAAGCTTCCTATAATCAATACAAACTCGCCAACCTGTGGTCTCCCTAGTAGGAACAAGCTCTCCTTCACTATTTTTCACAACTGTAATACCAGACTTCTCAGGAACAACTTGCACGGGACTAACCCACTAACCGTCGAAATAGGGTATATGATACCAAAGCATCTAAAAGTTTCACAACCTCTTTCATGACTACTTCTTTCATGTGTGGGTTTAACCTTCGTTGCATCTCTCTCGTAGGTTTAGCATTTTCTTCTAAAAAGATCCTATGCATACAAATAGAAGGACTAATTCCTCTTAAATCTGCTACAGACCATCCTATAGCTCTCTTATGATCTGCCAAAACCTTAATCAGCGCTGATTCCTACTCATTAGATAATTCAGATGAAATTATAACTGGTAAAGTCTCATTAGATCCTAACTATGCATACTTGAGAGTAGATGGAAGAGGTTTTAACTCAAGTTTAGGTGGAGAAACTATAGATCATGGGGCTGGCGACTCGGAGAGCGGTGGTAAAGGCTCATTTCTAGACACCCAAGAAGAAGTTTCTAAAATAGAAGTTTGATCAAGAATGGAGCTCAAGACTTGAGAAACATTTCCTAAGTTATATGTCTCAATGTTTTCATGTGTAATACTAGTTTCTAGAGCATCTTTAGATATGAGTGCAGGTAGAGCCTCCTCAACTAACTCATCAATCAAATCAACAAAGAAACATTTAGATTCATTTTCAAATGTAGGTTGAGAAGAAGCTCTAAAAATATTAAGTTTAATTCTCATATTCAAGACAGAAACCACCATCTCTCCAGAGCGACAATTTATAGTAGCATCAGCAGTGGCTAAGAAAGGACGCCCAAGAATTAAAGGAATATTCTTAGGAAGGGTTACCAGACTCCATATCTAATACTACAAAGTCTACAGGAAAGAAACCTTTGTCAATTTTAACTAAAACGTCATCAATCCTACCTCTAGGAACTCTGACAGACCTATCAGCTAATTGCAAGGTACAATTAGAAGGTTGTAGCTCACCTAAGCCTAGTTGCTCATACACAGAATAAGGGATCAGATTAACACTTGAACCTAAATCTAAAAGTGCCTTTTCAATTTTATGATCACCAATATAACAAGAAATAGTGGGGACACCAGGATCTTTAAACTTAGGTGTGTTGTTAAACTGCAAAATAGAGCTTACTTGTTGACTTAGGACAACTTTTTTAGAACAATGTGCCTTCGATTTTCTTTTAAACGTGCACATATCTTTAAGGAATTTAGCATAGGCAGGAATTTGTTTTATTGCATCCAAGAGAGGAAAATCAATTTTAACTTGTTTGAAAGTCTCTAAAATATCTTCTTTTTGCTTGTTCTTACCATAAGGTGAAGGTGCATCCAAAGCTTGAGGATAAGGAACTCTAGGTTCGTAAGGAATAGAATGTGAAGATTTAGAAACAATAGAGGGAAAGGGAGTTATCATTTCCTTTTTCGGTTTCATTTTCCTTAGTTGCCAACTCATCAGATTTATCATGCTTTTTCTTTTCCTCTACTAAGTTATCTACATCTCTACCATTTCTAAGGGTCATAACAGCCTTAACTTGTTCATAATTATGGTTCTTAGGATTTTCAACTGAATTACTAGGTAACTTGCCATCGTCTCTTTTACTCATTGTATTAGCTTGTTGACCTATTTGCGTTTCAAGCTTAGCTATAGACTGGGTATGAGAATCAACTATATGCTTCTTATTTTCCAAAGCTTTAATCGAAGAAGTAATAGTAACTAATGTAGAAGTTACAGTCCCCAATGAAGACATGATTTTTTCATATTCAGAATTAGGAGCAGGTTGTGCAGCAGGTGCAGTAGGTGTGACATACCTTTGAGCTTGAAAACCGGGAGGAATGTTACTCATACCAGGTTGATTAACTTGAGTAGCTCGCTGCCCTTGCTGTACCTCACCAGAATTTTGCTTCCAGGAGAAGTTCGGATGATTTCTCCAACCCTGATTGTAAGTATTTGAATATGGATTATTGTGCGGAGAATATCCTTGTGCTGCATTCACCTGTTCATGTGATACTTCAGAGTATATAGTAGGACAATTGTGAGACAAATGACTAGGATTCGCACATATTGAACATACATCATGAGAAGTAGTGGGGTTCATATTCATGTTGTTAATGGCCATTAATTGATCCAACTTTTTACTGAGAACCTCTACTTTGCTTGACAGATCAGGAGAATGAGATATATCATAAATACCACCTTTACTTCCTAGTGATCTAGAAATTCCCATACGTGAAGAATTAGCATGTTGCGAGAGAATTATCACTTAAATGCTCGAGATAGTTCCCATGCTTCATTAGGAGTTTTTATGAAAAAGGTACCACCACAAGAAGCATCAATCATTTGTTGATTACGCTCATCTAAACCAGAATAAAAACTTTGCACTTGTTGCCATTTAGGGACTTCATGGTGTGGACAACTACGTAAAAGATCCCTAAATCTCTCCCAACTCTCATGGAATTGTTCACTAGGTAATTGAGAAAATGTTGTAATTTCGCGTCTAATCTTAGTTAATTTACCAATTGGAAAATATTTCTTCAGAAATTGAGTAACTAGATTTTGCCAATTAGTAATGTTTTCTTTTGTAGTCCACCAATGTTTCGCTTTATCTTTTAGTGAGAAAGGAAAAAGTAAGAAATAAATTTCTTCATTTGGCACATCAGGTTGATTAAAAGTTGAACATACCTCTAGAAACTCGTCAATATGCTTATATGGATTTTCAGATTCAAGACCATAAAAAGAAGGAAGCAATTGAATAGTCTCGAGGTTTAATTTCAAATCTCCTAGTTATAGTGGGCATTCGACTACCTACGGGAGAAGTGTAAGTACCGGGGAGTGAAATACTCACTAAGTTGTCTAGGTTCCGGATCACCCATTGAATTAGATTCGGTCTCGGTCCTCGTAATCGAGTTATTAACTTGACATAAAGCCCTTAGTTCTCTAAGTGTGCGTTCAATTTCAGGATTATAGGGATTTAAATCAAACGATAATGATCTACGACCTAACATTAACTAAAAATACAAAAATAAGTATAAAGTGGAAAGAAAGCACCTGATCTTTGAGAAATTAATTCGACAACTTCTCTCCAACTTTCAATACTTGTAAAATGTGAAAGTATCTAAGAAATTAATAAAGAAAAGCAAATAAGAAAAACAGAAAATTTATATTATAATAAGAAATAACTAGCAGAAAATAAATTACATTAACCAAACACCGTTCCCCGGCAACGGTGCCAAAAACTTGATAGCGATTTTAGACAAGTTATAAAACCCTATTCTTGCAAGTGTACAAGACTTAGTAGTAAGTGATAAATAATAGGTTATCGTATCCACAGGGAACAGTTGATTAAAATTAAACCTAATGTCTACTAATTTTATCCTAAATAGTGATATAATGATTTGATTTTGAACTAATTAAAGTAAACTGAAATCTAAAATAACTAAATAAACTTGACAATAACAAAAGTGAATCGGAGAACAGACAATAATACGGAATCTAAGACAGTCGAATCCACCACTAATAATATGACTAATAGATTAATAGGAATGAGAATTAATAGGTTTATCAAGTATCCTAAACTACAAGCCGGAATACTTAAAGAAATAGTATTGTGATCAATTAGGTGACATAACTTATCTAACCAAAGCATAAATTATTCAACTTTTAACCACAAATCATGAAATACCATTGCATAACATCACCCTTTGAACTACAAGAACAAAGTGTGTAAATCTAATAACAATATAAACTAATAAATTATTCTACAAGAACAATTACCACTCTATATTGCAAACAATAATCGATCCAATAATAATCTGAAAAGCTATGCAATCATAAACCAAAATCAATTCTCAAACACAATTAAAACTATCAATTTATAATACTAGGGTTTCATCTAAGTCCTAGAAAAATAAATTAGCTACTCATGAATTGGAGAAACATCACCAAAGTATGAGAAACCATGGCCGAAAATCGGATGAAGGCTTCGTGTTGTACTTCGTCGCTGCTGCTGTTCTGTTCTTCCGTCTGCCTCTGCTGCGTGCTGTCTACCTCTCCTTCCGTCCTCTGCCCTACGGTGAGTTTTTTTCTTTTTTTCCCTAACCAAAACCCTTGCAGCGTGTAATATTGACCCAAGGCCCAAGGGTTTTCTTCACCTCCTTTCTTTCAATACCCACGTGGTATTTGTGTAGCCCAACAAAACCACATAGCTTTTCATTATTTTCTTTTATTTTGTTCTCATCATTTGATGCTTGTAGTTTATGTTCTTTTGTTTCTATTGGGCTTGGTCCAAATCTTCCACTTCTTATACGTTAACATCATCAAAGGAATAGAGGTCCTTGTGTCTTTGCTCGCTGCTGCAATTTGCTTTATGGGTTTAACCCATAAATTTGCTCAAGACAATTTTCCATTGCTTCGATTCCAAAATTGTAATATCTCTGCCAATATAAGATATATTATTAATCGTATAATAAACAAATAATTATATAAGCACAATTATTAGATGAACTATGAGAACTATTAAAACCCACAACTAATAGTTTATGACACTAATATAGAGCTAGTAAGAGGGAATAAGAAGGTTATAATATATAATAATCTACACTTATCACGTTCCTTTACCCGAAATGGCCTTCCTTGGCCTGCTTGTATCCTCCTTCACCTTCGCCTTTTCTAGAGGAGGTGAGTCCGCCTTGCTTTCCTTGGGCTTGTTTATTCTCACCAAAACCTATTAATTCAAAGGGAAAAACATTCAACTTAGTTAATATTTAATAGGTATAAAATAAATCAATATGTATATGGATTTTAGTTTCTCATTTTACCTCGTCTGAAAACCTCACCCATGCCGATGGCCACAACACATAACAACCACGTGCGTCGATCAATACATTTATATCAACTGACGGTTTAGGCAACGGAAGAGCAAAGTCTTTGTAACCAGAAGTGATGGTGACTACACTAACCGCCAAGTGCTCATTGTGCACACACTCGTGATGGACTATTGCTCGTTCACTTCGTGAAACCCTCATCTTTTACATCTAGTAAAAGCTGGCAAGGCGTTTCTTCCTTCCAAAAGTAAATGGATTGAGGTTAGTTTATATTACTTAGTTTAAAAAATTATAAGAAGGATAGTAGTTACCTCTAACTCAAGTATAGATGGTGCTGATTTTTGTGTGTTAGGATGGCTAACTTTGTCCTCCAAAGGACGATTTAATGGACGTATCGCCGGTATACCAAACTGTGAAAGGACAGCATTGAAACTTTCCGTGATTTTAGCCGTCACGTTATCTGTAATTTCCTCTGTAAGCTTCTCCCTCATAGCTTGTGACATAGATTCGTTAGAGCGTGATCTTGTACCCACACAAGAATCTTTAGCATAGGCTTTTTTCACACCGAGACGAATACCACCAAAACCCCTCAAACGTCCATAGTGGTCCTTTCCAAAAGTCTCATAAAGAGCATCTTTGTTGCCTTCAGGAGTGAACTCGCAGCTAACCTCTTTTTGCTTGATTCCCCATCTACATAGATTATAGAACTATAAGTGTAAGTACAAAAAATAACAAATTAACAAGGGGGTTGTGCAATGGGGGGGATTGTGCGGGGGTGTGGCAGCAAGGGGAGGGAGGGTCCGCAGGGGGGCAACGGGGGTGGGGAACAACAGGGGGGAGGGGGTCTGCAGGGGGGCACGGGCGCACGCAGGGGGCGTAGGGTCTGCAGGGGGGAGTGCAGCGGGGAGGGGGCAACAACGGGGGTGGGGCACGGGGAGGGGGAAAGGGGGGGTCTCAGTAGGGGGTAGGGCACAGCAGGGGGAAGGGGGGTCCGTAGGGGGGGGGGCACAGCTGGGGGAAAGGGGGGTTCTGCAGGTGGTGGGGCAGCGAGGGTGGGGGTCCGGTAGGGAGGCAACAGGGGGAAGGGGGTTTGCAGGGGGTGGGGCAAGGGGAGGGGGTCCGAGGGGGGGCAACAAGGGGGGTTGGCAGGGAGGCAGCAGGGGGAAGGGGGCAAGCAGGGAAGGGGCGCGAGGGGGCGGCGGGGAGGCAGCAGGGGAAGGGGGGCAGCAGGGAAGGGGGTCCGGGAGAAGGGGAGGCAGCGGGGGGAGGGTGTCCGGGGGGGCGGGGGTGGGGGGCGCGGGAGGCAGCGCGGGGGAGGGGGTCCGCGGGGCGAGGGAGAGGGATCCGCGGGGGAGGCAAGCAAAGGGACGGGGGGTTCGGCAGGGAGGCAGCAAGGGGACGGGGGGTTCTGCAGGGGGGGATGGCAGCAAGCGGGGGAAGAACAAATGATTGCAATTACTTACAACGGCATTTGCTATCTTCCAGGTCCCCGGAACTGAAATGGTCATTTTATTGTTTGAATCACGCCTATGCATGCGACACGGTCAACTTTCACAGATGTGGTGTTGGAGGCAGAAGATGTCGTTGTAGATGCATCGATAGAAGGGTAAAATTTCACACCTGTCTCGCCCTCGCATAAGTGTAGGAATCCATATGATGGTAGTGGTTCTTCTGTTTTGAACTGTATGCATGTTTCTCACGCTTAGCCTATAAAATCACATGGTTAGTTTGAAAACACATCTAATTGTATTAAGAGTAAATATACAAAGTCGAATATGCGATAAATAGCACAATACTTACCACCATCTCCGGCGTAGTATTTTGGGCAACAAATGCCTCCCAATCCTCTCGTTTTATATGGCACCAAATCTCATAAGGCATGTTATCCGGTTGTTGTGGCTCTTCCTCTCCCCCGTCCTTTTCTGTTTCTTCTGTCTCATTTTAATTTGATTTTACAATTTTCCTCCTCTTTACATTCTTCTTTTCATTCCTCTTTCTCCGTTTCGTGATCCAACCACTAACTAGTTTGCTTTTGAAAGCTCTAGATCTTTCGGCCATCGCGGATAGGAACAACGCCTTTTTGGCATCATTAGGAGTAATATGGAACAAGTTCTATAGAAACAAGAAACCAACAAATAGTTAATTTTCATATACATATATATCAATGAAAACATGTTGTTATTAGAGCTATATATGTCCTCACATGCGGCAAAATGCGAGAAACTAAGTACATTGAACATGAAAAGCAAAAAACGGCCTGAAATGGCCTGCATTTACCCAAAATCGGTTTCATCTACCCAAAATGGGTTTCAAAGCATGTGAATGGAGCTATATATGTTGTTATAAGAGCTAATGGTTGCATATGTTTTTATAAGAGCTATATATGTCCTAACATGTGGCTAAATGCGAGAAACTAAGTATATTGAACATGAAAAGCAAAAAAGGCCCAAAATGGCCTTCATTTACCCAAAATCTGTTTCATCTACACAAAATGGGTTTCAAACCATGTGAAAGGATTTAGTTAACTCTAATGGTTGTATATGTTCTTATAAGAGCTTTATATGTCCTAACATGTGGCTAAATGCGAGAAACTAAGTACATTGAACATGAAAAGCAAAAAAAGGCCCGAAATGGCCTTCATTTACCCAAAATCAGTTTCATCTACCCAAAATGGGTTTTAAAGCATGTGAATGGATTTTAGTTAACTCTAATGGTTGTATATGTTGTTATTAGAGCTATATATGTCCTAATATGCGGCTAAATGCGAGAAACTAAGTACATTGAACATGAAAAGCAAAAAACGGCCTGAAATGGCTTCATTTACCCAAAATGGGTTTCAAAGCATAAGAAGTGATATTTCTTAACTCTAATGGTTGTATATGTTGTTATTACAACTAAATATGTCCTAACATGTGGCTAAATGCGAGAAACTAAGTGCATTGAACATGAAAAGCAAAAATCGGCCTGAAATGGCCTTCATTTACCCAAAATCGGTTTCATCTACTCAAAATGGGTTTCAAAGCATGTGAATGGATTTTAGTTGACTCTAATGGTTATATTTGTCGTTATAAGAGCTATATGTGTCCTAACATGTGGCTAAATGCGAGAAACTAGGTACATTGAGCTTGAAAAGCAAAAAACGGCCCGAAATGGCCTTCATCTACCAAAATGGGTTTCAAAACATGTGAATTGATTTTTCTTGACTCTAATGGTTGTATATGTTGTTATAAGAGCTATATATGTCCTAACATGTGGCTAAATGTGAGTAACTAAGTACATTGAACATGAAAAGCAAAAAAAGGCCCAAATTCGCCTTCATTTACCCAAAATCGGTTTCATCAACCCAAAATGGGTTTCAAAGCATGTGAATGGATTTTAGTTAACTCTAATGGTTGTATATGTTGTTATAAGAGCTTTATATGTCCTAACATGTGGCTAAATGCGAGAAACTAAGTACATTGAACATGAAAAGCAAAAATAGGCCCGAAATGGCCTTCATTTACCTAAAATCGGTTTCATCTACCCAAAATGGGTTTCAAAGCAAGTGAATGGATTTTAGTTAACTCTAATGGTTATATATGTTGTTATAAGAGCTATATATTTCCTAACATGTGGCTAAAAGCGAGAAACTAAGTACATTGAACAAGAAAAGCAAAAAAGGCCCGAAATGGCCTTCATTTATCCAAAATGGGTTTCAAAGCATAAGAAGTGATTTTTCTTAACTCTAATGGTTGTATATGTTGTTATTACAACTAAATATGTCCTAACATGTGGCTAAATGCTAGAAACTAAGTACATTAAACATGAAAAGCAAAAACCGGCCCGAAATCGCCTTCATTTACCCAAAATCGGTTTCATCTACCCAAAATGGGTTTCAAAGCATGTGAATGGATTTTAGTTAACTCTAATGGTTTTATTTGTTATTATAAGAGCTTTATATGTCTTAACATGTGGCTAAATGCGAGAAACTAAGTACATTGAACATGAAAAGCAAAAAAAGGCCCGAAATGGCCTTCATTTACCCAAAATCGGTTTCATCTACCCAAAATGGGTTACAAAGCATGTGAATGGATTTTAGTTAACTCTAATGGTTATATATGTTGTTATAAGAGCTATATATGTCCTAACATGTGGCTAAAAGCGAGAAACTAAGTACATTGAACATGAAAAGCAAAAATGGCCCGAAATGACCTTCATTTACCCAAAATGGGTTTCAAAGCATAATAAGTGATTTTTCTTAATTCTAATGGTTGTATATGTTGTTATTACAACTAAATATGTCCTAACATGGGGATAAATGCGAGAAACTAAGTACATTGAACATGAAAAGCAAAAACCGACCCGAAATCGCCTTCATTTACCCAAAATCAGTTTCATCTACCCAGAATGGGTTTCAAAGCATGTGAATGGATTTTAGTTAACTCTAATGGTTGTATATGTTGTTATATGAGCGATATATGTCCTAAAATGTGGCTGCGAGAAACTAAGTACATTGAACATGAAAAGCAAAAAAGGCCCGAAATGGCCTTCATTTACCCAAAATGGGTTTCAAAGCATAAGAAGTGATTTTTCTTAACTCTAATGGTTGTATATGTTGTTATTACAACTAAATATGTCCTAACATGGGGCTAAATGCGAGAAACTAAGTACATTGAACATGAAAAGCAAAAATCGGCCCCAAATCGCCTTCATTTACCCACAATCATTTTCATCTACTCAAAATGGGTTTCAAAGCATGTGAATGGATTTTAGTTAACTCTAATGGTTGTATATGTTGTTATAAGAGCTTTGTATGTCTTAACATGTGGCTAAATGCGAGAAACTAATTACATTGAACATGAAAAGCAAAAAACGGCCCGAAATGGCCTTCATTTACCCAAAATGGGTTTCAAAACATGTGAAGTGATTTTTCTTGACTCTAATGCTTGTATATGTTGTTGTCATAGCTATATATGTCCTAACATGTGCCTAAATACGAGAACTTAAACTAATTGAGTTGAAAATTAAACTTACACAAGTGTCTTTCCATAATGATTTCTTCATTCCCTCGGGCACATCCTTCCATTTGACCAAAATGTTGAGTTTGCGCATACAAAACCCAATATGCTGCCCATACTTTGCACGCCACTTACCACAAGGTTGACCCAAATCATCATACTCGATGGTCATATGGATATTTCTATTAACATTCAAACCCTTAGTCGCACCCTTTCCTTTTCGCTTCTTTGTTGCAACGATGCTTGGAGTTTTGGTGGTCCTATGCAATTCTTTCCCCACATTATTGTATGGCACAACGATGGATGAAATGCATGGATAATCTTCCCAAGCATTGTCGTCAATGGGGGGGGAGCATTATCGGCTAGCTCCTCATTTATTTCAGCCAAGCGAATTTCCCTATCACGCAAGCGCTTCTCCTCATCATGCGCTATGTCTCCCGGTTCACCTTTATCCTCCTCCTTGTCCGCATCATACTCATCATCATCATCCAATGACTTATCATAATCATCATCGGTTTCTTCCTCCACAATCACATCATCTCGGACCATGTTTGAAAGTCCTGGAATAATGTAAAAAAAAGAATTTAGAAACGAGCAAGAGTTAACAAAAAAACAATGGTATCAAACAAACAAATATAACCATGCTGCCCACCACCCTTGCATAGCCCCCCCACCCCGCTTCCCCCCTTGATGCCCCCACCCCGCTGCCGACCCCCTCAGACCCCCCCACCTCCTTCCCCCATGCACCCCCGACCCTGCTGCCCCCAATAGACCCCCCACCCTTGCGGCCCCCTGCAGACCCCCCTTGCTGCCCCCACCCCCGTGGCCCACCCCCGCACGCCCCCCACCGTGCTTCCCCCCTTGCGCACCCCCACTGTTGCCCCCCTACGGACCCCCTACCCTTGCGGCCCCCCTGCGACCCCCCTTGCTGCCCCCACCCCCGCAGAACCCACCCCCGCTGCCCACCCCCTTGCACCGCCCCCTCACCCCGCTTCCCCCCCTGCACCCCCACCCTCTGCCCCCACCCCTGTAGAACCCACCCTTGCTGCCCACCCCCTTTGCACAACCCCCCTCCCGCACAAGCCATAATTCGATCGGAAAGACAGAAACGACATTCATCTACCCAAAATATCTTTAAAATCATGTGACCCGACTTTAAGTGACTCTAATGGTTAATTGAGCGATAAATTAAGTTAATTGAGGTTGAAAAGCCAAAATCGGCCCGAAATGACATTCACTTACCCAAAATGGGTTTCAAACATGTGAAGCGAGTTTAGTTTATTGTAATACATATATACATACGAATAAGAACTATACATGACCTAAAATGAGGCTAAAAGCGATAAATTAAGTTAATTGAGCTCGAAAAGCCGAAATCGGCCCGAAATGACATTCACTTACCCAAAATGGGTTTCAAACATGTGAAGCGAGTTTTGTTGATTGAAATACATATATACATACCAATAAGAACATTACATGACCTAAAATGAGGCTAAATGCGATAAATTAAAGAAATTGAGCTCGAAAAGCCGAAATCGGCCGAAAATGACATTCTCTTACCCAAAATGGGTTTCAAAACATGTGAAGCGAGTTTAGTTGATGGTAATACATATATACATACCAATAAGAACTATACATGACCTAAAATGAGGCTAAAAGCGATAAATTAAGTTAATTGAGCTCGAAAAACCGAAATCGGCCCGAAATGACATTCACTTACCCAAAATGGGTTTCAAACATATGAAGCGAGTTTAGTTGATTGTAATACATATATACATACCAATAAGAACTATACATGACCTAAAATTAGGCTAAAAGCGATAAATTAAAGAAATTGAGCTCGAAAAGCCGAAATCGGCCCGAAATGACATTCACTTACCCAAAATGGGTTTCAAAACATGTGAAGCGAGTTTAGTTGATTGTAATACATATATACATACCAATAAGAACATTACATGATATTACAAGCAACGAAAAGTGAGAAATTAAGTCAAATGACCTTGAAAAGCCAAAAGCCGGAATTTGAACTTGAGAAGTCGAGCCTATTGTTGACTTTTGCCACCTTCCTATGAAGTTTCAACCATTATCCCTTCCCCGTGATCTGCACGCATGTAATTTGTCGCTAACTCGACATCAGTGACATCGGACTTGGGAATGGTGAAAGGCGGGGTGTCTTCAAACGCATCATACTCCTCCTTATCCTCAACATCACCAACTCCAAGTATACTTCTTTTTCTAGGGACAACAATTGACCACTTGTTATCAGAAGGGTCGGTTACGTAGAATACTTGCTTAACTTGTGATGCAAGCACGAATGCCTCTTCACTATAACGCAACCGACCCAAGTCTACAAGAGTAAATCCACAAGGGTCATCTTTTCTTATGTAGCGCCGGTTATAATCAACCCACTTGCATCGAAATAAGCAGACCGTGAAACCAGAGTAGTCAAGCTCCCATATATCTTGAACCCGCCCATAGTATAACAATTTAGCATCAATAGGAGACTTGGCTTTGGCACTTGCATACTGTGTAGATGATGCCTCTACTGAAACGCCACTATTCTGCAGAGATCTCGACTTTTAGTCTTGACGATCTGTCCAAAATGTAAATCCGTTAATATCGTAATCCTCATAGGAGTGCACAGCTTCTCGAGGACCAAATGCTAGCCACTTCAGAGTTTCAGAAACATTGGAATCTACTTCACGCATTAATCGGTTATGGAACCAATCAATAAACGTCTTATTATGTAACTGCATCAATGCTCTAGTCCCTTTACCTGGATTCTGATCGCGTAACTCCTCCATATGCTCATCCAAGTAGGGATGGACCTGTACCATATGGTGCAATACAAATAAGTGTGCTTGTATGCGCCTTTCAACAGGAGGTGCGATCATTTTTGAGCCAAGTGTACCTTTACCCTCGAGTCTGCCCTCGTGTCGAGATGTAGGAAGTCCAATAGGATCAACATTAGGTAAGAACTCAGCCACAAAATTACTGACCTGTTCACTCACAATCCCCTGAATTATACTTCCTTCTAGTTGAGCAGGATTCCTTACCTTATCTTTCAAAGAGCCCATATGTCTCTCAAAGGGATAGCACCACCTCAAAAACACCGGACCACATAGCTTAATTTCTCGAACTAGATGTACAACCAAATGGACCATAATGTCGAAGAAAGCAGGTGGGAAATACATCTCAAACTTGCACAAAGTCTCTATCCCACCAGCCTGGCGAGCATCAAGCTTCGACGGTTGTAACTTTTTGCTACATATAGTATTGAAAAACGAACATAGCTCTGTTATGGTGTGCCTCACGTGTTTCGGCAATATCCCTCGAATTGCAATCGGTAAGAATACTTGCATCATTACATGACAATCGTGAGACTTCATACTCTATAATTTCAACTCACCGTCTAAGGTAACAAATCTTTTTATGTTCGATGAGTACCCTGATGGAACCTTAACGACATACAAAGACTCGCAAAAAAGTCGCTTCTCAGCTCTAGATAGAGTGTAGCAAGCCAGAGGCAAATAGTTCCTATCATCATCCTTCACCATTTTCTTTCCTTTTCCTTCAATTCCTGCAGGCGACCCTTCTTCGTTTTCCTTTTGTTTTCCCTTTTGTTTTCCCTTTCCTTTTCCTTTGCTAGGCACTTTCTCTTTTTTCTTTCTTTTCTTAGTGTCCCTCTTTTGAGCCCATAACTCTGGTCGAAGTCCCTCACTTTCCAGATAAAGTCGCACCCCTTTGCTATCCTTTATCTTATGTGGAATATTCATAAGTGTCCCCAGAATGGCGTCACATACATTTTTCTCTATGTGCATGACGTCCAGACAATGTCTAACCTCTAGATCTCTCCAATATGGAAGTTTCCACAGAATAGACTCCTTTTTCCAAAGTCCCTTATCACCAACACTCGCTCCTTTGCCGAATATCGTTTCAATACCCTTGACTTGATCATAAACCTCAATACCAGTCAATGGTCTACGAGCAACCCCTTCCTCAACTGTTCCATCGAATGCCTTCTTCTTATTACGATAAGGATGGCCGCGTCGAAGGAACCTTTGGGTGCGCATATAAACATCTCTGTGACAAGTAGTAATGTATTTAGATGTTGTGTCGTCCACGCAAATCGGGCATGCTTTCTTCCCTTTGTTCTTGTACCCGGATAAGTTCCCATAAGCAGGATAGTCATTAAGAGTGAATAAAAGCATGGCACGCAATGTGAATACCTCATTAGCATGTGCGTCATGCACATAAACCCCTTCATCCCACATTTTTTCTCAAATCATCAACAAGTGTCTGGAGGTAGACATCTATGTCGTTTTCAGGCTGTTTCGGCCCTGAAATAAGAATCAACAACATGATGTACTTGCGTTTCATGCACAACCAAGGAGGCAAGTTGTATATAACTAGAAGAACCGGCCATGTACTATGTTGAAAACTAAGAGTGCCAAATGGGTTCATCCCATCCGTGCATAGGCCAAGCCTCAAATTTCTGGCTTCGGCACCAAAGGGCTTATGCACCCGATCAATACCTTTCCACTCAGGAGAATCAGCCGGATGTTTGATAAAACCGTCCTTCTTCCTTCGTTCTGCATGCCACCTCAAGTTCTTAGCATCTTTTTTAATTGAAAACATGCGTTTGAATCGTGGCATAATCGGAAGATACCACATCACCTTTGCTGGAGGCCCTTTCTTATCACTAACCCCTGCGCGCTTGTAACGCGACTTCCCACATTGAGGACACCCATCCATATTTTCATATTCATTTCGATATAGCACACAATCGTTTGGACAAGCATGTATCCTATGGTACTCTAAACCGAAGGGACACATCAGTTTCTTAGCATAGTAGTTCGACTTGGGTAGTTCATGGTCGTCCGACAACATATCACCAAAGGCTTGCAACAAGGAAGTGAAACAAGAGTCACTTATACCGCCTTTCGTCTTGATATTAAAGAGTGTTATCACGGCCGTCAGCTTCGTGTACCTCGTACAATAGGGATACAATGGTTTCCGAGATGCCTCGGTCATGCACTCAAAAACACGAGGCCGTTTGCGAGCATAATCATCCACCCCCTCCATCATCTCCTCTATATAGTTCCCTTCATCATCATCATCCTCTACTTCATTATCCTCACATTCGTCCTCGATGTTCTTGTCATTCTCAATGACATCAAACTCACCTCCTTCATGCACATCGTTAACAATGGCATTCCCACCATCATATATACCCTCCTCACCATGCCAAACCCATACATGGTAGTCTTGCCTAAACCTGCGACGAAAGATATGCTCCCTAAGCGACCCAGTGCTACTAACCATGCCCACATTACTACAATCAACACAAGGATAATAAAACCCCTCGGTTCCCGTTGCAGCCTGATGACTTAATGGAGCATCACAAAATTCATAGACCCCATCCACGAATTCACACGTGTCGCGACTACCGTACATCCATGCACGATTCATTTCAATCAGACCTCTAATTAAACACAAACAACAAGTACTCATGTCAATAACGAACTTCATTACATGATTAGAGTTTATGAACCATATATATTTAATGAAATTAGGCATGCTTTCCAAGAGTCCTTGTCACTCCAACTTAACCCATCCTTAGATGTCTAATCTCACTAGTGAATGTATGCCTTCTTTTCGATTCTACGGAAAATCCGGCAGCATTTCCCTACAGTTCTCCAAGTATGTACCCAAAGAACAAAAGTAGGGATTCGACGAGCCAAGATTTTCCTTTAGAATCGAAATAAAGGCATACATTCACCAGCTAAGTAAGATTAGACATCTAAGAACAGTCCCAAACCGGGGACTATTCAAGACTTACTCCTAATGAGTAAGTCTCGAACGGGTATCTAGGCATATGATATGATGATGCATACATAGGTTTTTAAACAACAAAACATTTTACATCTAATCTCAATTCAACGATAAATATATACATATTTTCACATATAAACCAATTTATTATGAAAGAAAGTTAAATTTGAATGATAACATACCAATATCAAGGTTGTAAATAGGAAAATCGAACTCAACACTCCGTCACTAGCTAGCTTCAATCAACAACAAAGTGAAAGTTAACATTAGTATAAATTAGCAAATCAAACAAAAGTAAACAAAACTAAACTAATGTAAACAAAACAAAACTAAACTAAACTAAACCAAACTAAACTAAACTAAACTAAACTAAACCAAACTAAACCAAACTAAACTAAACTAAATTAAACTAAACAAAACTAAACTAAACTAAACTAAACTAAACTAAACTAAACTAAACTAAACTAAACTAAACTAAACTAAACTAAACTAAACTAAACAAAACAAAACTAACAAAACTAAACTAAACTAATTAAGTACAACAACAACAACAACAACAACAACAACAACAACAACAACAACAACAACAACAACAACAACAACAACAACAACAACAGCAACAATAATAGCAACAACAACAGCAACAACAACAACAACAACAACAACAACAACAACAACAACAACAACAACAACAACAACACAACCACAAAAATAACAACCACGACTACAACAACAACAACAACCCCACCAAAGCCCTAGCTTTTTAACCTAAAAATCAAACTAACTACTAAAACTAAAATCAAATTAACTAAAATCAATCAACTTTGAACCCTTTAACTATTATACAACCTAATTTCACTAACAATTAGTCATAAAACTACAACGAATTATAAACTTGAAGTTTCAAATATGAGATTAGAATAAAAGTTATGAACTTTTAGTTACCTAGGAAGAGGTGGAGGAGGAATGTAGTTGTTTAGGGTGGGGTAGAGGACGAATGTAGTTGTTTAGGAGGAGGAAGGTGGAGGTGCGCCGAAAATCGCAGAGGAGTTGAGGTGGAGGTGAGCCGAAAATCGCAAACGAGTCGAGGTGGATGTGCGCAAGATAGGGCGCCCAGCTGGTTGTGGAAGATTCGGGTGGTGGCGGCGGTGGTGCGTGGTGGTGCGTGGTCGAACCCTCAGGTGTGGAGACTTGAACTCGCTGAATTGAAGGAGGGATGAATTAAATGCTGGTGGAGGAATTGAATGCGGGTGAATTAAGGAGGGACGATAAAAACACGGGCTTTTGTGGCTGGGGAAAAAACCGAATAATCTGATTCGATCCTAAGAACCGGATCAGATTATTAAAAACCGCAGCCGATTATATTATCTGATCCGGTTCATTAAAAGACCGGATCAGATTGTTTTCCCATATTTCCCTCCCATTTTTCCATTGCTTTTCGGATGCGGTTTTCTAAAAACCGAATCTGTTACTAAGTGACAGAAAAGGTTTTTTCCACTAGTGCAACAACTTCATTCTGAACTTCCAGTTCAGACAGGGATCAATGTTTTATTACCTTTATTATTTTGCCAACTTCTCCAATTCTTCTCCCCCTAAGTTGGTAAATTATCTCAAATGTAGGGGCATCGAACTCTTAACCAACTTAGAATATAATTTTCATATGCAACAAATTACATCTCTCCAGGAGTATATAATTACCAAATTTCATCTCTTCCGGAGAATACTATCTATGAGAAGTATACTATTTATTTTGCAGTCATTTTTCACTTATTTTTCTATTCTTGCGCTGACATATGATAGCCCCAATCAAGAGATTATCATCATTCATAAATCATTTGTATGTGGTTTGACTAGATGTTGATCTTCTATTCCCCCAAGACTTAAAAATGTGCATTTATCACTCAAAATTTCTCACATACAAGTTGCTTTAATGAGCTTTTGGTCATCTAATATGTGACTATATATAAGTCACTCTGGTGAACTTCTGGTCACCTACTGTTTGTTCACATACAAATTTGTTCAATGTCAATAAGTCTTCTTTTGAACTCTTCTATCGAATTAAACAATTCATATTTCACGATTGGAGTCTAGCTCAATCCCATTGTTATGTCTTGCCATTCAATTTATCATACATATAACATGAGAGAGCGTCAGCACATCAACTCTTTATATACAATCGAACTTAACTTCTCAAAACTGGTAATAATGAACCCGGATGGCCTCACTTATCACATCCAAACACATTTGAGATTTAACAAATTATATATTTTTCAACACTAGTGATCACTTTGTTCGCAAAACTTTATGCTTGGCCATGTATAAGATGTGTTATCAGAACATCAACTTGTGTCTTTTCTATGACCGACCAGACAATTGACTAGCACTTTATTTGAAGATAATTCATACTCTGTTGGAGTATCGATTATATTCTTGATACATGTCAATTTCACTAGTCATATACCGCTCTTCTAAAGTATCTAATATATTCCTGGTAAATAGTAACTTTATTGGACACATCTATTATATGTGTAATCAAAGATACTCATTCATACCCATCTTCAAGATGGTATCATTCTAAATATTCAATAATCATGTTGTCAAATCTATTTAATAAGTCCATAATATAAGCTAGTATATGCACCAAATGACCATTAACATATTCTTTTGTTCTCAGATTTCACACATTTGCAGGTTATCTCCCCTAATCCTTGCATCTGGGGTGCGAAAATAACCTACCAACTTTTTTTTTGAGGGGGACCTACCAACTTTTAAGTACACCTTACACCATTAAAGTTATAAAGTTCCTTGCAATATCATTTATTAATGCAAGCATGCTTTACATAAATAGAATAAGTGTCAAGAAAATATAATAACATGTCCGAAAATTAAGACACAAAAATAATGAAGTATCCAAAGCTAAAAAAATATCAAAATAAAATGTCCAGATTTAATTAAATATCCATAAAACATGCAAAATCATAATGCGTCCATAGAGTTCAATTAATACCATGAACATAAAAAACTAGAGTCTATTCTTTACATCATTAAGAGTTCAATTATTCCCTTCAGGGGTGGTGAGTTAACCAACAGTTTCCAAGTGACTTGTATTGGTAGAGTCAAAATCACTTTCGCCATCTTCATACATATGATTTGTCTCTATTTTATTTTATTTATGATTTAGTGATTGTTGATAAAGATCAACCAGATCTATTGGAGTAGGACACACAAGAGACGAATGACCTTTTCCTCCACAACGATAACATTCATGGGTAACATTCTCACTTTTACCTTTCTCGTGTCTGTTATCATCTTTATTGTCCCACTTCTGGTTGGAATATGAGTTCTTGAAATAATTAACCACATTGACCTCGACCATATCTGTGTCCATGCCTACGACGACAACCTCAGCCACGGCCCCGACCACTATGACTGGCACTATATTTAGTCTTAAATTCTTTCCCCATCATGGGATATCACATTCACTACAGGGAATGGAGTAGAGCCAGTTAGTCGTGATCCATGTGTTTTCATTAAGAGCTTGTTATTTTACTCAGCCACAAGCAGACAAGATATTAATCAGAAATTCTTTTAACCTTCCCTCGGTATTGTGTCTGCAGGACAAAATTATTTGCGTGGAAGGTGGAGTATGTGTTTTTCTAACATTTCATCGTTAATTTTCCCTCCACATAATGTCAATTGAGAAGTATTTCTGAACATGACTGAGTTGGATTCACTCACAGATTTGAAATCTTGCAATCTCAAATTTCATCAATCACAACAAGCTTTGGGCAATGTTATATTTTTTTGTTGGTGGTTATATATGTACTTCAAAATATAGTGTCTTAAGTCCCTGATCGAGGTGATGGCGAAGTTATATCATAGCTTTGGCCTTATCTTGACTTGTTGTTTGATTTCTCACTTTAATTGTTTTACCAAGCCCTTTTGCACCTAGGTGTATATTAACATCTAACATCTAACATCCATGATAAATGGTTGTCTTTAGTTATATTAAGGGACACAAATTCAAATTTTTGTAAGGTCATAACCTATAGTTTTGGACTACATCATAAACTATATATGAAAATATTATAAATCATAGAACATATCCAACAAAATCACTCTTATTTTATTGTAAAATGCTTTCTAAATTCATATATAATGTATACTGACGAGGCACTAATATAGTTTAATGACATAACACCACTCAAATAAAAACCATATCACAGAAATCACGATTTCAAATCCATGATCCCCCACTCAAAAATTAGGACTTAGATAATAAATATATTCATATCGAATTGTAATTCAATATTGTAGTTCAAGGAATTCGTAGAGTAGGGAATGTAAGAATAATTCGAATAAATAATATTCCTGTAATAGTGCTATACAGTATAATATGACGCATAACAAAGCTTTCATAGAATAAATAGATACATATAATAAATCTCCAAAATTGACCCAAACAAGAAATAACAAAGCTTTCCTATCTAAAGCAAGAGCAAGCAGATTACATCAGTTATGTGATATGTCTAATATACTGATCAAATATGATTACATTTACACCCAACAAAGAAAACAATTAAAAGTCTTTAAAGAAATATACTTTATGCAAAGTAGAAATTTAAGAATCATCAAGTCTTAAAAGATGATTGCAAATGAACATAGCAGCGAAAAGATAACAATATCATACTGAACTTTGAACTTTGCATTAGTTTGATGTTTGGTTGTTTTAAGAGGTTTACTTAACATCAATATTATACTGAACTTTGAACTTTGGAGCGAAAGGATAAGAATATAATGCACTTGATAATACCAACAAAATTTGCCACAATAAACAAGTAACACAAGAACTCAACACTAAGTCAAGATTGTTCGGCTAATCCACCTACTCAGAAATTGCGGCTAATCAGATAAAAATATCATGATGCAAATTTTTTTTTCTTTTCTTTTCTGCCATGCTAACATGAATCACAATTCTAGACGACCATACATAATCGGTGCAATATTTTGCTTGACGACTCAAAATTGCGACGGAACAAATTTGTTTATAATTAGTCAAATCCAGCAATCAAGGATAATCGCTAATAAGAAAAATGATAAAACTTACCTCACTAACATATGATTTCTTTGGTTTCTCGTTTACTCAGTCGGCTAGGGTTTGGTGCTCATAACGTGTTGTGAAATTAGGGTTAGGGAGATAGAGAGTTGTATAGGAGAATAGTCGTGTCCTCTATTATTCCATATGAGGGAAATTTATATAGTACAATATGTAGGTAACTTGCTTGGGGAACAAGTGATCTAATTATAATAGGAGTACATGTAAACTAGTATATACAAGATATTATTCCCTAATAGACATCCACTATAATATTTCATAGCAGTTTTAAATATATTAGTGAACATGCAAATTATAAGTCAATCTAGAAGCATCTAATTTAATTTATTATTATACTTATTCTTAAATTTTTTACTTATTTTAAAAAAAGCTTAAAAAATGGAAAAATTCAGATTAATCAACATGTCTCATCTATCAAATTTCTATAAATGCTTGGCTTCATATTCTGATGATTAAATTTTAAAAAATAATATCGATTAAAATAATTTCCATATTAAAATATATATATTTATAGATAAATGGAGATTGCTATAATTTGGTTGCCAAAAATTTATAGATAAATATTTAACTTTAATATAAGATTATATTTAGAGTCTCTGATTTACTTGCATGCATTTTGTTTTCATGATAAATAATAATCATCTATGTACATAAAAAAGAAAAAAGCAATATGTTACTTATCTGAATTAGTGTAATTCATTGCATATCTTCGAAAATTCAAGTGCTTATCTATCCATGAACTCCGTCGTCAAATCTCCGTGTTGATCTTAATCCCAAAAAATGAAGCTCCTCATTTTTTTCTTCTCGAATTTCAACTTTTGGACCTTGATTCATTCTTCCCGAAAATATTGTTGCATGTTACTAATTTTCATAGATCTACTATATAATCACATATTTTTATATGATTATGAAATTTTTTTTGAACCAAAGAAATTTTTCTTTTGAGATTGAGCGTTTGTTTTGTTCGAAATTTTTAGAAAGGACAGTTTTCGAACCAAAGAATATTTTATTTTGAGATTTTGTGTTTGGTTTGTTTGGATTTGTAGAGAGCAAGTGAGAGTGACAGAGAGAGAGAAAGAAGTTGAGAGAAAATGTGAAAGATATGGTTCCAATCATACTATATATTGATAACAAAAATCGAACCATATTTTTGGTGTGTATATAATAAATCATTTAGGAGTGTATGTAATATATTTTTGTAATGTTTTTTATATTTGATTTTATAATATATTGAAAAATTATATAATGTTTATGTAATTGGGGTGGTACAAAAGTTTGTTGATATCAAGAGAATAAGAAATAAATATATAATTTGGTTGCCAAAAATTTATGCTAAATGGAGTCCAGACCACTTGGATAAAATGTATGAATAAATAATGTTTTCTAATCGTTACATAAATTGTCAATCTATCTCTTTAGATGTAAAGATTAAGATAGAGATATAAATATTTGCCCATATTTTTAATAACTTTCAATGATTGTGTTGTTTGTTTAATTATATATTCATCTCCATCATGTTATTTTATATTAAATAAATATCTAATTTATCTTTATCTGTCAAAGGTTTATTTAGATACATATATATTATACTATAAAACTTAAAAACTGAAGTACAAGATAAACATAAATGACTTAGTGAAGGTCGATTAGTTTTTTCTAACTTAAATATCGAGTTTGTTTATTATGTTTTTGTAGGTAGTAGATGAAAGTTAAATCGATTACATGGATTGTATGTCAAGTGTGACTTTTTGGGAACTTCGATGGAGAAGATGAGATATTATAGTGATCAAAAATTATAAAAAAAAACACACCAATATGACTAAGTGTGATAGAGGATGTTTGTATGGTCACATATTAATAGATAGTCATGTACTTTAGATTGTTGAGTTGTATTATAGATAGATTAATTTTTCATTTATATATATTGTACACATTAATGTCACTCAAAATTCTACTAATATACTATCTTTAATTCATAAAATGATGCTTTTATGTATAAGTTTTGTATATAGATAATTTCGTACAATGTACAATTACATTTATTAAATTTTGTGTCATGTCACTATTACATTTTTAATCAAAGGCAATGGTTAAAATCAGCTAATGCAACGTTTTTTTTTTATACCGTTGCAGTAGGAGAATCTATTGCAACGGCCCATTTCAATTTAGGTTCATGGATTAAGCTATTGCAACGACTTTATAGTGACCGTTGCATTAGGTATATCTATAGCAACGACTTGATGATGGTCGTTGCATTTGATGATATAATAACAATGTTATAAGATAACTAGATAAGGTCGTTGCCTAACATTATACGTGACAATGTGAATTGTTCGCGCAATATATTATATATATTCAGTTCCCTCAATTTTTTTACGAAAATTTAAAAACTTTACAAAAAGTACTTCTATTTTCAATACCCTTATTTTCGTAAAACAAGGAAAAACAAAAGCCCATTCACTCAAGGACCGAAAGCACAAACCGAAAAACCCTATGAATGTACGCAAAAAATTTCAATCTCCCAAATCTTTCCTATGAGCTGAAAAGCATGAATGCACGAACTGAAACTGATCGAATGATATACTATCTACAAATAGGAAGAATTCACAAACTGTGATTATATACTAAGAGGAAGAGGGAGAATTCAGGAAATTTCCTTCAATATTATTCTAAATTTCTTCCAGAATTCACGTATATCTGCAAAATTCAAGTCTTCAACGCAGCAAGTAGGCGAAATTAATCAAGAAAACCTAAGCAAAGAGGCGAAATTCAAGAAAACCCAGCAAAGAGGCAAAATTCGGATTCAGTCGAGCTTCAAAAGGTATGTTCTTTCAATTTCAATTGTTATGGGAGTTTTAGTGCAGGTGACTTCTTCAATTTTATAGTCTTTGAGTTCTGGAATTATGCATAGCGAGAGGCAAAATTCGGATTACTCTTGTTTGTATCATATCACTTTCACTTCAAGTTCTGCTTTTTAATTTCTACTTGCCCACAAGATTTCCTCACCGTAATCGAAACCGGAATGTATCATTGCATTCTAGAATATTAATTTCATAATATCTCCTTGAGGCACAAGATTTGAGAAGGTGTATAAAACTACCGACCTGAATTCTTCATGAATTCTATGCATTATATAGATATGTGAGCAATGTGACTGCTGACTTTTTCTAAACTAAACCCTTTTTTCATGAATTTTGCTTTGATACTATTAATTAGTTATGGACTTTGATTTTGCTCTCTGAAGATTAGTTTGTTCATATGATTCACATTGGAAAGAAGATAACATGTGATTCATAGTGAAAGATGCCAAGCAGAATAGTTTTTGATGTAGTTAGTGTTTACCAGTTTCAAACGTCAAACAGGTAATTCACATTGAAATGTGCCAAGCGGAATAGTTTTGGCAGAGTCCAGCGTAAGTGTCTTACCAGTTTCAAACAGCAAAATTACAAAAAGGATGCTTAAAAAATGTACCATATATGACTTTTTATTGAGGATCCACTTAAAGAGGGTTGGCAATACGCTATTGAAAATCTTCCTAGAGAACTTTCTGATGGTACTATATATGACTTTTTGCTTTTGCTATTCGATTTAATGTCGTATCTTTATTGAATTACAATGCATAGTTTAATTCATGATTTATAGTCTCATAAAATAAATGTTTATGGTTTATGATTTTTCAAAAATATAATAACGTTGAATTTCTCATTTTTCCCCCTTGTAGATGAAATGGAATTGAGCCAAGCTTACTACTGGACAAAGTCAGATTCCACCATATGAAAGGCAACGATTAGAGAATTTGAGGCTTAATGAAGAAAGAATGAAAGTAAAAGGGTTTGGAAGTTTGGCAAACAAGGCACAAATGGACGAGAACTCAGGAGATTCTAAGTGGATGGAAAGATGATGAAATATTTTCATCTGACGACGAGTACTTCACATCAGACTATGAGGCTGACGGCGAGGAGAACAAAACAAATAATGATGCGCAACAAGATACTATGCAGGTAATACATCAGTTGCCATTCTACTCAAGAGTATTTGTTTCAGTTTCTAAAAGCACATTTTGTGAGCTACATTGTGATTAACTGTTGGACAGTTGCATTAAGATTCGCTGAAAATTTGAACTTGTAATCAAATTAAATAAACAAAAACTGATTAATTTTGATTCTTCTTCGTTAGAGGGCTGTTTGTTTAAGGGTGGCCCAGAATTTGGTTATATAACGTTTTTTGTTTAGTTGGACTAGTTTAGGAACTCGTAGTTAGGAAATATATCTGTATAAATTTATCCGCCTGCCAAAGGAAACCATTTGCTGTATATATTGCTGCCTATTCAGCAGTCCTCTGGATGTCCAGGAGCACCTGAACAGACATAAATAAACTAGCATGTTTGAAAAGATCTCCATAGTAGCTCACGGTCCATAAGAAGAGGACTTTGGTTCATGAAAACAACCAATGTTTGGTTCAGTATTCCGTGCACATCTCTAGGACATTTTAGCTTCATAAACTGTGCATAATAAGGGTTCAAATTAGGGTCTTGCATCATCTTTGTGTCAAATCTATAAAGTCTGTCAGTGAATGAGAAACAGTGTGATCGATACAACAGGGACTAGTAACGAACTAACAATACAAATGTCCCTGTTGCTCAAACTAATGGGAATGCCACTGCCTATCACCCTATCACTATAAATAGTGAAGAGTGACTTTCTCTAGCTGCCTTCAGCATCAACCGGGTTTCTCGGGAGTTATCCCGAAGTAATTTATACTTGTTACGGCGGACTTTGATTGATTACGGACCGGACTTTACTAAGACAACTATCCGGCATCTATACAAAAACACAACTATCCGGCATCAACCGCTATTTCTCAACGTATATATTTTCTTCTTTTATCAAAAAGAATAGCATTCCCTTTCCTGCTGAACTGAGCATTTATGAGAAGTATTTTTTAGTTTACGGCAGACTTTCAGATACAAATTCAACTTAAAGACAACATATTACAGCACATCCTAAATAAAAAAATTGGCATGATTTTCTTTCCTAGTAACAATCTGATCAGAAAAATAAAAAAGAAAACTTTAGTCAACGCAACACTTACATGGATGTCAAAGGTATCGTTTGCCTTAGCAAACTCATAAATAATCCTGACAAGTTTTGCTGCACTTCCCCGGAAAGCAACACAGCTGAAATCTTTCAAAACCCGGGCTGAGAACTTGACACTCAGAAGCTTCCTCTGCTACTTCTATCTATCTCCATCCACTGCAAAAAAATACCTTTTGCATACTTATCAAATTTTGTTTTCAGAATGTGTTCTACATTTCTAACATCAGTTGCATAGAGTTCACTCTGATCGGGTGCTAGAAGTCGATATGTAGAATGTATTCGAGCAGTTTTAGTTTGGTGGTCGAATAATGTTGTGAAGTAAAACAGTTGATGGAAGACTGTTCCCATCAACTGGTGGATAGTTTGGCTTGTGAATTGATTTTCCTGAGTATATTTTGATGAGTAGAGCAATGACAAGTACAAAGATCAATGAAAGTGCAGTTGCTATGAAAGTGAAGATGGCTGAGAAGATGTCCATCTTTTTTTGTTAGAGTTGTCCAAGTTAGTTAATCTTATATAGATGAGATCAGAGAGAAAAATCAGTGGGACTAGGTTGCTTAAAAAAATCCCTGCAGCTTTTTAATATTTTATGGCAGGGAATTAGGGATTGTACATGCAATAAAATTATGACTAGGGAAAATCCTGTATATGATTTTGACCTTCTGGACGATTCAAATCTATATAAATGATCATAGAGGTAGAAGAATAGTAATGGTGCAGGAATGAGGTGAACAAAACATTTGCTAGTTTCTTGTATAATGTTGAATTCTATCTTTGTTTCATACTTGCTTGACGGAAGAATAAGAAATATCTTGTGGAATCTTAGATTAGTATGCACTGTTAGGTTACCTATTTAGTTAATTCAGTAAGGTTAATAGATTATTCATAAAGGGTATAACCCCAATGAATCTCCTGCATGTAAAATTTCCTAAGTCTGGTCAGCTAAGAATTGTTTCAATTGTTTGGCAGATTCTTGGCCGTAGATTACTTCTGAACTCAATTAAATCTACACTGGTGGTTTGTCGACAGATTGGAAAATAAGATTAGGCAAATAGCACTCCACAAAAATAATCAAGAAGAATGCAAAACTTGTTCAGAAACAAATCAAAAAGAAGTTCGATCTTAGTTCACTGACTTAAGATGTATACATAACCTATCCCACTAAAAGATAGCTGGAATAGAACATCTTTTTGTTTACCGTTGTCATAACTCATAAGATTTTGGTGTCCTGGGCTTCTTATAGAGTAATAGGTATAAGCCTACAGAAGATCACTTTACAGCAATCTGTGAGCTAACATAAGTATAATGTATGTTATTTCAGCTAAACAATGCTTGCTGAAAATAGATGCTTGCTAAGTTGTGTCTCAAGAATGCCTCCATGACTCAAATGGGCAAGCTTCTAATGGCCCGCAACTGACAGATCGTGAGGTACTGTTACTACTATATCTTAGGTCTTATATATTTCTCCATGAACATATTTATGACTAAACCTATGAAATTTTTTTTTTTTTTTTTTTTTGGCAATTTTGAATCTTTAATGTTTATTCTTTGAATTTGTTTTGAAGAAGAGAGTGGGTAAAATGGGAATTTCTGGGGTTGAGCTCACAGAATCTGAAATTTCCTGCTAATCTTTAGGTAATTCTTTCATTTTTCCTTGTATGTTTTTCTATTTAAGATATGGGTTTGGGAAAATAGCCGAAATAATGCTTATATTCAAACATGCACCTACTGCCTTCATGCTTTAACAATGTTAGTTAGCTTATAAGAGTGGCAGCTGTGACCTGTTTGGTTAGTTTGCTTTGCTTACCAATTTTCTAGAGAGAATAGCTATGAAACGGACTAATACCAGCATTTAAACTCCGGTCTGCTGCTCTTGAGGATGATACTCTCTCCTCAGTTTTCCCCTTTCTGCTGCTATGTTCATTGGCCTGGCTGAGACTGAGTTCTTTTCCTGCAACATTTGTTTCACTGTCCCAGCTGAGTACATAAAACTATTGATTGCATCTTTTATTTGCCCCACACACAATTCAAGTACTTGTGGGTGGTCTTGTTCTCAAGCTGATATCTTTTATTTGGATCAGATGCATCAACATTTTGAACCATGCACAACCTGTAAATGCTCTGTCCATGCTTCAATCCATGAACCACTTTGCCTGTTTGACCACCGTATTGTAATGTCCTGATTGAAATGGCACCTTTACCACTGTCATAGTCACATACTCACACTTAGCTTGAGCATTCTAACAAAACCCAAGGCAAAAACTATTGACTAGTACAACAATCCAATGACTAAAGAACCCAAGCTTCAGGGTGATAGAAGAATTAACCCGAGTGGATCGATCTAGATCTATAGGCAAAACAGTTCACTGTAAAAAATTTAGCAAAGTTTAATGGGCTTTATTGATGTTGTTCTGCTTGTCCTTCTTTAGCAAAAGGCATAAAATCAAGTATCAACTATGAGGTGAGGGAAATACAAGTCCTCGTGTTGAAATGACAAGAAATATGCCCATTTCACAAAGTACTAGGCTAGTATATTGTGGCAATCCATATAAACTACTTCTGGAACAACAAACAGGAAAGAGAAAGAAACAAAGACAAGGGATTGCAAGTTTTTGAATGTGGCACTAAATATTTTATTATTGCTATCAATCCTTTGGCTTGGATTTATTTTTTCGTTTGTACTTCTTTTTCTTACGCAAAGTTCATATGAATATCATAATTGTTTCATTGTGCTGTCAGTTTTTGGATAAAATCTAATATCGGTATGAATTGTGACAGTTAGGCTTTGTTGATGGTGTACGTTTACTAACTATTACAATGTTTGAATTTTTAGGTGAATAATGAACCAACTGGAGGAGATCAAACGTAGACGTCTCACTATATACACTATTGGCCAGATTTACCTAGGTATATTATAGTGATATGGTACTTGGTGGTTAGAAGGAAAGTGATCTATATGTACTTAGAAGTATTTATGGTACTAAAACAAATATTTATTATTAGTTGGGTTTAATTAAGTACATTTTCGTTTTTGTTAATTGGGATTTGTGATGTATACTCTTAATTTAATTAGTTTTGGAAATTATAATATAGATATGACAATTATTTTTGGCATTTCAAGAGTATTTTGCATTTGTTGCATCGTTACTAATATATACAGGGCTGTAATATTATAGGTTTTCAGTAGGTTACAGTAATAATCGTTGCAATATCCCCACAAAAAAGAAAAAACAATCCGTTGCACTAGCTTAAATCCGTTGCACTAGCTTAAATGGTAGGCGTTGCACTAGCCAAAAATGTTGCATAACCAACCACTAGCAAAGCCGTTGCAATAGATAGTTGATCTAAGGCAACGACACGTTTATCCGTTGCAATAGCCCTAATAGTCGTTGCATTAGGCCTGTTGCAACGCCAACAAATGCGACGGTACAAAACCGTTGCAGTAGGCCTATTGCAACGACTTTTAGCCCTATTGCAACGATTTTGGTGTATTGCCTTTGGCTTTTAATGTAGTAGTGTGTTTTTATGATATAACTAGTTTTTAGGCCCGGGCTATGCCCCGGGTAATTATAATTACTCCCTCCGTTCTTTTTAAAATGTAACACGTTGACTTTGGGTACTATTCATTCACCTCCCTTTGACCATCAACTCATGTGGGGTCTTATTGGATTCGTCTTGACTCTTGATATACACTTTCCAAATATATATTTCTTATAATTTTTCATTTATAAAATTAGAGATAATGTGGGTTAAAGTTGTGTCTCAACAAATGTGAAAAGTCATATGTTATATCTATTAAAAAACGGTGGGAGTATCATTTATTAATATTTTACATTAAAATTATAACCCCAAACATTACTTGGTTTAGTGGTTAGGACGTTAGTATAGAAGTTTGAAGTTATGGGGTCAAAACTTATAACATGCATTTTCTAATTTTTCTATTGTATGTGGAGTACATGAAGTAAACACTCTAAGGTAGAGCGCCACATGACACTGTTCCTTGTTTAGGAACGCCTTTTAATATATTAGTATAGATTTATCAGCACAATGCTGAGTACTAACCCATAAAACATTCTTAAAACATGCTTTGGTGTCTACGACTCTTGCGTAATTAATACGTTCACATCATTCATCACAACCCCACCTCAACATAACAGCATTCACTTTATTCATCATCATTCATGACCTATAAGTTCACAGATATCATAGCAGAGTCGTAATATCATCATAGTCCTTTCATATCAAAGCGGAAGACATACTTTCATATCATTAGACGATAAACATTCATAAACATATACTTTAAGTCATATAGGATATCATAAATCATCATTATCTTTCATTTACTTAACTAGTAATGATCGTACTATCGTAATAACGGAGTTATTCCATAGAATTCGTTCATAAACATCACTAATCATCATATTCATAAAACATTCCATATCTTCTAATCCAATCATTGATAACATAATGTGTGAAATCATAAAACATAATCGCAATCATAATCATACTTTCGTAACATCAATGTCATCATACTTCATAGCATTAAATCATTTAATACATCATCTATATAGCATATATTTCATATCATATCATATGCTTCATCACATCTTTCCATCTTATTTAAGTCATATTGGTAACTAGAAAGAACATGCATTTAATAGAGGGAAGAACAACATAAATCATTTCATAACATATCATATCGGTTCGTATCATATCATAAGCTTCATCATTATCTTTTCATTTACTTAATCCTTTTTGGTAACTTGGCAAGTATATCGGAAGGGACGTCTCCCCATATCTTTACAGAATTTCGGCCACAACATAGGTGACACTTTTGGTGCCCAACAGAAAGGCGGCCACAACAAAGGTGACACTTTCGGTGCCCAGATTATGAACCAGAGACGTCTCCCTAGAACATACAGAAAGGGGCCACAACATAGGTGACACATTTGTTGCCCACATTTTTAACAGAAAGGCGGCCACAACATAGGTGACACTTTCGGTGCCCAAATTACTTTTAACAGAAAGGCGGTCACATCATAGGTGACACTTTCGGTGCCCAAATTACTTGCCAAGAACCATCTTTCACTTTACTTATCATGTTTCGTTCCTTTTACATATCATAATTACATTACATCATTGTAATCATAATCATGAAACATCATTAAAATCATAGTGTTATCATACTCATATCTTCATAAACATCAAAGTCCTTTCATTTCATCGAGAATCATCATATTCATAAACCTCTCATATCCCACAATCCACACATCAACAACATAGTGCGAAATACCATAATTACATTACGTTATCATAATCATAATCATAATCAGAAAAAGTAATCACAATCGTATTTTCATAACATCATGATCATCATACCACATAGCCTCAATCATTTGATAAACATCATTTCAACCTCGTGAACGAATACTCTCCATAAAGGTGATTAAATAACTCACTAAAACTTCTTAACAAATAACTTAAGATCTCTTCATCACATAATTTCCAATAATTCATCTTTAGAAATCTTAACACACCATGAGTTAGTCTAAATTTCGTAAATAATATAATTTTAGGCCACCTAAAGCATCACAATTCGCGAATATAGGTTTATTAGGAAATCGATAGAATAACTTCTATGGTCATTAGAGTTCATCAAATCAACTTCATCAAGCCAAACAATTTCAACAACTCAACTCCATTTCCTCAATGATGAACATTGACCAAGTCTTACACATTAAATCAAGTAACACCAGGAATTAACATAGTTGTAATACTTACAGCAACTCCATCAATCAAAACATCAACAATTAGTACTAAAATTTCAGATTCCATAACTTCAGTATTAACTTTTAATATGAGGAGAACAAGAGGAGAAGAAGAGAGGGGTGTAGTACCTCTGCTCACTTGGAGCCGGGACGAAACAGAGGCGGCAGGGAAGGGGAGCTGTGCTCCGGTGAGCAGCGCAGGAGATCGGCGGCAGAAAACCGCCCAGCTTCGGCCGTCGTCCCTCGAAACTCCGGCAATGGCGGAAGACGAGAGCAAGAATAAGCAAGATAAAGACGCTAAGAACAAGACAGCAACGCGCGGAGGAGAGAGAAAACGCGAGCTGCGGTTGAGCTCCGGCGAGCTTGGGGAAACGCCGGCAAGGAGAGAGGAAGAGGGGTGCGTGAGAAGAGAGAGAAGGGTGAGGGTTGGGGCTTTGGGGTTTCACGGGAAGGAGAGAGAAATGGGGTTGGGTTTCCTTTTGGTGAGGGAAGAAAAATGACAGAGAGACAAAGATTTTGGGGGTTTTGTTTCCTCCTTAAACCGACATCCATAAGTGGAAGGGACGACAACCGACTTTGGTTTCCTATTGGGACCAAATACCGATGAACATATTTTACATAGCTAGAAACCCAAAATATATTAAATAATAATATCTTTATAAAATTAAATTAATAAAAACATGACAACATCTCAATTAAAAATTCATACTCCAACTTAAATAAAATAAGGATTTTCGAAACATAATTAACTTTATAATTATAATTAATGCTAATTAAAACGCTTTTAAGGATTGGGGTATTACATGTGGGGTCTTATTGGATTCGTCTTGACTCTTGATATACACTTTCCAAATATATATTTCTTATAATTTTTCATTTATAAAATTAGAGATATTGTGGGTTAAAGTTGTGTCTCAACAAATGTGAAAGTCAAATGTTATATCTATTAAAAAACGGAGGGAGTATCATTTATTAATATTTTACATTAAAATTATAACACCAAACATTACTTGGTTTAGTGGTTAGGACGTTAGTATATAAGTTTGAAGTCATGGGGTTAAATCTTATAACATGCATTTTCTAATTTTTCTATTGTATATGGAGTACATGAAGTAAACACTCTAAGGTAGAGCGCCACATGGCACTGTTCCTTGTTTAGGAACGCCTTTTAATATATTAGTATAGATTTATTATTTATTTGTATTGTAGCGGGAGCAGATACATTATTCAATACACACTAGTTCCATCACAAAATATTAGTGTGCGCTCAAATGATAGGAGACCCTTGCTGGACGTATCCAACGGTAAAACAATAATTTTTTAAGTAGTATAGGTAGATATAATTAGTGAATTATACAAAATATACAACTCATTGTTCTTTTATTAAAAAAATCGAATTGCTTTTTAAAACAGGGCCTATGATAGTCAATACAGTTCGTAATCAATCTGCACGTATTTCTCGGGAAAAAATAAAGTGTATATTGAAAGAGAAGCGTGAAGGTCGTTTTTGTTCTCCAGGAGATGTAAAAGAAAATGAGACTCCATTAAGTACTTGTGCTATACTCCCTCTGTATTTTTTTATCTTTCTCACTTGGAATCTTGATACTATTCACAATTACAGAGAATCTTTAAAAAAATTCTCAATATATAAGAAAAAATATAGTCATGTGGGGTCTTGTTTGATTCGTCTCAATGAGTATTTTATTAATATTCAATTATTATAAATTTTACTAATATGTAATTAAAGATATTTAAGGTAGAATAAGTGCATTGGCAAACGTACAATGTCAAAGTAGGAAATATAAAAAAATGCACAGGGTGTAAAGTAATAGCCAATGTAATACACCTACAAGTTCATTATCTAAATTCATAAGTTTCATTTCATTAATTGAGATTATTGATTCTAATTTTTTATATGTTCATTTTCAAGTTTGCACACCGACAAGATTACAACGTGATATCAATTAAAGGAGTAAGAAAAGACAAATACTAATATGTAATACCTCAATGATCAACTACTTTTTTAAAGTTATGAATTTACTAAATTCATAGTAACCAATATAATTCTAATTATCAATGTTTTTAGGTCCAACTGAGAAATTAAATCCATTGAACTATGCTGACTCATCATCCAACTATAATGAAGCCGATATAACACCGGTTAGTAACATTACAAATGGTTAGTATCTTCATCAAATTGCTCATTGATGTTATTATAATAATTTTAAATTGCAATTGATTCATGTAATTGCATTTTTTGTAGCTACCAATATCAATGAAGACGAAAGTAATTCTGTAAAATTTAATAGATATAAACGTATGACAATAATGAAACAAAAGCGCTCAAGAAAAGGTAGATTGTCATATCTACTTATATCACAATAATGGTGCCGGAAGATGAATACTTTAAATTGGCTATACATGGATACTCTTTAATTTAAAACGACTATTTGTATTTGTAGTTGTTAAGAATGATATTCAAGTAACACCTACGTCTTCAAGTATTGCAAATGAGCATTGTATTTCTCTTAAGAGTACTACAACGAACCGTGAGTATTATTATAATAACTATGCATTACTTCCTTGAAGAATGATAATTATCCAAATTAACATTTTATTGACCTGTGTTAGTATTTGTTTGTTTGTATTCAAGAAGCACAATCTGATTCGAAATCAGCACGACATAATAGAAGATTTTTAATGAATGAGAATCGAAATTTAGGTATTTGTTATTTTTATTCTTATGCTAAAGTAATTGTATATGTATATATTGTCATTATCTTGACAAATATTCAATAATTTTTAATGTATTTAGTTGGAGACAGAGCCGTAATTCGATTAGGAGAAAGTCATTCATCATTCAAATACAAAAAATATGTTGTCCAAAGAAAAAAGGTCGTCAAACAAGTTAGACGACATATTAATTTAGGTATACAACTATTTGTATTTTAAGAAATCTTTTCTTACATTAAATTATATTTGTATATATTATTTTGATTTTATGTCTTTGCTCAAATTTTTTTTTTGCATTTGTGTATATATAGGAGATTCAACCGATCAATTTACGACAAACATAACACCCCGTACCCTTGATAGGGAAGTTCATAGCCATGAAAATATCCATAAAAATGTTGAACTCCAAAATAAAGTCTCAGGTATTCGAAGAGAATAACTTTTTATTGTTAATTGCATATAAATCATATATATATATATATATTACTCAAAATATTAATATAGTGAAAATGCTATATATTTAGAGTACTGGGATATTGGTGATCCAATATGAAAGTGTGAGTATTGTGGCGCAATGATGTGGTATGAAGAAAGAGCAAAAAAAACCACGCAAAACTAAGAAACCAAAATTCTCACTATGTTGTATGCAAAGCAAAGTTGTTCTTCATTTGTTGTGTCGCCCTCCACAACTATTGACCGACTTGCTGAAAGGAAAACATCAAAGAAGCAAGCACATCATCGAGAATATCTGACCATATAATATGATGCATTCGTTTACATCGATGGGAGGGAAGATATAAGCACCATCCACTCAAGGACCCAAACCCTATAATTTCAAAATAGGTGGTCAGAATCATCAACTAATTGGTAGTTTGTTTCCAAATGAAGGATCGCGTCTGAAGTTTTCTCAACTATACATATATGACACGGAGCATGAGATTGGTAATAAGAAGGCTGCTTACAGGTAAATCAAACCTCATTTTGTGACATATACTAACTTTGTATACTAATTAAAATTTGATGAAACTATGTTGTAATAACTTCTTAAATGTTTATTACAGTTCTAAAAATCCTGATAAGTTTGAAGACTCTCTAATTTTCGAATTACAAGATATGATTGATCAGTCCCAATCTCATGTTAAAAATTTTAGGATGGCAAGAGATCGCTTTGAAATGATCTGTGTGATGAAGTTCGGTTGAAACTAATTAGGATGAGAGATATTGATGGTAGGACATACAACCTACCTACAACATCTAAGGTAGCTGCCTTGACAGTTGGACACATTGATATTGCAGATAAACGAGATATAGTTGTTGGAACACGAAGTGGAAAGTTGAAGCAGATCTCTGAGCTCCATCCTGCTTATCTGCCTTTGCAATATCCTCCGCTATTTCCATAAGGTAAAGATGGATACATAATTGAAGTTTGCCATAAAGATAAAAGTCTACCTACCGGTAATTCCAAAAAATGAGACAAACTGACTATGAGAGAGTGGTTTCCATATCGAATGCAAGATCGTGAAGAAGAGGCAGATACCATTTTATTTGCCGGACATTTATGCTAGAAGCTTTGTGTCGACGGTTATACAATGATGGAGGCTGAAAAATTGTCATTTTTAAGGAATAAACAACTGAGTTTTAGGGCTGACAATGTTAAGAACATACGGGGTGCAACAAGTCGAGGAGATACAGAAGGAGCATCTACAAGTAGTCGAGTAGTTATACCAGCCTCATTTACTGGAGGACACAACTACATGAGAGAGAATTATCAAGACGCAATGGCTATTTGTAGATGGTATGTCTACCTAGATTTGTTTATAACATTCACATGTAATCTAAAGTGGTCCGAAATCACACGGTTTGTATCGAAGAGGGGATTAAGACCTGAAGATAGACCAGATATTATTTGTCGAGTGTTTAAGATGAAGCTTGATCAAATGGTTAAGGATCTTAAGGATACAAATATTTTTGGCAGAGTTAAAGCAGGTAATAAGCTCAAAGGTTACTGCCTAATTATATGCTTTTAACATAGTTGCAACATTTTTTACCTGATATATATATTACTTCCTCTGTAACATAATAAATGAAACAAATGGGTATTATTTGTGAGGTATAAAATATTCATTTGTTGCGTTTATTTTGTTACGGAGGGAGTAGATGTGATTTGGCACAATTTTTTTAAGAAAATCTTAACATCTTGGCTAAATAGTTATGTTACTATGATTTACGATTGTCTATACTTGTGGAGTTTCAAAAACGTGGATGTCTATACAGTTGTCTACACACGCGCATATACTTTTGTTTTTACACCGGGATGACAAATTTCCTAATGCGGAAGCAATAAGGATGAGAATCCGGAGTTGTACGATGTAGTTTCAGAGTTTATGATACATAGTCCATGTGATGCTTTGAACAATAACGCCTCATGTACGATGGATAAAAAATGCACAAAACATTTTCCAAAAAGTTACAATGAGAGAACAAGAATGGATGAAGATGGCTATTTTGTTTATAGGAGAAGAGATAATGGTGCAACCGTCGTAAAATGTGGCATCATGCTTGACAATATATTTGTGGTCCCACATAATCTAGAGTTGTTGTGTAAGTATCATGCACGTATAAAAGTTGAATGGTGCAACCAGTCGAGATCGATTAAATATTTGTTCAAGTATATCAATAAGGGGTATAATAGAGTCACAATAGCAACATATCAAAATCGTCAAAACTCCGACGATCCTAAGGAAATTGATGAAATCCAAATGTATTATAATTGTCGGTACATATCCCCATGTGAAGCCATGTGGAGGATATTTGGGTTCACTATCCATTATAATATCCTTGCTGTGGAGATGATAAGCTTTCATTTACCCGACGAGCAAACCGTCATGTACACTGATGATGTTGACTTAGAGTCGGTGCTTAAAAGACCTAACATTGACAAAACAAGGTTTCTATCATAGATGGAGTGCAATAAAAAATATCCTAAGGCCAGAGAATTTTGCATGGCAACAAGATCAACGTGAATGGACACCTCGAAGAAAGGCTTTTGCATTGGGAGGCTTTATCATGTAACACCAGGAGAAGGTGAAAAATTCTATTTGAGGACACTATTAAATTTTGTTAAAGGTGCAACGTCTTATGAAGACATATACTTAGTTGATGGTGTACAATATTCGACTTTTAAAGAAGCATGTTATGCCAAAGGTTTATTAGATGATGACAAGGAGTACGTTGACGCCATAATAAAAGCCAGCTTCAGAGAATCGGGTCAATATCTACGTAATCTTTTCTGCATATTGCTACTGTCTTGCAGTTTGACAAAACATGAGGCTCTTTAGGAGAAGACTTTGCACCTTCTTTCTGATGATATCATATTCAGGCAACGAAGACTTCTCAAAGACAATGGTATATGAGCATCTTATCACTTCAATTATTAGATGTATTCATAAATATTTAGTGTTAAGGAATGGTTTTTGAAGGAGTAACACTGAAATGTGTTTGTTTTGCAGCATTGTGCCTAAGCGATGAACAATTGCAGAACTTAGCTCTTGCTGACATTGAAGCTAAGCTACAAAGTAACGATAGCACCATCCGTAAATTCACCGAAATGCCATTTCCAGTTGATTTGATTATCTCAGATGGTCAAAACAAGCTCATAATTGATGAGCTATCTTATGATAGAGAGCATTTAGACAAGGAATTTAAAGAACATTATTCGGGATTGATTGTTGAACAGCGTGGAATTTATAATGAAATCATGTCTGACGTATTGAAAGGTGAAGGGGGCGTCTTCTTTGTAAATGGTTATGGAGGAACTAGTAAGACATACCTATGGAGATTATGGTGTGCTGCATTAAGGCGTAAAGGGGAAACTGTTTTGCCGGTCGCGTCAATTGGAATTGCCTCTCTGTTGCTTCCACGCGGGAGAAATGCCCATTCTAGATTTGGACTTCCCTTAAATGTTACCGAGAACTCAACGTGTTCAGCAATTAGGCCAGGATCGGACCTTACAGCCTCCTTATTAGGACAAAACTGATCATTTGGGATGAGGCTCCTATGATGCATAAATATTGCTTTGAAGCTCTAGATAGAAGCTTAAAGGATGTTATGCAATGCATGAATCTAGCAAATCAACATATTCCATTTGGTTGAAAGGTTGTTGTGTTTGTCGGTGATTTAAGACAGATATTGCCTGTCGTTCCCAAAGGAACCAAACAAGATATTGTGTTCTTAGCAATCAACAGCTTCTTAATTATGGGATTTTTGTCGTGTGCTAAGATTAACGCAGAATATGCGCCTAAGAACAGGTTCCGGTAGCTTGAATGTGCATGAAATTAGGGAGTTCTCAGAGTATACTACCTCCACTTTTTTTTACTTGCTACATTTTCCTTAAATGAATGTTTTTTTTTTTACTTGCTACATTGTTTCAACTTTCCTTATTAGGAGACTTGGGCCACCAAAAAGTAATACTATTATATTTGTTTCTCTCTTTTTCCACCAAAAATTAATACTATTATATTTGTTTCTCTCTTTTTCCACCCAAAAATACTACTTTTTCACCTTTTCCCACCTCATTGAATAGTAAATGGGTCAAAAGGTATACCAAAAAGATTGAAAGGGGCATCTCCTAAAAACTAGTGAAAACAACAATGTAGCAAATAAAAAAAAGCAGAGGGAGTATATTATTACATAATTCCGAGCTCAAACTGTTTATATTATATGCATTATGAGGTTGGTTATATGCTACAAAGCAAAGCAGGAGCACAAGGAACGAGCTAGCATATATATATATATATATATAGAGCTGGTTTTTTTTATAAAAAATAATTACACAAGGGCTGCGGTTAAGGGGGAAAACCACGACCGCATCCCTTATTTCACCAAGGGCTGCGGTTTCCTAAATGTGAAGGGTTGTTACTCTAAGGGATGCGGTCAAAAAACGTGGCCCTTGGGCCACTTTTGACCGCATCCCTTGAGCTTTTTTCCTCTAGTGCAAGTTGGTGAACCGAATGATGGTGAAGCCGATGTAGAATTTCCTTATGAGACATTGATAGATGGAGGAGATGACCCTATTTCTGCAATAGCCGAGAGTACATATGTCGACCTGGAGAATCACATGTGGGAAGCAAAATATTTTCAGGAAAGAGCTATTCTTGCTCCAACTAATGAAATTCCCGACATGGTTAATGAGCATGTAATATCTCGCTTGCCATGTGAAGAAAGAACTTATCTGAGTTCAGATCCAATTTCCGTTGAGGAAGGGAATTTTGGAGTTCATGAGATGTACTCTACTGAATTTCTAAATATGATCAAGTGCGGGGGATTGCCAAATTATAACATTAGATTGAAGGTAGGGGCACCGGTGATGCTCCTAAGGAATATTGACCAGACTTCGGGACTATGTAATGGTACCAGGTTAGTCGTCAAGCATCTTGGCAATCACATTATTGAGGTTGTTGTTGTGTCCGTCAGTAATGTTGGTGTAGGCATGGATTTTATTTTCGCCTATCGTGGTGTGACCGCGTATTTGACTACCCACTGTAAAGGTTTTATTGAAATTAGTTTTGAAGTCACCAAAAGGTCTTTTAGAGGAAAACTTATAAACCTAATTGGATATTGAAAACTGTAGGGACATCTTAGGGACATATCCAACGTAGGTTTCCCCGTCCTGAGTCCTGACTCCATAGATGGTCAAAATGAACCATGTTGAGTTCGGGGGCAAGGGTACAACACAGTCAAGAACCATGTTGCCCATTGCCGGCCTCTACTAAATATCAATTCATATCATAGTTTTATGCAAAAGAATTATCACATAATATTTTTATACACCCTAAAAATATTAGTCTAAGTTGGTTCAAGAAACACATAAAAGACTATTTTTTTTCAGTGACAAGTTATAAAGAAATAATATTACAAGGTTCCTAATAGGTTTTCCAAATTATCTAAATTATTTAGAACATTTCTTTAGGTCTTGTTTAGCAGTAATAACATGTTGGTGATAAAAAATCATGCACAAGGTAATTAAAACAACATGAATATTATATATAAAAAAAAAGTAAAAAAAGAGATTAGAATGTACAATAAACACGACTATTAATTAAACATCTACATCATGACAAGAAATTGTTAGTAACTTCCAGGCAATAAAACAATATAATTATTCAAGAGTCCTCACGAATTATACCTATGCGGTTTAGGTCGAAGAGCGTAACGACGTTCAAGATGAACAATCGTGGAACCAAAAGCACGGTATGATTAGGAACTCGAAAAAGGATTGATGTATTGAAAGTGTTTGGGTATTTGAAGGTTCGAAATATGATTCTTAAGTATTCAGAGATTTTAGTGCTCGAGAAACAATAAATTAAAAAACCGTCATAGATTCGGGAAATCTCGTGTATTTATAGAAAATAGGAAATCGCGCTACACGCGCCCCGCGCCAAGCGCAGCCGACGTGTGAGGTGCAATGCACGTGTCGGCACACATTGGTGTGCCGGACACGGTAAGCCCAATAAGAATTGTACACGTGGTACGCGTATTTTATGCGTCTCACACGAGAAGTGCGTCGGGCGCAAGACTTTGTGTGAGTTACAAATCCACGTGTCAGGCGCAGATTTTGCGCGCCTGACACAGCTCGGCGAATGTGCTGGGCGTACGTGGCGCGCTAGGCGCACCGCCTGCGTCCAGCTCATTTGCCAGCCTTTTTCTTTAAATGTGTTTTAGAAGATATTTTTTACGGTTTTTTCACCAAATACCCCTGACAAATAACTTTATTCACCAAATACCCCCACTTTTTTCAAAATTCACCAAATACCCCTGACCTTTAAAAAAATCTCTATCTCCTCGCCCTCCCCGCCGCCGCGCCTCCCCTCCCTACCACCCCCAGCCCGCCGCCCCTCCCCGCAACACCCACGCAGGCTTCCCCTCCGCTCAACATCCCGTAGCTCCCCCACCCCCGTCGACCCTCCTGGCACCTCCCCCTCCCCTCGACATCTCGCAGCCTCCCCCCACCCCCGTCGATCCTCCTCGGCAACTCCCCCACCTTTGTCGACTCCCCCACCCTCCCCCACCCCCGTCGAATCCTAACCCCACCCCACCCCCTCACTCTCGCCGGCCCACCAACAAACACCTAACAACATCAACTCACTCACTTTGGAGTTACTGGAATCAAAGGGGAAAAGCATCGAAAAGAAAATGTCGGCGAGAGCCGAGGGAGGGGGGAGGGCGCGAGGGACGGCTTTGAAAAGAAAATGCCGGCGAGAGTGAGGGAGAGGGGAGGGGGAGGCGCGAGGAACAGGGAAGGGGAGGCGCGAGCGAAGGAGAAGGAGGGGAGGCGCGAGCGAGGCGAGGAGGGAAAGGGGCCGCCGGGAAAGGGGACTGCAGGGGTCAGCCGGGGAGGAGAGGGGTGGGGGGGGCTGGTGGGTCTAGGGTTTGGGGGGGTAGGGTTGGGGGGTTGGGGTTGGGTTAAGGAGAGTTTAGGGTTTAGTTAGGTTTAATTCGGTTTAATTAGGGTTTAATTAGGGTTTTTTAGGTTAATTAGTTAATTAATTAACGGAGCACTAACATTCGTTAGCCAAAAAGGGCATTTTTGGTATTTTTTGAAATGTCGGGGGTATCCGGTGAATTTTTTTTAAAGGTCGTGGGTATTTGGTGAATTTTGAAAAAAGTGGGGGTATTTGGTGAATAAATTTATTTGTCGTGGGTATTTGGTGAAAAAACCGTATTTTTTATCCCTTAAAATCTAGAGATTGAGCTTATGGAATAAAAATCTGATTTGCATTTATTTGAATATTTATTAAAAATAATAAATAAACAATTGGACTTTTAAAATATTTTAAATGGACTCAAAATATTTTATGGACTTAAAATCCAATTAATTGTCATGAACAATTAATTGGGCTTTAGAATAAGATTTCAAAACACACTTTAAATTGATTTTGGGTTGGCTCTTTGGATTGCTCCTCCGTTGGGTTGCGCCAACTAATATCGCGGTATGTTTCATCATTGGACCCTTAAATGGGGGAGACACGATTAGGTGGCTACGTAAGCCCCCACTTTGACCGAGGTTTGTAAACCGAAACTCAAAGTATACGTGTCGGGACGGAGAATGATTCTAGATGCTCGCAATCCAAAATCACTCTTTGCGCCGGTACCGCAAAATAAGCGAAAGCTTTAGGAACAGTATGTGTGGAACATATTTGTAAAGATGTAAACCGAGATGGTGTGAAATTAGGTGTCATGAGTTATTTCCGGCCCGGCTCACGTCGGAGTTATGCTGTCTCGATGGGTAATTGTTTGTGGACCTGGCGGTGGTCTGTCGCCTTTTTGATTGATGATGATCTGCAGACCTGGAAGTGGCATGTCGCCTCTTTGACTAATGATGGTCCTCATATTTGGCGGTGGTATGTTGCCTCTTTGATTGATGATGGTCCGCAGACCGGGTGGTGGTATGTCGCCTCTTGATTGATGATGGTCCGCGCACCCAACGATGGTATGTCGCATCTTTGATTGATTGTGGTCCGCAGACCCGGCGGTGGTATGTCGCCTCTTGATAGATGTTGGTCCGCAGACCTGGCGGTGGTATGTCGCCTCTTGATTGATTGTGGTCCGCATACCTCACTAGTAGAAAAATGCAAATTTGCGTCAGTCTATGTGTGTTGCACGCTAGAAGCACTAACGCAAATAGCCTATTTGCGCCACACATTAGAGGACGTGCGACGCACAAAATGACAGTAGATTGGTATAAGGTCATTTGCGTCGAACGGGGTTGAGAACGCGACGCAGATGACGAACATGATTTGCGTCAAAGACAGCTATAGTGCGACGCACATGGCTGGATCCCATGATTTGCGTCGCATGCTTGGGGGATGCGACGCAAATTGTTTTCGTCTAAAAGCTGATGACTGAAACAAAAAAAAATGAACAAAAAAAAAATAAACAAAAAAAATTAAAAATTGCGTCGCGTGCGCTATATGTGCGACGCAGATAAGCTCACCATATAAAATGCCCACTTTAATTCCCAATTTGCCTCCCAACCGTTTTCCATCTCTAACTTAATCTCTCTCATTTCTCTCAACCCGTTCAACTTTCATCTCTCATCTCTTTCAACTCTCATCTCTCATCTCTTTCAACTCTCATTAACAAGAACACCAACAAATGAAGATTTTTACATCTCGGTTCCTCTCTCTTTCTCCAATTCCGGTTTCATCCTCCCGATTTTTAGTTTCGCGATTTTTACATCTTCTTAAGTTTCGCGCAGGTTAGGGTTTTATCGGATACTGGTTTTTCCAATTGCGCCAAATTGGGGTCACTATCGATCTGATTTCAACATTCTTTACACATTCCGATCACCCAAAATTTTCTATTAAGGGTAATTTTTAAATTTCTTTTTTGGTTTTTTTTTCTTGGATAATTATTGTTCTTGAAGATGTCCCTCATTTGTTTGATTTTTTTTGTGAAATCGAGGGTAAGGCCAACATCTGGAGGCTTCAACATGTGGACACTAGAGCTTATCTGCACGGCCACGACAAGAAATATCAACGCATAGAAAATCCCAAATGCAGAAAACAAGAACGAGAATTGAAGAAGAACGAGAACGAAGTTCGATCTGATTTTGGCGATTTAGTTTTTTTTTTAATATATTTAGTGCAATTTCATTCTTGTATGTTAGATTTGATTTTTTTGTTTTTTTAGGTTTAGTTTTTTAATTTCGTTTTTTATATGTAAGATCTGAATATTTAATTTTTGATAGTTGTTCAGATTTTTTTTCTTTGTTAATTTCATTATTTCACTTGTCTCTTTTTTTATTCCTTTTTAGATCTTTGATACTTGTTCAGATTTCGGGTAATTCCTCTCGTTATTTGCGTAAATTATTGGCGGATTTATTTTTCCTCGAATGCGGTACTAAAGCATTCATGCTTTGTAGATCACCATTTGCGTCGCATGTTGGCATTGTACGACGCAAATGGCTCTTCATCTGTGTTGCACTTTGCCAAGCATCCGACGCATATGCTTACTGTATTGTGCATGATGGGTACTGCTTGCAGGATCATGTGCGTCGGACGTTGCTTAGTGTCCGATGCAAATAGACTATAATCTGCATCGTGTCTAATCCGACGGAGATCATGTCTCTGTCATTTACGTCGAATAATGGCCCGAGGTCCGACGCATATCGTTAATCGTGTACTAGTGCCTGGCGGTGGTATGTCGCCTCTTGATTGATGGTGGTCCGCAGACCCGGCGGTCTATTTGTTGCCGTTTAATTGATGGTGGTCCACAGACCTAGCGGTGGCATGTTGCCTCTTGATTGATTGTGGTCCGCAGACCTGGCGATGGTATGTTGCCTCTTGATTGATGGTGGTCTGCAGACCCAGCGGTCTGTTTCTCGTCATTTAATTGATGGTGTTCTGTAGACCCGGCGGTCTGTTTGTCGCCGTTTGATTGATGATGGTCCGCAACCCGACGGTCTGTTTGTCGCCGTTAACTCTCCAAAGTATTTGTTGCCTCTAGAGCAATGTACATTTTGAAACTTTTAAATCATTTAGAACTGAAGAAGTGGACCCCGCTTTGGCTATGAAGCCCCCAAGTGCATTGTACAGGCTTGTGCGAAGGACGCAAAAGCCTACGCTTGGCGAAGCATAATGCGTTGGACGTTGTTTGCTGCTTATCGTGCAGCGCTGTCGGTGCGCTGGACGCATCTTGTATATAACGCTTGTCTTACGCTGTTAAATCGTAATGGTCCGCAGACCTTGCGCTTGTCTTCCGCCGTTCTGGTTCGTACTGGTCCGCAGACCTTGGCGGAAAATAACTCGTATAGAGTTGTTCAATGTTGGGTACCTGTAAATACACATAATACACAGATATACAGACAAACAATTAGGGGACATGCATGTGTCCCGTGATGTGGGTGGTAGTGTATGGATAGGTGATAATAGAGATTTTGGTCGTTGGACAAAATCCCTACATCAAACTACCTAACTAACCACTAACCTAAGCATAATGGCAAGTAAGAGTCATTCTTCTATAAGGACTAAGGGTAATCACCGAAAATGTTAATTATAATAAGCTAGGCTAAGCTATATAGTTAAGAGATTTGTCAATTATCAACTAACAACTATTAAATAAAAGGAACTAGGGTAGAAGAATTCACCAAATATTTCAATCATTAAAACTATTAGGCAAATAAGGGGGTAGTCTAAAGAGAATAAATCAAAGGGATCATCTAAATAATCCCTAATTACTCTTTCAAGCTAAAGAGGGTTACTCAAATTGGAGATTATGTCCTATTTTCATGCAACAAACCCCCAACTCAAGAGCATGAATAACAAGATGACTAAATATATCCCTTAACTAAAAACCCCTATTTTCATGCCAGTTTAGTTAAGTGAACAAATAGGGAGTCAACTCTTCAATTTCATCTTTTAATCCTTCATTGAAGTGACTAATAATTAAGGTTCCATGGAGGCCAATCACAAAAACCAACAATAAAACCCCTATTGCTCATTTGATTTCATTTTCCAAAATGACCCCAAATATGACCCAAAGGCTCATGATATCATTTATTGCTTAATCCCCTCCCAAGCAAAATAACTACTCACAAATCATTATAAATTATTAAATGAAATAAATAACAAACTAAAAATATGAAATCAAACACTAATCTAGGATGAATAAGTAAATAGAGTGAAAATGACATGAAAATAAGTAGATAAAGCAAAAAAACATGAGAGAGAGAAATAAGTTCTCATCAAAGTCGCAAGGAGTCTCCAAATCTTCAAGTTTCCTTCTTAGATTCTTCGAATCCAAGCTTTCAACAAGTTTCTCTCACTTCTCTCTCTAGAAGATGAGAGTTTCTCTCTCTAAAAACCCTAACTAAAACCTCGAACTAAGCTTATGGAGGCTAGCCCTCCTTTCTCCTTTTCAAAAGTTAGGGATCCGTCCTTTTAAAAGATTTAAACATTACATCATTAAACGGGTCGAAAAACAGGGATTTCTGCATAATTCAAGCGGCGCGGGCTCTCCATACAATTTCACGCAGGCGGAATGTTTTCTGGGCCTATGGCGCGGGCGACGCACCCGACTTCAAACAGCCATATCTGTTTTATTTTTCATCGGAATTGGGCTTGTGACCACTCGTTCGAAAGATATCAAGCCAAAATTTTATCTCCAACTTGAATCACTGAAAAATATTTTGTGTGCTGAAAGTTACAACCGTTTGAATATGACCCTTATGCACAAATCCTTCCAAAAGCTCTTATTTTGGCAAAATTGCTTCACTCTATGCTTGGTGTGTGGTATGGAGACCTCTAAGGTGGATCCTACAACATCAAATACAAATAAGCATTACCAAACCATATATAAATAGCAAAAATAACTAATATTCACAAATAAGCTACAAATAATTCAATTACTCTAAATTAAGCAAAATAAGCTAGAAAGTGATAAATGAAAAGGAAAAATGACTCTAAACATGAGGAAAATAAGGTATTTGAGTGATATAAATATCACTCATCAATAGGACATAACTTGACTTGACTTGAATTAATTGGACTTGACTTGACTTGAATTAATTTGACTTGACTTGACTTTACTATACTTGACTTAAAGGTGTTATTGTGTGTGCATACATCTGTGCGTGTGTGTGTGCGCGACTTCATGACTTACGCTAGAATCCTATGGCTAAGGACGAAGGATGCAATGCTTGACATAATGTCTGGATGATGCAGATATGTAATGCAAATGAAGGGATGTGATACTAATGCAGATGTTATGATACTAATGCAGATGATATGATTTAATGCTAATGCAGCGATATGATGCTTTGTTGTTCCTTTAAGCTCAATTTTTTGTTTAAAAAACTGTTTTTTAAAGAGGACAAATGGGAAGCCCCCAAGGATGATCCACGTAGGTCATGGTTGATTCGAAATCCGTCGTAGAACGAGTCTTCGACTTTAGTTTGTTACAGGCCTAAGTGAGCCCATAAAATAGTTAGGATCTCATATGGGTCTGGAGCCCATAATATTTTGTATGGACTCGTAATGAAGTCCTTATCAAGGTACACATGGAGTCTATGAAAGAGGAGAGATGGGAAGCCCCTAAGGATGATCCATTCAGTTGATAGATTATGTTGGATTTGAAATACGCTGTAGAACGAGTTCTCGTAATGCTTGAGTTGTATATGCTTCGAGTTTTGCATGCCAAGGGCCTAAGTGAGCCCATAAAGTAGGTTCAATCTTGTATCAGTGTGGGTTTTAAAACCAAGATTTCATGTATGGACTCGTAATGAAGTCCTTATCTCAATAGGTCTGGACTTGGAGCCCATGATTTTCTGGGTGGAACAGTGATGAAGCGCTCGGCAAGATGGAGTTGATAAAGTATCAAACTTGATTGATTGATTTTGAAGATATCTCGCTACGCTTAGTGGAAGTTTCGACCAAAGATTCCATATAAGGTTCCTAAAGTGAGAAGACAAGAAAGGCCAAATAAAGGAACACTCAAAGATGAAGCGCGATCATAATGTTGAGTGTTGAAAGGTTATGTTAAGGTTGGCTTAGAAGTGATAATGTAATTGAGAAAACGATAGTCGTAATGTCTTGACTCACGCAATGTTCAAATCCCAGTCTAGTTCTAAAAGTAGGGATGAGCATTGAAAATTCATGATATTTGGGCGATCGTGCTTTTCCCATGGGCCTATACGAGCCTTAAAAAATATGTTCTGAATTAAAATAGTCGGGCTTCTGTAGGCGTATTTTTATTTCGCCTACGCGGTGTGAGCGCATATTAGATTTGACTACCCCACTGTTAAGGTTTTATTGAAAATTGTATTGAAAGAAGTCTTTAACAATTCTTTTTAGGAAGAATCATAAACCTAATTGGATATAGGAAAATCATAGGGACAAATTATCCAATGTAGATTTCCCCTTCATGACTCCATAGATGGTCAAAATGAACCAGAGATTGAGTTCGAGGGTGAGGGTACGAATATAGTCATAATGAACCACATTCACCCAAAGTTGGCCTCTACTAAATATCGATTCATTGCAGATTTTATGCCAAAGAATAATCATATAATATTTTAAGCACCATAAAAATATTTAGTCTAAATAGGTTTATGAAACACATAAAAAGACTAATTTTTAGTGATATGTTATTAAGCAATCAATATTACAAGGTTCCTACCAGGTTGTCCATATTAATCTGATTAATGTTAGAACAATTCTTTAGGTCTTGTTTAGCAATAATAACATAGGGGTGATAAAAATCATGCAGGACAATCATATAATATGAATATAATAATCGAGCAAGTATGTACCAAAATAAATAAAAAAGAAAGGAAAGAGGTTTAGAATATACAAGAGAGCGATTCTACATTAAAGATCTACATCGGAAAGAAAACCGTGAGTAACTTTAATATAAAAATAATTTATTTAAGGACCCTTAAGACTATACCGTGGCTTGGGTCCGAGAAATTGACAACCTTCGAGACGAGCAATCGTGAAGCCTCGAAAATCTAAATGTATGAAAGTATGTAGATTGAATATGTTTTGTGTTTGAAAGTATGAGTTTTTGTAGGGAAGTTTTGTAGTTTGTAGAGAGGTTCGTAAAGTATTCGTCATGTGTTATTTGAAAAATCTGTTCTTAAATCTGTTCGAAAATCAGGCCTATTTATAGGAAAAACGGCACTGCGCCTTACGCGCTGGCTGCGCCAGGCGCAACTGACGTGGCAAGCATAAGACGCGACATGACCAGTAAAAAGCATACACGTGGTACGCGCTTTGAAAAAGATAAGAAAGAAACGAGCGCTTCACGCAGAGCTATGCGCCAGGCGCACGACACAGTGTGTGACACAGTGCCACGTGTCAAGAAAAGCTTTAAAAGATTTTATTTTATCCTTTAATTCCATAATCTGATTTTACGGGATAAAATCTGATTTTAACTATAAAAAATATATCTTTTGAAAATATTTATTTATTAAAATAAATCAATTAATTATCAATTAATTGGGCTTTTCAAAGAATTGGGCTCAAAATACAATTAATTATCATGAATAATTAATTGGGCTTTAAAATTCGAAATGGTTTTGAATGGCTTTTCAGACTGCTCTGCCCTTGGATCGGACCAATTAAGACCACGGTATGTTTCATCATCGAATCCTTAGATGGGGAGACACGATTATGTGTCTACAGAAGCCCCCCACTTTGACTGAGGTTCAGGAAACTGATAGTCAAAGTATACGGTGTCAGAACGGAGAACGATTCTAAACGCTCTGCTGTTTAGAATTGATCTATAACCGCAGTCTCGCAAAACGAAGTTAGTATGCGGGACAATAACTACAAGCAATCTAAGTACTGCAGGGGACAAATGCTAGCAGATAGGTACAAACAACTCACATAAGCACATAGTGATGCAATAATGCAAACTTAGACTCTCTAAGGATGCATGAGTCGCAATGCAAGGATTAAGGTTATGCAAAGCTAAAGGGTGTCATGTCATGTAAGGTCAGGGTTATGCAAGACTAGGATGTATGAAATGCAATGCAAGGTCGGGTTTTGCAAGGCCGCAATGCAAGGTCGGGATTTTGCAAGGCTAGAAGATGTATAGAATGATAGAATGATAGACCGATTAGAAATGCATAGAATGATTTTTGAAAATCGTTTTTAGTAAACAATCGGGGTTCGTAAATGAGGCCCGCGGCAACTCTTCGGGAGTTTGACTTGACTTGGAGGAACCACCACACATAAGAAGCCCCCACTTTGGGTGAGCCTGCCTTGAATAAGGCTTGAGCCTTAATTGAAATGTACTTGATCCGATATTGGAATGTAGTTGCTATGTCTTGAACATTGAAAGTTTTCACCGGGGATTGTACCGGGATTCTTCTTTGGGAAATTGATATAGTCAAAGTCAAATATCGCCGAAACCATGGAATCATCGGAGAGTCCTTCAGGGACAAGGAGAGCTTAGATTGAAAAATAAAAAGGTTGAAATTTGTGACTTAAATGAATGTAGGTGGAAAAAGGCTTTAACGAGGCTAGGTGCACACTTGAGTCTATGTCGGGATCTAGAAAAAGTATACTCCTAAACTCTAGAAAGTTAAATCATTAGACCATGACTAATTTTATTTTTTTGAAGCGGTCGGACCTCGAGATGAGGATTCCTACGTATCCTCGCGGAATCAGACCATTCGTAATTCGGATCTCATTTTTTATTATATAATTTTTTTTGTGCCCTAACTTTTGCCTAGGCCACCCTTTCGGGTTTTCAACCTAGCGGGCTTGGACATACCTTGAAGAAGGAGTTAGGGTTGATGAAAGGTTTAAAGGCTTTAGGTTTGATGAAGGTTTAATTGGTTTGGGAAATGAAGGGTCATGGATTTGGATTAAAGGTTAAGGGTTTTGGTGGATCGAAGGATTTGAATGAGGGGTAGAACTTGTGTGCAAGCCCCCTAGCTTGACTTTATAATTATTTTGCCTTTGGCTTTTTTCTTTTTGTCCTGTGCGTTTTCTTTTGCTTTTTTCATTTTTTTCGCACTTTGAATTTTTTTACTTTTTTATTTTGCCTGGCAATTATTTATTTTTTATGTAGTAAAGCTTGCACACGAGTTTGGTTTAAGGTATTGGAAGGCTTGAAGGATATTTGTGGAGCTTTGAGTAATTGAGGGATAATTTGGCTAAGTATCATGGAGATGATGGTTGAAAGGATTTTTGTTTTTCCTTAGTTGTATGAGGATGGCTTATGAAAGGTAATGGAAGGGAGAGGGGAATAACTCCTGATCCATAGTATGTCCTCTTTTTTATTCTTCTCTTTTTTTTTATTTCAGATCTCTTTTTGTTATTATTAGTCAAGTTCATTAGGTGATTTAAGTTTCGTCATTAAATTAGAAGCATAAATAAAATGATGGAAGGCCAACGAAAAATAAAGATAAAAAAGAAATGAAATGAAAATGGAAATGTAAAGGCTATAATAGATGAAGTCCTATAGTGACATAGACTCGATGGGAAAGGACAAAAATGGCTCAGGGTAAAGACTCACTGACTCATCCTAGGAAACTGGAAACAAAAGACTAAGCCTGTTGAATTGTTGATGCTTTGCCTGAGGGGTTGTTGGTGATGTTGATTCTCGTTGTAGCAAGTATTAGAAATATATTGTCATCGACCATGTTTCGTAGCGCATTGATGGTATTCGACACTAGATGTCAGGTGAAATTATTCTGTTGGAATTCGCGGTAGAATTCTAGGTTGCACATTCTGAATTTTCTTTGAGGTGCAGGGTCCGGAGTAGACCTTATGGAAGTGATCGCACCTCTAATGTGAAGGCGGTAGATCCTATGGAAGTGATCGCACCTCTATGGTGAAGGCGGTCAAAAGTAATCTTCATGACTCTATATGAAGTCGGGGTGGTGATAGTACGATTGATGAGCTTTAGAGTAGGCTCAACTGTTTGTTTCTCCATTAGGCGCTCCTAAATTGTAATCTCTCGATCGGTCGTGAATGACATCGAGTGTACCTCGCTAAGATTTTAGAAATGCATTTCGAAATGAGAAATGGAAATGAGGGATGGAGAAATGGAAATGGAGATGAGAACTTAGGATGAAAGTGGAAATGGAAACTAATTATGGTTATGGGTTTTGGACTAGTATAGACTTGGCCATGATGGAGATATGAGCATAACTATATGCAGATGCAGACATGGACTGGACTGGACTATGCAAGCGGGACTGGACTCTACGATTGAGTTTAGGATAGACTAGACTTTGAACTTACGGGTGAGCAAGCGAAGCTAGACTTTAAGGAAGGTTTGACAATAAGGGAGACTAGACTCTTAACTTAAGGCAAGGGCTAGGCACCTTGACTTTGAATTTACGGGTGAGCAAAGGGCTAGACAACTAGACTTCGGAACTTACATTAGACTAAGCGAGCTAGGCACCTAGACTTTGAACTTACGGGTGAACAAGCAGGCTAGACAACTGGACTTCGGAACTTACATTAGACTAAGCAGGCTAGACTCAATATCGCCTATGGACTTATGGAATGCTAGACTTTGAACTTACGGGTGAGCAAGCAAGCTAGACAACTAGGAAGGCTGGACAATAACGTAGACCAAACTCTTAACTTAAGGCAAGCGAGGCTAGGCAACTAGACTTTGAACTTACGGGTGAGCAAGCAGGCTAGACAACTAGACTTCGAAACTTACATTAAACTAAGCAGGCTAGACTCAAAGATTGCCTATGGACTTAAGGAATGCTAGACCTCGAACTTACGGGTGAGCAAGCAGGCTAGACACAACAATTGCCTATAGACTTAAGGAATGCTAGACCTTGAACTTACGGGTGAGCAAGCAGGCTAGGTTTTAAGAGATGAACTTTTGTAGTCCTAAGACTGGATTTTTATAGTCCGAAGACTGACTAGGGCCTACATGGAGATGCAAACTGGACCTAGGATATGAATTGGACTAGACTTAAACTTAGCTTGGAATTGATTAGGGATAGACTTGGACGAGACTTCACATAAAGATGCAGATGGGCCTAGATTTTGAGATGAACTAGATTTATATGGGCCTAAGATCGACTCAATGCTAGTGAATGTATAGACCGAAATGCACATGGGCCTAAAATGAATGCAAGATGGACTCTAATGCATATGGGCTTAGAATGAATGCAAGTGAATTGGGTCGAATTTGGTTGATTGAATTGAATGAAGGTGTTTGGAATAGGCTTAGAATTTTCGAAATTCATTTTTGAAAGGAATCCCTTGTTTTATCTTTTGTTAGGAAAAGGTGATGGATTGATTTGAAAAATATTTTCTTTTGAAATGTCGTGGTATGATGATGATTAGTAAATATTTTCGAAAAAGGTAGAATAGAAGAGGGTGTAAGATTGATCTTAAAAAATGTAAGTTTTTGAAATTGATTGAATATGGTAAGGATAGAATTGATATGGAAGATTAGTTGAACAACAGGGAGAAAATGGAAAGAGGTAGACATGCATGACAACTCTAACTCTACAATGACCCTTTAGATGCACTTTTTTGGATAGATTCGACCTTGCGTGAAAAGACTGATTTGTATTAGGTAAGGTGATATTCCTAAAATGACCTTTTTTTTTTCGAATGCAAACAGACAAACATAGGATCGAACATAGGATCGACAATTAAAACGGTTAAATTGACGAAAAGCGTGCGATGCACAGATTGCATGCCGCGCAAGACATTCTTTGCGCGCGCACAGCCCGTGCGTCCGGCGCGAGAGTGGTGCGCCAGGCGCAACTTAATGTGCTTAGCGCACTATTCCCCGACACGTTTTTCGGGGATTTAGGCAACGAATTTGCTGATTGACGAATTTTTTCTTGTTTGTTAGTCGCAATTTTAGGAACGACGCATAATAACGATAATTTGACAAAATAATAGAAGGCAAAAATTGCAATCACAGGCAAATGTCATATAACATGGATGCAAAAGTTCCAACCTAAAGTCCAGTTCTATGTTTGAAACTATTGGTCAGGATTAGGTTCAGTCTGAAAGGGTCCATGACTAAGAGATTGATCCCACGCTTCGTAACCCTGCTTCAAGAGGAAGCCACGTGTAAGACGCACTCCAGTCTCAAGTCAGGAACAAGAGAACAATGCCATGGTTGGGTAGGTTTGCTTATGACTAAGATCCAACACTATCGCTCAGGAAGCTTTTTGGATGGACAAAGCGCAAACCCCCCGGGGGTGACCTCACACATAGAACATGTAATAATGAGGCAAGGTAGATTGTCCTTATGGTGGCTGAACAGTAGTCATGCATATGCAAAACTATATATTATTCTATGATAAAATAAGAATGAATCGTATTTTTCAAGTTTCACCCACTCATTTAAAAAATTTAATTTTTTAAAATCCTCCTCAGTGAAGTCGCCACATTGTAGGCGTGTTTTTTTTTCGCCTATGCAGTGTGAGCGCGTATTAGATTTGACTACCCCACTGTTAAGGTTTTATTGAAAATTGTATTGAAAGAAGTCGCCAACAATTCTTTTTAGGAAGAATCATAAACCTAATTGGATATAGGAAAATCATAGGGACAAATTATCCAATGTAGATTTCCCCGTCATGACTCCATAAATGGTCAAAATGAACCAGAGATTGGGTTCGGGGTGAGGGTACAAATATAGTCATAATGAACCACATTCGCCCAAAGTTGGCCTCTACTAAATATCGATTCATTGCAGATTTTATGCCAAAGAATAATCATATAATATTTTAAGCACCCTAAAAATATTTAGTCTAATATTGGTTCATGAAACACATAAAAAGACTAATTTTTAGTGATATGTTATTAAGCAAACAATATTACAAGGTTCCTAGCAAGTTGTCCATATTCATCTGATGAATGTTAGAACGATTCTTTAGGTCTTGTTTAGCAATAATAACATATGGGTGATAAAAATCATGCAGGACAATCATATAATATGAATATAATAATCAGACAAGTATAATAATTTTCCAAAATAAATAAAAAGAAAGGAAAAAGGTTTAGAATATACAGTTAGCGATTTTACATTAAAGATCTACATCAGAAAAGAAAACTGTTAGTAACTTCAATATAAAGATAATTTATTTAAGGACCCTCAGGATTATACCGTGGCTTGGGTCTGAGAGATTGACAACCTTCGGGACGAGCAATCGTGAAGCGTGAAAATCTGAATGTATGAAAGTACGTAGATTGAATGTGTTTTGTGAAAGTATGAGTTTTTGTAGGGAAGTTTTATAGTTTGTAGAGAGGTTCGTAAAGTATTCGTCAAGTGTTATGTGAACAATCCGTTCTTAAATCTATTCGGAAATCAGGCCTATTTATAGGGAAAACGGCACTACGCCTCACGCACTGGCTGCGCTAGGCGCAGCTGACGTGGCAAGCATATGACGCGACATGACCAGTAAAAAACATACACGTGGTACGCGCTATGAAAAAGATAAGAAAGAAACTTGCGCTTCACGCAGAGCTGTGCATCAGGCGCACGACACAGTATGTGGCACAGTGCCACTTGTCAGGAAAAGCTGCGCCTGACACCGCATGGTGCGCCAAGCGCACGGTGGTGCACCAGGCGCACCAGCTTGGCTTTTGACACGCCTTTGTAACGCGCTTTAAATAATTTTATTTTATCCTTTAATTCCGGAATCTGATTTTACGGGATAAAATCTGATTTTAACAATAAAAAAAATCTTTTGAAAATATTTATTTTTTAAAATAATCAATTAATTGGGCTATTCAAAGAATTGGGCTCAAAATACAATTAATTATCATGAATAATTAATTGGGCTTTAAAATAGGACTTTAACACTTTTCAAAATGGTTTTGAATGGCTTTTCAGACTGCTCTGCTCTTGGATCGGACCAATTAAGACCACGGTATGTTTCATCATCGGATCCTTAAATGGGAAGACACGATTTTGTGTCTACAGCCTCAAAAGAGGTTGCCTACGTATCCATGATGGAATCAGACCAGTAAAAAACATTGCTTTAGAAGGGGATGTTGGCAAGGGTGGATAATGATGCACGTTTGGTTTGGTTTAAAGCGGACGGACCTCAGGGTGAGGTTTCCTACGTATCTTTGGCATAATCAGACCATTCGTAGTTCAGGCTAATGAATAAGAAGGTGCCCTGACTTTTGCCTAAGTCGCCCTTATGGGTTTTCGACCTAGCGGGCATTGGTTTATCTTTTATGGCTTATTAGGATGCGATATGCATGGTTGTGAAGAAGGTTTATCATAGAGATTTGAAGTAGGAGGTTTAGAATCGAAGGTTGATGGTTTTGAAAAGAAAGTACTTTTGACAAAGCTATTATTTGCAATGCTTCCTCTTTTTTTTTTTTGATATTTTGCACTTCTTTTTTTTTACATTTATTTTTTTTCGCTTTTTTTTTTTTTTGCTTTGATTTTTTTATGTTGCTCTCTTTTTTGCTTGCCCTTTACATTGAAGTATTGTTAAATGTACTTCCCATGAGGTAGGCTAAAAGGAGAGGGATTATTATGAATTTAGGTTGAAATGGATGATAAGGATTGGAGAAAGGAAGGTATGCCTCTTTTATGCCAATTATGTTCATTGCCTTTATTAGAATAGTCATGAGAATTAGAAATTCATTTCTTTTATTAGTGCAAGGTTAAAAAAGAAATAAAGAAACACTCATTTAAAAGAGAAATCCTATATCATACTGGGAAAAATAAGAAAGTTGAAACAAAAACGAAATCCTAATTCTAGACTCCTGCGTCACGTGACGAGACAGCTTCGTCGCTTCAATCTTCAGGAGGTCTCTTTCTACATGAAAAGAGAAGAAGTGTATATTTTTTCTATAATTGGACCTAAGCGAGTCCAAATGTTTTAATGAATATATCCTATTGGCACTAGTAGAATAAATGCTTATTGCTGCGGTCATTAAGTGGCCTATTGCGGCGGTTTTGACCGCGCAGCAATTAACGGCGCAACAATAGGTAATTAAATTGTTCTTTGCGGTTTATAGGACAAACCGCAACAATATTTACTTTTTTTCATTATCTAAATAAACCATATTGCTGCGGTTTTTCGTGACAAACCGCAGCAATATGTATATTTTTTATTATAAAAAAACGAGTATATTCTTTGCGGTTTTACGTGAAAAACCGCAAAGAATATACTTTCATTTTTATAATAAAAATATACATATTGCTTGCGGTTTGTCACGAAAACCGCAGGCAATATGTATTTTTTATTATAAAAATAAAAGTATACTGCTGCGGTTTTTCACAGAAACCGCAGCAATATACCGCTTTTTTTAAAAAAAAAAAAAAATATTTTATATTTACGTATGTTCCACCAACCTCATGCAGCAAGCAGGATGCAGCAAGCCGGATGCAGCAAGCAGAATATTTTCTGCATAAATTTCGACAGAGCTCCGTTTGTAAATTGGATAAACCCATAATTGGGAATTAACCTGTACAATATTATATGCAACAACCATCCATCCATCATCCAAAATTCATCCAACATCCATCCATCATCCAAATATTCTTCCAACAAACAACATATAATCCAAAATTCATCCAACATCCATCCATCATCCAACTTCCACGCACAATCCAAATTCCAAGTTTAACAATAAATAAATACGATTCAATCCAACATAGATATCATAAGAATCCAACATATATATATATATATATATATATATATATATATATATATATATATATATATATATATATATATATATATATATATATATATATATATCATGAAATCCAAGTCAATACGATAATGTTGGTTGAATTGGTACAAGTTGCACTAAATTATATTCGTTGTAAGAGAAGCAAAGAAAATTAACATTAACTAACCTATGCAATGCAATTATCAATAAAGTATCTTGCCCACTTATTTTTCACCTCATTGATTTGATCTTCCGTATAAGGATCGCGGGTAAAGGTACGAGCAACCTGAAAATAATTCACCAAAGTTAGCTTTCAATAGTTAAATATATAAAATATGAAATGAATAATAAGTGAACAAAAAACTTACTTCATCGAAATCCTCCGAACCAATATATATATAAAGTGAGTACGTCAAAAATGTTGCGCATGACAAAATAACCGCACTCCGTGCCTCCTTGTTGTTGTGGGCACTTTAACGAAAGTTTTAAGAAAATGAAAAAATTTATCGTATAATGAGAATGACATAACATATGCTTTTAACTGAATAAAATAAGTCTATTATACCTTAACACATCTCCAAATAAGCTTGTCGTGACGAACTTCGTTGCCGCTCATCTGAAACCTCCTAAAAGCACTACATAAAACAAAATCAAATGAGTTACACTTTACTTGCTTTATATTATAATTTAAATTCATTTAAAATATATCAAAACGATCAACTTACGCTATCATAGGCGGTCTAATCTTTAACTTCCGCTCCTTGTGAAAGCTAGCGGAATCAAAGACATAAATGATCCCGAGCATGGGACGTATGACAAGGAGCATCCAATGACGGCTATTGCAAGATTGAATAATAATAATTAATTAAAAAATTCACATGTCATGCAACAATCCTTATTTGTAAAACTATTAAGATAGAATATTACTCTTGAAAGATTGGCGCGAAGATGATACTAGCACCAGCAACGACGGATCCAGTCAAAGCACACTGAATGTAAGTCGTTAAATTCTCCAAAGCATGCACATCCGCGGTACTCTCCGGGCACATCCAACAAGCTCGAACAGCAGCCCCAAATCCATCCAAGTCAGACTGTGTTGCCCTAAAAAAGATAGATAAACGTAAATTTTATGTGGAAAATACAACTATCATACAATCAAATGTAAAAAAAAAACTCATAACTCTGATTATTGTTACCTCATGTACACTTGGATAATAGAAATATTAAGCATCTCCCCTTTCAGGAACTGAGCAATATTCTCCTTGGCTAGATAAGCGGTGGCATCTTCTAAATAATGGAACAATGAGCTCGGCAAGGTTACAGCAACGGTATCATCGTCTGCGACGGCAAGGGTAAGCGTATCTGCTAACTCCTTACAGTCTTCAGTGAGGGATTCCAAGAACGATAAATCATCGACAACTGGACTATAACGAGTAGCCGAACCGACTGAAAGCTGCTGGCTAGGACATCTAACAGCCTCCCTCGAAATCCCCTTTTGTTTTTCAGGTGTCGGTGTAACCTAATAATAATTTTTTAGAACGCGCATAAGATTATGTAATTTTTAAATTTAATCCTATTATTTTTACAAAAATGGATAAAATTTGAACACTTACCTCATCACCTAATATTTGCACTAAATTTTTTGGCCATTGCACCCACGTACCCAAAGCAGTTTCTGTAGTGTCGATTTCATATGCAGGGACAGGGACAGGTAGTGTCAAATGACCATACTTCTCTACAAAACGATGAATTTTCACTCGAAGGTGATCATTCGTCATTCTAGACCCATGAACTGTAGTGGTCTCATCAAAAGCATAAGAATGTGCATCTGCCACTAGACAAGTCTTTCCACTAGTTGGATCTATCAAATACAATCGACAGGGAGTCTCGTCCTAACAATAACATAAAGTTCTAAATATATAAGATAATTAATTGTATAAAGCACATGTATATATGATAATTATTTGTATAAAGCACATGTATATATGATAAATATATGTACCTTCGAATGAGGAGAATGAGTGTCGGAAAATCCAGATAGTGGAGTACGTAGGCGAGTGGGTCGTGAAGTAGATGGCCCAAAGAGATGGTGAAGCAATGATGGAACAAATGGTGAAGCAAATGATGGAACAAATGGCGGAAAAGGTCGCTGAGTAGGGTGAAAAGTAGCTGACCCAGAAGATGCTGAAGCAGGTGATGGAACAAATGGCGGAAAAGGTAGCTGAGTGGGCTGAAAAGCAGCTGGCCCAGTAGATGGTGAAGCAAGTGATGGAACAAATGGTGCAACAAATGGTGGAGTAGGTAGCTGAGTGGGCTGTGAAAGCGCCACATTCTGCATATATGTTGCAATGTCCATTCTCCACCTTTCAGTCATTTTCTGCATGAATGCTTCCTCTTGTTCCTGACTCGAGCTCCAATAGTTCCTAGGAGGTAGAAGACCAAAAAAGCCTTCCTATAGCCAACATTGTAGCCTCCAAAACCATAACAACGACCCGAGTGATCTGGCTTCTCTCCAAGAGCCATAAAAAGGGCGTCTTTGTTACGTACCGGAGTGAACTCACCCTTGACTTGCTTCTCCTTGTACTCCAACTGCCCAAAAAACAAGTTCCATATAACAAAAATATATTTAATAAATAAAAAACATATATATGTCAAACTAAAAGTTATAGTGATATACATACGTATTTGTCAGCTGCAATCTTTGTTTCCTCAACTGGAATAAATCGTTGTTTAGTGAGTGGATCCTTCTTATGCATCGCGCACAACCAGTCATCACCCCGACTAACATGAGAGGACACCGAGGAGGATGGTGTACTAGATGACGATCCAGAATCAAAACTAGGTGGACAAAAGTTCTCCTGCTTCCACAACTCTCTAGCATCCCCATAGTTCCTTTGACCTAAGTGGTGATGATGTGTATTCTTTTTTGCACTGTCGAGCGCCTTTTCTCGCTTTTTCTGCAATAAAAAACACATTAAGTTAGTAGAATATAATTTAATTTAATAAAACCAAGTTAATTTGATTATAAGCTTACTTCCACTTCATGCACAACCATGGAGGAAGATTGTATATCACTAACAGAACAGGCCAAGTACTATGTTGACTACTCAAAGTACCGTAAGGGTTCATTCCGTCCGTACACAATGCAAGTCTCAAGTTCCTAGCTTCCTGACCAAATTCCCGATATCTGGAATCTATAGCCTTCCATTGAGGAGAATCTGCTGGATGCCTAAGCATCCCATCTTTCTTTCTCTGATCAGCATGCCATCTTAGGTTCTTTGCATCTTTTTTGATAGAAAAGAGCCTCCTAAACCTTGGCACAATTGGAAGATACCACAACATTTTCGCAGAAGGACCCGTATTGCCCGGCCCAGGCTCAACCCCATCCGGCAATTTATAGCAGGACTTACCACACCTCGGGCATTCATAAAGGTCTGCATTCTTATTTCGATACAACACGCAATCATTCGGACATGCATCAATCCGCTCATATTCTAAACCCAAAGGACACATTGATTTTTTGGCATAGTAGGTGGATTTTGGTAATAAATTACCCTCAGGAAACATATCTTGTAAAGCTTCTAAGAGTTCTGTGAAGCTTACATCAGTCAAATTATGTTTCGCTTTGATGTTGAAAAGGGTTAAAACCCCTCTCAATTGAGTGTATTTTGTACACCCTGGATAAAGGGGTTTCCCAACAGCTTCAGACAAACTGTCAAACACTCGTAGCCGCTCATTAAAATGGTCACGGGCCCCTTCCAACATCTCACCTAATCGATCATCACCAAACTCTTCATCCACAGTGTCACTATTATCTCCGTGGTCATTATCATTACCTACAACATCATCACCTTCAATCCTAATATGATCTTCAATCACAACTTCATTCTCAGCCCCAACATTCGACATATCAATCTCTAATGAGTTACTAGTGCCATCATCAACAATAACCCTATTCTGAGTATATTTTCCCTTCTCACCATGCCATAACCAAATATAATACTCAGCTCTAAATCCTCAACGAATAATATGATCTCTTATTTACCTAATATCAGAAATCGTATTCACATTGTAGCAATCAACACATGGACAATATATCTCATCCTCGCAAGTAAGTTGTTGATGCTCTACAAAGACGTTTACAAAACTCATTCACACCTTGTACGAACTCCAACGTATTCCGCTTTCCATACATCCAACTTCGATCCATTTCTAAAAACCCCCACACATATATACATACATAAAAAATTATTATCAATTAAAAAATTCACATAAATATAACACAACAAACTAATATTCAATGCATGCTTCCATTGGGTCCTTATCACTCCAACCTAACCCATCCTTAAACGTCCAATCCCACTAGTGAATGCATGTATCATCTTTGATTCTAAGTAAAATTCGGCAAGATGTCCCTTCGGTTCTCCAAGTACACGATGAAGATAATTGCTTATCTTATTATATGCACCCGGAGAACAAATTAGGGAAATGATTAACCGTATTTCACTTAAAATCAAAGAATCAACACACATTCACTACCTAAGTGAGATGTGACGTTTAAGAACAATCCCAAAACGGGGACTATTCAAGACTTACTCCTAATGAGTAAGTCTTGAACGGGTATCTAGGCATTATGATGTACATAAAAACAATCGCATTCAAGCGATTCCAAGTCATCACCAAACAACAAATACCAAACCATTCCTTAGATTTCCCTTCCCCTCCCATTGGTGAGTCTATCAATATGAAGGCATTGCAAAAACAATCACATTATACATACAAACAATCGCATTTAAGCGATTTCAAGTCATCACCAAACAACAAATACCAAACCATGCCTTAGATTTCCCTTCCCCTTCCCATTGGTTAGTCTATCAATATGAAGGCATTGCAAAAATAATCCCATTATACATATCATTTCAAATAATTCACCAAACTTATGCAAAAACAATCCCGTATAACATTCTAGGGCATACAAAAACTTAAGCAAAATCATCACAAAATTAGTTTTTAATCCTTAAATCTTATAACTAATCATATATATATATTATATGGAGCATTTTTAACTACTATTTAAGCCAAATTTTTTATTAAAGCACTGTTAAAAAAGAAAATTGAAAATTAATAAGAAATAAAGAAAAACTAACCTTTTATAACAAGGGGAAGGTAGCGCTGGCGGCTATGAACGGAGTAGAGTAGTGGGGTGAAAACCCGTCGGTGGAAAAGAAGGGCGAAAACTCGTCGGTGGAAAAGAAGGGTGAAAACCGCACCAAAGAGGGGCGAAAACCGGTCGAAAACCGCACCAAAGAGGGCCGAAAATCTCTGGAAAAACGAGTAATGTGACCCTTGTCGACGGAAACCGAAACCTTGTCGCCGGAAAATGGAACCTTTTCGCCGGAAATTTTAAGAGAGTGAGAGAGTGTGAGAGTAGAGAGAGAGAGAGAGAGAGTCGAGAGAAACAGTGAAGCAAAAAAAAAACCCGTGTTTTTTTTCCAGATTTGGGGCACAGATATTGCTGTGGTTTCTATCAGAAACCGCAGCAATATCTCTACCCCAGATCTAGAATAAAATGTTCCAGATTTTTGAAACATATTGCTGCGGTTTCTGACAGAAACCGCAGCAATATATTAAAATAATATTAAAAAATATTATTTTAATATATTGCTGCGGTTTTTGACAGAAACCGCAGCAATATCTCTCTGTAAAAAAATATTCCACTTTTTTAAAAAAAATCCGTTGGAAATATATTGCTGCTGTTTTCTCTAGAAAACGCAGCAATATAGTTGGTTCAATGGTCAACTATTTGGAAAAAGTTTCCGTTGGAACCATATGCTGCGGTTTTTAATAAAAACCGCAGCAATATGGTTATTTTATAGTTTACCTTTTCTTTTGTCGTGATATATTGCTGCGTATGGGTAAAACCGCAGCAATAAGCATTTACTCCCTCCGGTCTTTATTAGTTTACCCCTTTCTATGGGGCACATTTGCCGATACACTAATTTGAACCTTAATATCTCTAATTATCAATAAGCAAAAATTACAAAAATTTAATATTTGGATACTACACATTGAGATGAATCTAACAAGATCTCACATGACTATATTTTTCCTTAAGTACAAAGCACAAGAGATAGTCAAAGTCATGTATGTGAATAGTGTCAAAAGTCAAAAGGGGTAAACTAATAAAGACCGGAGGTAGTATTCTACTAGTGTGGGACTCCGGCTGTGTCTTTGTAGTCCGGATCCGATAGCAATTGCAGTCTTTTGCCATCGATCATGTCTTGGATAATCGCCTGAAGGCCCATAGACCTTTCGGTATGGTGACATCTCCCTATGTGGTATTCGCAATAGGAGTCTTTATCTCACATCGGATTTCTTTCCTCTTTAGGTGGGTATTCTAGGGGTCCAATAGGGGAATCCGCACGTTTTAGCCCGGAGTTGGTGAAAAAATTGAGTATAGGTCATTTTTAGTGGGGTTTGTGCCCGTCGGGGTTTTAAATAATCTCTTGTACCCATATAAGTGACCTCTATCTTATTTGGGGCCTTGGTCGAGAGAATTGGAAGCCTTCCATCCTCTATCATGTTACGAATAAGGTGATTCAATGTATAGCAATTGCTAGTTCTATGTCCATTTCCTCTATGGTATTTGCAATGGGCATTTTTGTCCCAATTTGGCCCTTTTTTGTCTTCCTTAGGATATAGAGTGAGTCCTATGGGGTAGAGCAATTTTCTAAAATGAAGATACTCGAATATAGCACCATAGCTCATGTGTAAGGATATGAACTCCCCCTTAGGCTTTCTTTTAGGCATGGTAGGAGTTAGTGCAGGCCTGGGATGTATCTTAGTAGATGCTTGGGCGTCAGGTGAATCCTCAATAATTCTTTCGCCTCCTCTAGAAAGAGGCGAGCTTTCAGAGACTATTTTCGTGGAAGCATCTATCAACGGACAATGCTGTGTGATGTCATGCAGTTCATTGATCCTTTGTCGGTCAGTTGTTATTACGGCAAAACTATCTGGTGCCTTGTAATTTGCATTATGATTCTCTTGAGTGTAGTGCGCCTCTACTCTGACGACACATGCTACAAGATCTACCAGTATTCCCCTTAACTCATCAACTTGTTCTTGAAGTGTGCTTGTCATATTGTATATTTCCTATAATGGATCATCAAGTGGGAAATTAGAAATGGAGTGATGGTGGATAGAAAGGAATGGAATGGAAGAATGTATGTTTGTTTAAAAGTTGAGCTTCTAGGAACGAATCTGAATAACCTAAATGCATGATGATTTTTTTTTGATGCACTTAGACCTAATGCATGTATGAATGACTCAATCTATGCGTTCGAACCTGTAAAGGCTGCCTACATATCCCGAAAGAGGGAATCAAATCGCTTGTAGTTCAGGACTACTAAATGCGGAATGCATGAGATGAAATGGAGAGTATGGATGCAATGAGACTCCTATGAACTCTAGTTATGCATGAATTATGAATGATGGACTATGCAATGCAAAAGCATTCTAGTATGAATGCAATCCTAATGGATACGAAATCCTAGACTTGACAGACTTCTGATGACTTAAGATTTTGGTAAGCTTTTAAGGATGCTAGACTCCTAATATGCATGAGACTCTAGTGGACCTAGACTCCTAAAATGAATGGAATTTAAATGGTTTTAGACTCCTAATATGGGCGAACTTAGACTGGGTTAAGACTCCTAACTTGAATAGGGTTAGAGGAGGTTGAGGACTCTAAATGGAGTGAAATTGGATGAGCCTAGACATATGCGCTAGATGGACTTCTAATGGGGTTAGAATTCCTAGGCGGATGAAACTTTTACAACAAGATGGACATTAAGAAGAATCCTAAATGATGTACAGGACAAGATGATGTTTTGAAAAAAGATGAGGAATTTTTGTGAAAACAAAGTGAGAAAATAAAAAAAAATTATAAAAAAGTATGGGGTAAGATGGAAGGATAGGAATATCTGACTTTCTCCAAAAAGAAAATAAAATAAAAAAGAATATCCTAAACATGACCGTTCACTTAAATGAGACCTAATGATAGTAGGACTCCGAATAAAGATAAAGACTATTTTTTTTAAATTTGGTCAAATTAGACTCAGGACGTACTGAACAGTCAATAACTCTAATGCATGCAGACAGGAATAAAAAAAGCGGAATCGGCCACCACACTGTCTAAATTGATAAAAAAAGTGAGATGCACAAGCAGTGCGCCAGGCAGCGATAGCGCGTATGGCGCAGTACAGTGCGTCTGGCGCGGGCACAGTGCGTCAGGTGCATCCCCATGCGCCTAGCGTACAGTTCCCACACACGTTTTTACGGCAACTTAGGCGATGTTTTAGCGAATTCGACATGATTTCGGGACGCTACAACTGACATAATGACAACAACAATTTGACAGACCAATATTGACTTGCGAATTGACGGACCTCTTTTTTTTTGAACTTGGAACAAAAGTCAAATTAACAACGAACATGGGACGAATAGACTGTGTGCCACGCAGTTAAATGCGAGCGGCGCGCAGGCTATGCGTCTAGCGCGGGAACGTTGCGCCAGGTGCAAGTAAATGCATTTGGCGCACTGCTACCCGACATGCATATTGGTAATTTGACGAGAGTTCGGACAAAAATTACGATCTATTTTAGACGCGAGTTTTAGGCGCAAGGCATATCAATATGTTACTAAAATAACAACAGGCAAAAATTGCAATCACACATAAGTGTCTGCTAACATGGATGCAAGAGTTCTCAACCTAAAGTCCACTTCTACATTCAACTATTGGTAGGTTTAGGTTAAGGCTGAAAGGGTCCATGACTAAGAAAATGATCCCACGCTTCGTACCCTGCTTAAAGAGGTGGCCATGTGTAAGACGCACTCCAGTTCTCAAGTCAGGAACAAGAGAATAATGCCATGATTGGGTAGATTTGATTATAACTAAGATCCAACACTATCGCTCAGGAAACTTTTTGGAAGGACAAAGTGCAAACCTCCCGGGGGTGACCTCACACATAGAACATGTGCTAATGAGGCAAGGTAGACTGTCCTTATGGTGGCTGAACAATAGCCATGCATATGCAAAACAATATCTTATTCAAAGGCATAAGAAGAGAATGAATCGTATTTTTCAAGTTTCACCCACTCATTTAAAAAAATTTATTTTTAAAAATCCTTCCTAGTGGAGTCACCAAATTGTAGGCGTGGAATTTATTTTCGCCTACTGCGGTGTGAGCGCGTATTTGACTACCCCACTGTAAATGTTTTATTGAAATTCGTTTTGAAGTCGCCAACAAGTCTTTTTAGAGGAAAACTTATAAACCTAATTGGATATTGAAAACTGTAGGGACATCTTAGGGACTTATCCAATGTGGATTTCCGCCCCGACTCCATAGATGGTCAAAATGAACCATAGATTGAGTTCGGGGACGAGGGTACATCACGATCGGGAACCATGTTGCCCATTGCTTGGCTTCTACTAAATATCGATTCATATCATAGTTTTATGCAAAAGAATCACATAATATTTTTATACACCCTAAAAATATTAGTCTAAGTTGGTTCAAGAAACACATAAAAGACTATTTTTTCGAGTGACAAGCTATTAAGAAATAATATTACAAGGTTCCTAATAGGTTGTCCAAATTATCTGAATTAGTTAGAACAGTTATTTAGGTCTTGTTTAGCAGTAATAACATATGGATGATAAAAATCATGCACAGGTTAATTAAATTAACATGAATATTATATACAAAAATAAGATAAAAAAAGAGATTAGAATGTACAATAAACACGACTATTAATTAAACATCTACATCATGACAAGAAATTGTTAGTAACTTTCAGGCAATAAAAACAATAGAATTATTCAAGAGTCCTAAGGAATTATACCTATACGGTTTAAATTGAAGAGCGTAACGATGTTCAGGAGGAGCAATCGTGGAACCAAAAAGCGTGGTATGATTAGGAACTCGAAAATGGATTGATGTATTGAAAGTGTTTGGGTATTTGAAGGTTCGAAATATGATTCGTAAGTATTCAGAGCTTTTAGTGCTCGATAAATAATAAATTGAAAAACCGTCCTGGATTCGGGAAATCTCAGGTATTTATAGGAAACAGGAAACTAAGCTTCACGCGCCCCCTGCGCCAGGCGCAGGCTAACGTGTGAGGCGCAAATCCACGTGTCAGGCGCACATTGGTGTGCCTGACGCGGTAAGCCCAATAAGAATTGTATACGTGGTACGCGTATTTTAAAAAAGAAGAAAAGAAAAGATGCGTCTCACACAGAGAAGTGCGTCAGGCGCAGGACTCTGTGTGAGTCACAAATCCACGTGTCTGGCGCAGATTTGCGCGCCTGACACAGCTCGGCCAATGTGTTGGGTGCACGTAGCGCGCTAGGCACATTGCCTACGTCCAGCTCATTTGCCAGCCTTTTTTCCTTAAATGCGTTTTAGAAGATGTTTCTTTTATACATTAAAATCCGGAGATTGAGCTTTGCGAAATAAAAATCTGATTTGCATTTATTAGAATATTTATCAAAAATAATAAATAAACAATTGGCCACATAATAATGGACTCAAAATATTTTATGGGATTAAAATAGAATTAATTATCATGAACAATTAATTGGGTTTTAGAATAAGATTTCAAAACACACTTTGAATTGATTTTGGGTTGGCTCTTCGGATTGCTCTTCCGTTGGGTTGTGCCAACTAATACCACGGTATGTTTCATCATTGGACCCTTAAATGGGAAGACATGATTAGGTGTCTACAGTGGGGGACACAATTTTCATTCCCAGAATGACACTTACACCATTAGACGCAACAAAGTTCCCGATAAAATTCCAGAGAAGGCAGTTTCCATTATTGGTTGTATGTTTTGCAATGACGATAAATAAAAGCCTAGGACAGTCTCTAGTTCACGTAGGATTATATCTCCCTCGGCCAGTATTCAGCCACACACAATTCTATGTTGCTATATCAAGAGTTACAAGCAAAAAGGGTTTGAAAATTTTAATCTGTAATAAAGAGTGTGGGAACTCCAATAATGTTACCACAAATGTAGTTAGGGTTGCACTCAAACCAGTCCGGACCGGAATTTAGACCGGACCGGGCCTAGGATTCTGGTCCGATCCTCGGTCCGTGGAAAAAGTGGATTCCTGGTAACCAGTCCAGTCCGGGTAAAAACTGGTCCAGACCGGTTGACCCGGTTTTTTAATAAAAATGAAATTTGCATTACAATGTAAACCATCGGCAATTTTTTTTTTATTGACAACAAGAGCATACATTAATATAAAAAAATTACATTACAAGTAAGCCCCTTTTCTTATCTCCTACAACTAAGGTATGTGCTTCATTTATTTTAGGACACATAATACATAAACTCACAACATCATCCTTACAACTAATACTAACAGACTTCGTACAAGGACTTGAGACATTATTACCATCTGACTCAATGCTACCACTAAAAGCAACACTATCAATACAACAATCTGAAGCAGGTTTTTTCCTTGGGCTTTGGGCAATATCTGCACTATAACCAGCTTTCCTCTTCACTCCAGCACATAATCTGGCATTCCGATCAAATTGAGGATGGATATAGGAATTTTTCTTGCGACAGGGCATTAGAACTCGCAGGATCTTCACTTTCCGAGGTTGAGATTTCCTTTTTATTGCTACATTTCTAAAGCGTTGACTATAACTTTCCTTGGAGGCTGATGCGGTACATCCACTATTTGGAGGACTGAATAAATTAACCGAGCTCTTCTGAACCATCTGGGGCCTACTAGCTTCTTCCCCCATACTGTCACTTCCAGACTTAGACTCCATACTCTCCAGCAACGAATCATCATTTTCATGGTGAGGTATGATATGATCAATGACTTCATCCACTCCGTTAGAGCGATTATGCTCATACATAGGAACTGAAGAATGTTGTAGCACCCGGTTATCATGTATTTTGGTTTTTCCATTAGTGCCTTCTTTTGCCGAATGAGCAAGACGAACCACCATGAATGCCCCTGTTTTTGGATTAAACACTTGGATTAATTTTCCTTTCCTTAACGATTGAATATCATTTGTTAACATTAGTAGTGAGGGGCCCGGCCTTTTTCGGTTAATAAACCGATATTTGGGCTCCGCCTGATTTGGTTTTTCAATGTTAGGATGACTCACACTCTCATTCACACACTCCATTTTATCATCTTTTTCCTCACATGTGGCTAGGGGTGTTAAAGAGCCGAACCGAGACCGAACCTAACTAGGCTCGGCTCGGCTCGAAAACCCATTCATTAGAGCTCGGCTCGAGCTCGAAGCTCGTCGAGCTTTCAATATTAAGCTCGGCTCGAGTCCATAACTTGCAGCTCGGCTCGAGTTTGTGAGGCTCGATAAGCTCGAAATCAAATTCAACTAAAATAAGTACTCCAAAGTCTGATTTCATAAGGCCCAAACATTAATTGTTTAAAGGCCCGATATCCAAACTATTGTTGCAGCCCAAAAAAATAATAGGCATGCTGTTGAGTTCATATAACCAGCTCCAATGTTTCTTTTATAGAAGCATATGAGACACACTTTTGTTGAATGACCGATGTGGGACGCGGGATAGCTGAATTTCAGCTTCTTGTTGTGCTTTTAATAAGGACTCACAACATTGTTTGCTAATGAAATCTCTCCCGACAATATCACGTGCTTCATATTAAAATGTATGGTTCATGCCTGCTGCCTGCTTTTCTTGTTAATTTTTTTTTTTTGCAACATTTCTTCTTATTATAATAAGGTCAAATTCAAGTGTTAACATTGCTTTTAATGCATCATGCTTCATATCACGTGCTAGCTTAGGTCAAATTTAAGTGCTTCATATTAAACTATTAACTAGTGTTTTGTTTTACTTATTTTTTTTAAGTGATTCTCTAATTTATCAAACATATAAACTCTGGCTTTAACGTCTAAGACTATCACTTTTTTCCCATAGTTATTAATTATTATATCCTATATTTAGCATTAATGAAATATTTTTAGTAATTTAAATATTATCGAGCCTGTTCGCGAGCTTTCGAGCCGAACTTAAGGTAGCTCAGACTCGGCTCGTTAGAGTCTCGAGCCGATCTCGAACTCGAATCGAGCCCTCTCGATCCGAGCTTTGACCGAGCCGAGCTCGAATAGTTTGCGAGCCACCCTGGCTCATTAACACCCCTACATGTGGCTTGATCCTTACCCTCTCTTTTTATCCAGTGAGTTTTGAACCTCACTACTTACCCCTTCTATCTCCTTAGTAGAATATTCTCCTTCTTCACTCTCATGACAATATTTCTTCATCTTTTTTCTTAGTGGTAGTGGTTCCACACCTAATCTAATTGGATGATCAGCCGATTCTTCTTCTTGAAACTTTCCTTTACTCCCGCACTTCACTTGAACCTCCTGTAACCCATGTTTTGTTTTTTGAGCTCGAACTGAAGAACATAGAGTTTCCTCCAAACTAGCACACTCTGTGCTTATGTCCCTATTCTTTGGCTCCAGCTCCTTGGCTTGCAAAAAATCCTCAATATAAAGCCTGCTCTAAATATCCAGATTTCTTAAACGCTAAGCCTCTTCTAAACAATGCCTTCACATTCTTCTTATCAACCCCCAAGACCAGTGAGCACACCTCAATAACCTTAGTAAACTTATTCAATTTTAACCCACAAGCTGCAAGATTCAAATGCAAAGGAATAACCATATCCTTAAATGGTGGGTCATCATACACAAATTAAAATCCTCACAAATTGCAGTGATGGCAACGCACAATAATTTATAGCTTTCCCATACTTAGCAAAAGCACTGCTAAAGTCCTTTAGCCTAAACAGATGATTTCCTTCCTCTTTCAGAGATGACACAAAAGGAAATACTTCCTCAAGAGCTGGAAAATTCTCAAGCATCTCCTCTATTTCTGCATCCTCATACTCTAAACATAGATAGATGGTATTGAATAATAGCAGAATATGCACAAGAACCTCCCATATCTTCAATCACAACCATAATTAAACAATAACACAACTGGCAAATAAGAAAAAACAGCCCAACATACAGGAAAGACAACTAAAAATATATGACGAACCTGACCGTCAACCACAACTAATCACCCCACAACTAGCACAAAATAAGAAAAGAGAAGAGGGGGGATTCCCCTGAACTTACAAACCAGATTTGGAAGACCCAGACAATGATAGTAGAACGTCGTAGCACCGCACAACAGATCACCGATCGACCTGGAATGAAAAACCTTATTTCTACTAAAGCAAGCTAACTTTCAATCTCTTAGCTCGATCAGCAAACCCCAAATCAGTGGTACATAGGAAATAGAACTAAGACCCTAAAACCGTAGTAAAAGGAGAGAAAAGAAGAAAATTGATGAAGCTCAGAAAAGCGGGGACCTGCCGGCGACCGGAAGGGGAGAGGCCGCCGGCGAGCACTGGCAATCTTAGCCGAACAGAGTGGTACTTTGAGGGTTTGAGTAGAAAGCTCTAGAGAGAGAGTTAAAACCATCAGTAACTTACTAACTCATTTCCTAAAGACTAAACCCTAACCCATTTTCTATTCTCCACCGTCCAGCCGTGTCAAGCCTCTTCTCTTCTTCCTCTGTCTTCTCCAACGCATTCTCTTCTTCCTCTGTCTTCTCCCACCGTGGCACGCCGGACGTCAGGCCGCCAGCACCGCCTTCTCCGACGCCTCTCAATGCAAAATAGCAGTACCTTTTCTTTCTCTGTCTTCTCCAACGCCTTCTTATTAAGCTCAATAATTAAGCTCGAGGGTTATATTGCTGTTGAAGCCCTTGTAAATCTGAGTCTAGTTGTGCACTTTTGATTTGAAAAGTAACATTATAAAATGAATGCTTTGACTAAAGGAGAAGATGAAATTTTTGTCCCTCCGTTTACCTTAATCTTCATTTAATCTTTTCGCATTATTTCCGTGCATTTGTAGATCAATACACCACAAAAGCTTCAGGATATAAATTCTATGACATCTGGAAACAAGTTTGTAATTACATGCACTTCGATTATTTAATCTAGTGCTATTCTTTGAGTGCATTTTTAAAAAAGAAAACTTGATAATATCTTATGGTTGCAGTATGTGTTTGATTTGCGGGGAGAGAATGGTTGTGTTTATGGAGCAGACTTTTTATAAAAAATAAAATAGGAAAAAATACCCCTAAAAAACAAAACAGGTCCAACAGGTCCAAACCTGGACCGGACTGGAAAAAGCAGGTCTGATCCGGTCCAGGTCCAGGTCCGCGCAAATACATTGAGCCGGTCCAGCCTGTTCCGTTCCGGTCCGGTTCTGGACTTGTGTGCAGCCCTAAATGTAGTGTATAAGGAAGTATTTCAGAATGTGTAATAAGTATTATGAAAGCTTTTAATTTATGTGCTTAGTTTTTCTTTCAATGTGTTCATATAGTCACTCGCAATTGTTTTATCGGTTAATTTGTTGCATATTATACGATAACTGCGTTTTTATAATTATATGTGACTTTTTCTTTTACGTATGTCACATTCATACTATTTAAACTTTTTTAAATAAACTCAAACAATTAAGATCTCGTGCATTTTTGCACGGGTTTTAAACTAGTTATAATAATAATTATGGTTAAATGGGTTATACGTGTAACCTGATTATTAAATACTTCGGGTCAGGGTTGAGTTGTTCAACCTGCTTATTAAATGGGTTAGGTTTGTGTTGAGGGATTCTTGACCCATTTATTACCGACCGAACACAAACCAAACCCGACCTGATTGCCAACCCTTGTACACGTGAAGAAGCAAATGGTGCAACTAAAAAAACAAAGGAAATATATGGTAAGTTGTAATCAATTAATAAGATAGACAATAGGAATTGAGGTTGGCTCAAGCTAAGAGCATCCTTAATGATGAGTGGAAAAAAAAAAGGTCAAGTACTTGATCTTAAAAGGGTGCTCTTAACAATGAGTGAGAAAAAGATTGAGTGGTGATTGGAAAAAAAAAATGGCATGGGGTGAGTGAAAAGATGATCAGGCGTGGGAGTGGGACCCACCGCCTGATCTGGCGAAAATTAATTTCTTTTTGCTTTTCTTCCAGTCAAAACGCAGCGTTTTGGTTGGAGATTAGCCAAAACGCAGCGTTTTGACTGGAAAAAAAGCAAAAAAAAAAAAAAAAATTTGCCAGATAAATTCTCACTGGAGAGAGAAATAATGCAATTACAAATATTAAAAATGCAATATCTTTAAGCCAAAAAAAATAAAAAAATAACCAATGACTCTATTTTTGCGAGATCTACAAATAGAGACCCATTTTGTAATATTTTGGACATTTTTTTCTAGCTATTTACTACTCCCTCCGGTCTTTATTCGCTTACCCATTTCTTTTGCACAGAGTTTTAGGAGGAATAGTATTGTGGGGCATACTAAGAGAGAGAAAAGATACTAGAGTTGAATGTAAGTGTGATGGAAAGTTAGTGGGCTCATTCCAAAAATAGCAAAAAAGGAAAGGGGTAAACTAATAAGGAACACCCTTAAAAGGAATAGGGGTAAACTAATAAAGACCGGAGGGAGTAATTTTCTATAATTTTTCTTATTTTATATGAAATATCTTTCACTTGTACCCTTGAAAAAAATAATTTTTTTTTGTGCATTTAATTTATTTTATGCTAAAAATACTAATTATGTATTTATATAATTAATTTTTTATCAATTAGTAATGAATATTTCAAATTGCTAAAAAGTAAATAATAAAAATATTGTGTAATGGTGGTGGGGTGATGAGAGAGAAAAAATAGTTGGGTAGGGTAAACAAGTAGTTGGGTAGGCAAAAGTAGTTGGGATGATCTTTTTTTTGGTTCATTGTTAAGAAGAAAGTGGGAAAAGATTACAATTTTTTAGAGAGAGAAAGTTAAAAAGAGAGTGGAATGATCTTATTTTTCAATCATCAATAATGGTGCTCTTAAGTGTTGAGTTTTCCCTTCTCCACTAGCAAAGTCTAGTGTTTAATTCCTACCGTTCCCAAATAATTTGCTTAGGATTGAAGGGGCGGAGGGGCTGGGGGTGTCCAGCTTGTAACGGGCTTTTGGGTGAGTGCCTAGTGCGAGGGCAGCCCATAAGATTTCTTCTTACATATAAAAAGATAATATAAAATAAAATAAAGATAGATCATAGTAATAAAAAGTATATGCAAGTAAATTGATGAGCATTTTTCCAATATTAATATTTTTTAAGAGGAGCATCTCTCCGATATTGATCAACTTGAATCGCTCCTTACATATTTCAACTCTAAGTTCTTTAGCAAGAGTAAGGATGGACATTAGACTAACAAAGCATATGTATAATCTAATTTCACATTTGCTTCAAATATGTAGATCAACCGAGTATAAAAGTATAAATCTTATACAATTAAGTTTTAACGCTCTTGTTACAGTTTAAACTCAAATGATGCACGAACTTTAAAACTAGTTAAAAAATAAATGAATATGAATTCACAATTTGTTGATACTTAAAACTTAAGAATCCAATTTACCTCTTCTACACCTAAATTCAATCTTTTAAGATTTGACGCTATTATTAGGGTTTAAGCTCAAAGATTTTAATCAAAATCTTTTTTTAGCTCTAATATCGGTTTTACCTTAGGGTACATCATATTCACCATCATATAGTCCCCACTATAAATATCAAACCCTCCATTTTCTTTTTCAATTCCACACACTCCCTTGCTTCCCAAGCAAACCTCACTCTAAAACTTTAAACCCTGCAATTTTCTCTCTCTCCTCTGTTTCATTCTTCTTCTACGATTACTTGCCCTTGTCTAACAACAACCCAATTATGTATTTTGGTTTTCTTAACAACTCTAATTCTAATTAGGGTTTTGTTCTACAATTTATGTCTCAGTAAAAAGCTTCCATTTTTGAAAAAAAAAACTCTTGTTTTTTTTAAGGTTTTTCTGTGATCAATGGCGAAGTTTGTTAACTCGTTCGCTTTACTCGACGACGAAGAAGGCGATGACGTCGAAATTCTTGTCGATCGCATTGTCAAGAAGGTCGAAATCCCTTTGATCCATCCTCCAAATGACAGAGAAACTTCGGGTTTTGGTAATTTTCATGCCGATTTCTTTTAGGTTTAAGGGTTAAATGTTTAATCTTTATTTTTGCATTGTGTTTTTGGGTGTTTAATTTATTCAAGATGCGAATTTTATGGATTTATTTTTGCGCTCTTTCTTATGTTTTGGATTATTTAAATGTAGTAGAATTTTGGGTTTATATTGTTTTTTATATGTTTATTATTTATGATTAGGAGTTAGGACCCTAATTTATGGGTTTATTCAGTCTTCTAAGAATGAGTATCCCTGTTTGGTGGTTTGTTAACTTTGTTGGTATGTCGGGTTGGAGTTTTTATTTTTGTTGATCTTAATATTTTAATCATTGTTGTTCCTTACTTCTTTGAGTATTTTGTAAAGATTGACAATATTTAGGCCTCGTTCTGTTTTTAAATAATAGTATTAACATAATTTATTTGAATATTTCTCAAATAGATGAAATGTGTATTTATGTTGCCCTTGTTGCTTTCTCTGATAAGTATATCATGTTGTTGGTATACTTGTGTTGGAATTATCTTTGACATGCAGTTCATAGAATCTAATCTTAATTAGATTTAGCAGTGCTTTGGTAATTAATAATTTAATTCTGTTTGTGGAAACATTTCAGTTGAAAATGAGAATGGTGGTAGGAGAGGAGGTCAAGGTCGTAGGGATGGATGCCGTGTGAATGGATATGGTGGAAATGATGATGTTCAGGGTGGTCATTGGAATGATCATAGAAGGAACTATAGTAGAGAATCTTATGGAAGTGGGGATGCAGTCAAAGATGACGGACACAGGCATGGAGGTGGTAGAAGCCGTGGTAGGCAACAAGGCCGTGGAAGGGGTTATGGTGGTGACAATGGGACTCATAATGTGAATGAGGCTGACGAAAAAAATGATGATGGTGGTTGGCAGGATGTTTCAAAGAGTCATGGGAAGGGTCATTATGCTAACTATGGCTATGGCCCCTCATTTGGAAATGAGCAGAGGAAATACGGAAATGGGAATTGGGGCTATGACGGCGAGAGGAGAGGTTATGAGGATCAAGTGCAAGATAATGATGCTGGAAATGGGCAAAGGAGGCACAGAAATGGGAATTGGAATCATGATGGTGAGAGGAGAGGTTATGAGAATCAAGCTCAAGATAATGATGCGGCAAATGGGCAGAGGAGATACAGAAATGGAAGCCGGAGTTCTGGTGGTGAGAGAAGAGGTTATAGGGGTCAGGTGCAGGATAATGATGCTGGCTCTGAACTGCTCGATGGAGGGCTTGCAAATGGAGACAATAAATTCAGAGGTGAAGAGAGGACATACGGAAATGGAAATTGGAACTATAGTGGTGAGAGGAGAGGTTATGGTGGACATAGGGGAAGTGATAGACTTGAGTACCGAAGGACTGGTAGTGATGATCTGAAGGAGAACGGTAATTCTGATTATGCAAATGATGTCAAATCGGACAATGTCAATGGTTCTGTAGGGTAAGTATATTATCAATCTTGCTTTCAAATTGCGATAAGTTTGTTTGATGGATTTTCAGAATTCTTTGTGTCTTAGCAGGCTAGCTGCTATTAGTTTACAACTGTATTAAAAATTTCAATTCTACAGATTAGTTGTCCAGTTGAATGTTGGTTTGTTAGAGCCTGTGTGTAAGCCACACTGCGATTTATTAATCATAGTGCTGTGCACTTAAGTTTATGCACTCTGCTCCCTTAATGATGTATTGTCTTCCCGTTCCTTGGTCTAATTTGCTTGTTCATCTTCTCAAGTGTGTCATTAAAATATTATTGACAGTTATTTAGCTACTACTAATTTAATCTGAATAAAATATAACATTATTTATTACTTTCAATTGTTGCTGAGGATATGGCTATGTCAATATGATGATCATGCACTATTCATCAGATTGAGATTTTATTCCTTAATACTTCAGCTCTTATATTTTTATTCAGTCAGTGTTCGAAATTAGCTTTGCTGGGTTTAGTTATCTATAAACTGCTTAAGTGTTTTTCTCCCCTTGTCTAAACAAACAGTGGTGTTGCTGCGGTCCTGGAAGCCTCAAATGATGCAGAAATTGAAGAAATTAACACTTCTTGTGAGACGGTCAATGGAAATATTAGAGATGCAGAAGAAGAGACAAAAGAGCAAAAAAAGGAACAGGTTGAAGATCCGAAACTGAAGAAGAAAGAGGAAGATACGGTACTTCTTCTGTTAATTCATTTAGATGACCTCATGTTTCTTTGGCTTATAGACTAATGGATTTTCTGGCCCTCACAATTATTGTCATTTAGGAATCTAAACTGATGACTCTCGATCAATATGAGAAACTGCTCTTAGAGAAGAGGCAGGCACTGGAGTTTCTGAAGACAGAAGAGAGGAAAGTGGCTATTGACAAGGAATTGGAGGGAATGAAACTGATTAAGAAAAAGCAGGACGATACCGATGATGAACAGGTGAGTTTATGTATCATTCTGAACTTTAGTAACACCTAACACGCATAGAGTTCGGTCTCTGAATGTATTTTCTACTTCGGAATATTGTGTTAGAAATCTGTCAAAGACAAGCTGAAGATGAAAGATAGTCTCAAGAAGACAGAAGCCAATAAAATGGTTTTCGAGACTGAAGTGGATGATAGTGATGCCAAGCTGGTGAGTTTGGATTTGGTTACCTACCATTCAGAACTTGTGTACTTGTATGGGTGGATTTAGATGATTAGATCTTCTGAATATTTCTGTTTCTTGAAAATATTCCAGAATTCTGAGGAAGAGAAGCTGAAGAAGGAAAAGGGTCGTAAACTTGTGGTATGTATATCTGATTTAGGTTATACTCTATTGTTTATTTTCTCTGCTGCGGTTTCATCATTGCTTTATGATATATGTTTCTCCCATCACAGAAGAGTTCATTCTATGGTATGTTTCCCTTCGTTTCTCTCTGCTAGTTCATGGCACATTGGCAAGCATAACCTTGTGAACAAAACACATGATACTAAGTTGTTTGTTGGCTGCTCCATTTTGAATGGTTGCTAATGTTGAGTTGACTTTGGCAGGCCGTTGAGGTACATGACTTTTTCAAGCCAGCTTTCCGTCGTAGGAGTTTTGGTGGAAGGGGGCAGGGGCGTGACGGACGTGGGAGTGGTGACCAAGGTGGCTTTAATGGCTGGGCCAATGATGTTGGGCATCAAACTAATGGGGATGCTGCTGTGCCTGCACCTGCAACTGGACCACAGCGTCGACGTACACGTGCACCACTACGCATTCCGATTGACAAAGATTTTCCTGTCCTGGGTGCTGCTCCTGCTCCAGTGAAAGGCTCCTCTTAGTTTTTGGCTGTACTTACTATCTATAGATAGCTATATTTGTCCTAACTCTGTAGTAGTGGAATCCTAGGCTTTTTGCTTCTTTTTTTTCTTCTTTTTTTTTTTTTTTGACAGGCTCAAAATACAAACAACAGGCTACTCATGCTCTTTCCTTGCTGCTATAGCAAGATTATGCACATATTTCACCTTTACTCTAGAAACATTAATAACTTTAACTGAATTAAATAAAGCTAAAATAAAAAGGATATCACTAATGATAGATTTTAAATCCCATGCAGCTGTGTTGATATTTTGGATTCCTTTCAATAATTCCTCCGAATCTGTCCATACTTCTATGACCTTTACCTGAGCTTGTATAGCTGCCTTAATACCGAACAGGAAGGCATACCCTTCTGCTTGCCATGCCGAGGACGCATGGATGTATTTTTTTCCTTGATCAATAACCCTACTCTTATCCATAATAACCCACCCATAACCTGCTCTTGTCTTTCCATGTTGCCCCTTTTCAATTTTCCAAGCTCCATCTACAATAAGTTTGAAACTTATTTCCTCTTGATAACAGTTTCGACTCTAGGAGGCACCTCCTATGATGGGGTCCTTTTTCCTCAAACCTACCAAATTTCCTTTGTTTTTCGCTTCTGGTAAATGATTGCTTTCCAACCATCTTTGTTTCCAATGATGAGAACAAAACATAATCTCATTTGGTCTTAAAACATGAGAGGCTTTAAAAGCACATTTGTTTCGAAACAACCAAATACTCCAAAGAATGTTTATAAAATCAAATACTTGATTCTCTCCTTGTTCCTCATTCATTAAGAACCAAATCCAATTTTTTGTCCATACCTTAATTGGGCACTTGGTAGGAATCTGAGCTCGGATTCCTAAATTTGAAGATTTCCATATTCTCATTGAAATTTCACAATCTTTAAATAAGTGAGTATCAGATTCTTCATATTTTCCACAAAGTGGGCAAAGAACCTCGCTTAGGATTTTCCTTTTCCTAAGGTTTACTCTGGTAGCAAGAGCTCCATTAAATAGCTTCCAATAGAAAAATTTCCATTTTGGCCAAATTTTTTGTTTCCAGAATAAAGAAAAGTTTACTTGAGGATTGACACCATTTTTCAGCAGCCAATAACCTGAACCTAACTTATAGTCACCATTTTTTGTGAATCTCCAAAAAAACATATCCTCAGTCTCAACTTGAGGAATATGGATGGTCTGAATTAAAACTGATGATTCTTCACTAAACCACTGCTGTAACTTTCCTACATCCCACGTTTTTCCTTCTTTGATGAATTCCACAACCTTTTTAGGCTCCACTGCTTCGTTTCTTGTGATATCTTGGTTAAACTGTAACAGACTTGATCCCACCCATATTGCTGACTTAATATCTGTATTTTTACCATTTCCAATTCTAACTCCTACTCCATGAGCCATGGCATAAACACTTTGCATTAAACTCCTCCCTCCCCACGAGCAGTTACGAGGAATGGACCCTTTCAGGCTATTAGCAAACCAAGCTGAAGAGTACTTAGCCTTGAAGATTTTGCTTACCAACAATTGCTCATTGTTCTGGATTCTCCAAGCTTGTTTGAATAGAGAAGCTTGGTTCATAGTGACTAGATTTCTCAGGCCCAACCCACCATCATGTTTGTGTTTCTCTAGATCCTCTCTCTTCCTCCAATAAATAGGCTTCTTACCTTTGCTTGATATCCACCAAAATCTCATTAGAGAAGAAGTTATTTGCTTTAGAATCTTCTTAGGAAACATATATGTAGCCATCATATGGGAAGAGTACGCCACAAGGATACTATTAATAAGAATCAGTTTACCCGCTAGGTTCAAATGAGAAAATTTCCATGAGGCTATAGTCGCATCTATCTTCTGGTGTAGATCTTGGAAAATGTTTAGAGTACGGCCATCCACATCCATTGGGCAGCCTAGGTACTTACCTAGTTTTTCCTTAGCCTCCACTTTAAGACCTTTGTTCAAAAGTCTTATGAATTTTCTAGGAATATTTTTGCTAAAGACTGCATACGATTTCTGCTGATTTACCATTTCTCCCGACAGGTCACAAAATTCTCTTAATGTTTTATTGATGTTCCAACAGTTAGCAATTGTTCCTTTGAGGGAAAAAAGCGCATCATCTGCAAAAAATAGATGCGAAATCGAAGGAGCTCTTTGGGCTAATTTCAAGCCTTTGATCAAACCCAACTCCTGCTGTCTATTCAATTGTCTAGACAAAGTCTCCATACACAATATGAAAAGATAGGGAGACAGAGGGTCACCTTGTCTTAATCCAGCTGAAGGTTTAATTTTCCCTGAAGGTTCCCCATTTACCAGCACTGAGTAGGTAACAGTCGAGATACATTGCATAATTAAGTGAATCCAAAGGGGGGGCATACCTATTCTCCGGAGAACTTTTTCCACAAATCCCCAATTGACTCTGTCATAGGCCTTATCAAGGTCCAGATTGAGAATTAGGGAGAAATCCGAGCCTTTCTTCTTCTTTTTCACATAATTTAGCATTTCATGGGCTATAATGCAATTGTCATTTATGGAGCGCCCCGGAACAAAAGCACTTTGAAAATTTTTGATTAAGTCATTCATGATAGGTTGCAATCTACGTACCAAACATTTTGAAATAATTTTATACGTAGTGTTACAAAGACTAATAGGCCGGAATTGACTTACTTGTTCTGGACGATCAACTTTCGGAATTAACACTATGTGAGTTTGATTTGTTTCTCTTAACAAGTAGCCACCCGATAGAAAGTCTAGAGCTGCTTTTCCCATATCCTCTCCACAAACATTCCACTGTGCTTGCATGAAGATTGGAGGAATTCCATCAGGACCCGGCGATTTAAGAGGCTTTATACTTCTCAAAGCATCTTCCACATCCTCCATCATGAATGGCCGAGAAAGTTGTGAAACATGATCCTCGGAAAGGCAACTCATAGGCTCCAGCCAAACATCCAAGTCAACTATTTGGCTATTCTCCAAAGGTCTCGCTTCAAAAAGTTTTGTAAAGTAATTTACAAATTCCAATTTGATTTCATCCTGAGAGTTAGTCCAATCCCCATTACTATTTTTAATAGCTTTTATCTCATTACGTCCTTGACGTGATTTGACACTTTTGTAGAAATAGGACGTAGGTTGATCACCCAATTCATCCCAATTAGACTTCGCTCTTTGTTTCCAGTGTTCCAACTTGATATCAGTAGTAAACCGAGCTTCTTTTCTTGCTTTTTCTTCCAAGTTTTTGCTCTCTTTATCACCCAAGTTTTGTTGGTGTTTTGATAAATCACTGTTGATCTCATCCCATTGCACTTTATGTTTCTTTTTAAACTCAAGGCACCATCTTTTGCAATTGTATCTTGCTTCTTCCAACTTCCTTTGAATAACAAAAAGAGCCGAACCATGTTTCTCATTATTATTCCATAACCATTTAAGATTATTGACAATTTCCTCATATTGTAGGCACCAAGCTTCAATTTTGTACGGTCTGGCTCTCTTTTCTTTTTCTGGTATACAATCAAGAATAATCGGTCCATGATCCGAGAGAAAGATAGGGAAATTTGTTAATTGGGCATTGGGAAACAAAGTTTTCCAAGAGTCATTGCAGTAACCTCTATCAAGCCTCTCAAAAATGGCTTGATCATCTTTTTGATTGTTTGTCCAAGTAAAAGGAACACCATGAAACGTAATGTCTAACAAGTCACAATCACTTTTCCACTCACTAAACATTTTCCACCCTTGAATTAATGTGTTTCCCCCCATTTTTTGTGAACTATACTCTACTTGATTAAAATCACCCAGGAGTAAATGGTGACCTGGGTGAGACCAAATAAAAGCACGTAATGTATCCCAAACCTGCTTCCTATCACCAATTACAGGGGCTCCATAAACACAAGACACATAATAAGAAACATTACTTTCATCCTTGACAATACAACAAATATAGTTTTGGGATACAAAGAGGATCGATACTTCAATTCTACTAGACCAGCACAAAATTAGCCCACCCGAAAGGCCTAAAGCATCATGTCCTACCCAACCCGTGAATCCAAGTTTAGCTAAACAAGATTCTACATCTATTACAAGACATTTTGTTTCAGAAAGAAAAAGAAAATCCAAAGCTTGACTGCCAACTATCCATGATAGATAAGGAATAGTCGGGGAGTTGACAGATTTAAGGCCCCGACAATTCCAAGCACATGCTCTCATATTTTCATTGGTGGCTGTTTCAGGTCAGCCACCTTCCCTTTCAAGTCTTCAGCTTCCTCTGTGCTTGTTCCCACTGTGTCACTTTCACTCAGTCCATACTTCATGATTTGTTTTCCTTTGAATTTTCTTTGTAGTTTGCTTCTCTTCTTAATTGGAATCCACCATTCTTCCTCACCATCCATGCAGAAGTCCTTTCCTACTGTCGGCTCAGATACTCTCTTCTTATTCCCTCCAAAATTTCCCCACATATTTGCCCCCCAACACCCATTCTTTCTAAGCTTTCTGAACTGCTTTTCTCTTGCTTCCCTTTCTTTCTTAATTTGCAAAATAGGCTTCTTTTTAGATCTTTTTTCCAGTCCCATCCTTGAACAATCATATGGGCTATCAATATCCATCTTATCCAAATCCAAAGAACTCAATTCAGACCCAGCCGAATAAAAGAGGTCATTGACCCCCGAGCTTTCACCAATCAGACAAGTATTTTGGTTCATTGGAACACAAGCAAAAGGATAGTCATTCTTTGGAGCTAAATCCTTGGGCCAAACTTTAATAATAGGCCCACTGTTTCTGATGGTTTTAGTTTCGCAGGAAAAATTGAGACAAGGTTTTTGACCAGCCGGCCTAAAATCATCATTGGGCTTAAATTCAGTTCGAATAATGGAGGGAGGGCTTTGAAAAGTAAACGAGTCATCAGATTCTTCACTTGGGGTGTTAGACGACACAATTGGACTTGGGCTTGGTAAGATGGTTGTGAGGATGTTGGAGATACTTTCAATTGGGCTAAGACTTTGGAAACTTGGGCTGTCAGATAATGGACGAAGATGGGTAGGGATGAATGGATCACTTAATGGGTTAGATGGGAAAGTGATCCTATCCGAAGCTTGGATAGTTATCCACAAAGCTTCATTTCCAAAGTCGTACTCATCCGACTCATCAAGTGGAAAAGCCATTTTTTGAGGGAATAAAATCTGAGTTTTGGAATTTTGTAAAAAAGGAAGAAGTGGAAAGTGATAGTTCAAGTTCAGATGGGTCAACATTCTATAAATATACTCAGGGAGAGCAGGGGTAATAGAAATACCCTTATTGTTGTTTGGTTGAGAGAAGTAAATAGGAAGTTGAAAATCCGGCACTATTTTAGGGAGAACAACATCTATATTTGAGACACAAAGAGCAACAAGGTCAGCATTAACTGGCTCCCTACTAAAGATCATTAATGCAACTGGACTTTCTTTCTCTAAAATCCTTTCACTAAACACTTCTGACTGAAACAAGATGGGTTTTGGTCTGCTTGAACAAGGCATTAATAAAGACAGAAAAGACTGGATGGGGGATAAAATACCTGGAGAGCTCAAGAATGCAGAGAAGATTTTTGACTTTTGGTATTTCAGAGGAAACTCTTTCTTCTCTATTTGCAGGTGATGAAAAAGTAGCTCAGATTGCATTAAACCCATTCCACTTCCCCATTCATTTCCCAATTTTGAAATATTGAAAATTTGACTAGAGCAATTGGCTGTAGAACTTGGACGCGTTTTCATCTGCATGGGACCCTGGCTTTCAGAACTCAAACAATTCTGGAATTTCGGTTTGTTTTTCCTTGAATTAGCAACTGTCATATTGCAAAACTGCATCCTAGGAGGACTTGATTGACTCTTTTTAGCATGAGATTTTTCACTAGACTTCTCACTTTGATCTTGGTTTTGAGGCCCTTTTCCTTTTGATCTATAAGACTCACTCCTATTACCAGCATTTACTTTTACAACTAGCGAGTCTGGTTGTGGAAATCCACGTCTTGCCCATATTGGAACATGATCATCTGATGGATCATCCTCGCTTGACGAATCGTACGACCTTCTTTTCCTTTTATAACTGCAAGCACTTGGGAAAATTGACTTTCTAATTTTTGACTTTGATAATGGGGAAGATTGTGACGAAGAATCTGAGAAATGAGATTCAAAAGGAATTGCATCTGAGGTTATTTCCAGAAGGTCAAACCTCGAGGTACGGAGGACCTCAATTCTTCTAAGCCCAATAATTTTTTTTGAGTAGCATACTACAAGGGGATGATGAATCATAAGATTTTCATGCCTAATACAAATTTCCCGCATTCTTTTCCCAAATTGTCTCTGTGCATCATCAAGGGACATCTTGCACTTATTAACCTTATGGCCTATTTTCCCACATTGCTTGCAGAAAGTGAACACTCCTTCATAACGAAAATCTACCCATTGAAACATACCTTCACTATACTCATAAAAAAAACCTGGCACTAATGGTTTATCAAGCTCAATTTTCACTCTTGCTCCCATAAACTCTTTTGGTCCCATTTCAAGAGAAGTAGAATCAAATGATAAAACATTCCCTAACTTCTCTAAAGCTCTTCTAGCTACATGGGGATAATTAGCAGTAAGAGGAATACCTTCAATTCTTATCCAAATAGGGGCAACTGAAAAATCAAAGCTTCTGATTGCAGCGCTTGGAAACCACCATTTAAGGATTAGAAGAGCACCTTGGTAACAAGCCGTACGCTTGGCTAACAAATTGTCTCGATCATCTAGATTTGTGCAATAGAAAAAGAAGGTTTTTCCAACTTTTTCTACTATTATCTCATTATGGGATATCCAACAGTTAGATACCCATTCTTGAATTTGTTCCTTTGCAAAGTTTCTTGAATCCTTAAATTTGCCCATCACTGCCATCGGGTAAATCACATCTGATGGCATCATGTCTCCAAATTCTGAGCTTATTTTTGGTCCCATTTTTTTAAGGGGACCACTAAAAGCATCATCATAATTTGGAAAGGGGTAGTTCATCTTTATTTGAGGATTATAGATAGGAGAATAATTGCAGAGGAAATTGTTTTAGTGAGAGGGATAGAGAAAAGATTTTTAGATGCAGCAGGTTGAAGAAGAAAAAGTAGAAGGAAAGAAAAACTTGCTCTAAAAGTTAGAGAGAGATGCTCTAGGATTTTTCTAGAGAGTTTTTGAGAAAGTTTGCTTGGGTTAACTTGATACTCTTCTAAAGCTTTTTAGGAGTATATATATATGTTTTCTTTTTTTTGGTTATATATATATATATATATATATATATATATATATATATATATATATATATATATATATGTTTCTCTAACAATTTTGGTTACTGAGCTATCTATATTCTATGATGGTTTGCGCGTCTTTTAACAATGTTAGTTTGGTTGCTTAAGTTTTCAAAGTGACTTGCTATTATTGACAGCAAATTATTACATGGACTTGGGTTTATGTACCTCTTACATATACCCCCTCTAAATATTTACTTTGTATATGGAAATGTTCAACCAACTCTAGCTTAACACACACACCAACTATGCGGACATTTTCCTCTCCAACCACCACCACCACCACGACCACTACTACATCCACTGTAACACTTAGAATGGAGTTGCATCCACTTCCTCGCCTTCTCATCGAGTGATGCCTCGGCTTCCGCTGTTGTGATGACGGTTGCAGACTTGCAGCACTTTGTAGATGGTTGCATCGCCGGCGGCGGATGAATCGACGTCCCTAGCTCCGGCGGTGGCGAGTTTGACAAACCCTAGGAGCGAAAACGATCGATTTGGGTGGGAGAAATGAGATGACGTGATGAAAGATAGATGATAGGGTTTTTGTGAATCTTTGATACAATATTTGTTCGATATCAATAAGTTTGAGCAACTCTATCTTCACGATTGAAAATTAGATGAGTAATTTTCCTTTTCGCTTTTTTGGTAGAGCAACTCAGCTGAATATTTAATGGTCTATATTGTTGAACATTTCTGGAAAGAAAGTGAATATTTCACAATTCAAGCTGAACATTTGATGTTATAGATGAAGCGTTTGCACTTTTTTTACGTTTGAACATTTGATGTTAATTAACATTTGAATATTTGGTTTTTAAATGTGAACATTTGTGAATTCTGTTTTACTACATGAACATTGGAACTTTTGCATTTGAACATTTGTTTTTTCAGTTTGAATATTTTCATGTCAATATTTGAATATTTGATGTTAACATCTGAATATGTGTTTATAAATGTGAACATTTGTGAATCATGTATTACTACATGAACGTTAGAACTTTGCATTTGAATATTTTGTATATTCAATTGAATATTTATTGTCTTAAGTTGAACATTTATTGTTTTAAGTTGAACATTTGTTGTTGTCAGTTGAACATTTGCTTCATTGTCTAAGTATTTTCCAAAATTCAAGGCAAACATACACAGTTGAACATTTTCATATATAGAGTGAATATTTTGTTTGTTAAGTTGAATATTTGCATTTTAAACTTAACAGATGCAATTGAATATTTAGTTTGTTAGGTCGAATATTTTCATATACAATTGAACATTTTAAGTTGAACATTGGCTTCATTTTTCAACTATTTTGTAAATATTCAAGCAAATCATATACATTTGCTGTAACTTGCGAAAATTCAAGGCTACATTTCGAATTTTGTTAGTAAGAATGTGAGAATTACAATATTCAAGCAAATTTCTTAGTGAAAATACAAATGCAACTATTTTTGTTGAAAATATTCATGAATTTGCAATTTGACACATCAAAATACCTTTTTTTTTCCTTTTTTTCTTCTTGTTTGTGTGTGTTTCATGATCAAATGTTGAATTTGTGATTGCAAATGTGAAGATTTCGTTGATATCAATCTTATTTTCTACTTTGATTTTGTTGTATTTTGCTATTTTTTTTGAAAAATCTAGGCTATTTTTATGGTTTTTAGGGAGGTTTTGGGGGCTTTTGAGGAGAGAGAAAAATAAATGAGAGAGATTTTGGGGGATTTGTGGAGAAAGAAAAATAGATGAGAAAGATTTTGGGAGTTTTTTTGGGTTGTATGAGAGGGAAGAGGGTCCAGGTAAGAGGTACATGGACTCAAGTCCATGATATACTAATTGAATATCGACACTAGCAGCTTATTTGAATACAAACTTTGGTAAGAAAGGGAGGGGGAGCGAGAGGAAACTAGGGAGAAGGAGGTGTTGGTCTAAGAAAGACAGCAGAGAAAAGAAAGAGAGAGTGTCAAAAGGATTAAGCTTCATTATTTAATAGTCATCTGACCATGCTCCCATTATTTTGGATACTGAAACTGTGCATCATGGGCGTAAAAGGGAAAAATTATTTCACTTTGAGTCCCTTTGGCTAGCGCTGTTAGTTTGGTTGAAAACCGATGGTTAAACTGCAAACTGTTGACCAACTGAACTGAATAAAATGAACTAAATTGACCCATAACTGAAAAGTTAAAAACCGATAAGTCAATCAGATTAAAGTAAACTGCAATTAACTGAACTCAAACTGAACTGAAACTCAACCGAAACAAATTAAACTGAAAATTAACTACATGGAAAACCGATTTAAACTGAACTGAACTGAACTGAAAATGAACTGAATTTAACTAAAAACTGTTTCAAACTGTTTTTAACTGAACTGAATCAAACTGAATAAAACTGTTTTTAACTGAACTGAATAAAACTATTTTTAACTGAACTGTATAAAACTATATAAAACTGTTTTAAACTGAACCGAATCAAACTGAATAAAACAATATCAAACTGTATAGAATAAAATTGTCTCAAACGAAACTGTTTCAAAATGTAACACCTAATTTCGTCATTGTTTTAATTTACCTAAATTATTGGCGTATAATTAGACAAAGATAAGAGCACATGATTTCAACTTTCAACCACTATTTGTATTAAAAAGATGAATTCTCAATGGTTAAAATTCAATACACAAGACCTTTGTGTATGTTAATAATGAAAAATACATAGTTGTATGGACTATGGCGTTATGATTACTCATAAATTTATCTAACTAATTTCAATAAATCAAAAACATCATTTGTTGCAAGAAATGTTATGAATCTTCAAATATAATTCATGGAATCCATCCTTATTAATAAATGTTAATATTTCTGTCATTACACACCCCACTTTAATTGCTAATTATTTGGAAGGCGATTTAATAACATTGATAAAAATTCTAGCCTAAGCTGTAACATGACTAAAAAATATTGGTAGCATCCCCATCTAGCCCCTTATTCCCTTCTCTCCCTTGCTGCTTGTACTTGCATATTCATCCACGAACTTGCTGCTGCTAGTCTGCTACTCGACCTTGCTATCATGGACCTACAAGTGCAACAAACAAAAAAAATAATGATAAGTATTTCTTATCAACTAAATAATTTCACCTTGAAACTATATAGCTAGATAATAATTTACTTGCATTCATTAAGAATTCTCGTCGATGTTAGATGTTTATAATTGCATCAACCCATAAAAGCCTCGTCTTTTGCCTTATCAAAACTCAGACTTTGAACCTTCTTCTGACCAGATTTTCAGAAGACATAAATTCAGATAGAAGAAGACATAATTTCAAAATTATTATTGCAAGTAGAGAGAAGAAATGTAGATTAACCGGAACACATAAGGGCAGCAATCACCTAGAAATTACCTATCGATATGCCCAGATTTGATTATATATTGTATAATTCAACCAAAAAGAAAATGATAATTAACAAATTAAAATTATAGTGATTTATCAATGAGCAAATATCACTAAATCGCAAATTCACACCAAATCAGAAGTGGAAAACAATGAAACACAAACCAAAAATATATCTTACACCACATATTTCAACCAATAGAAAAGAGTTTGAACAAATTAATAATATATGACTAAAATCAATGGATAAGAAGGGAGGGGAAGAAAATTACTTGAATATAAAGGGATGGATTGAAGGAGAACAATAAGATTTACGAGAGAAGTCAGAGAACATTAATTAGGTGAATGGCATCCACCAATTCTGAACCTCCACCAGAGCACCATTGGTGGGGCAAACAATAATTTTACCTGATCCACCGTCTACTTCCTTCAACAAGCGTATTTAAAGTCCAATTTCACCCATATTTTTCTCTCTCTAAAATCTGTACAGATCGTCGATTTTTGGAAAATTCATCTTCAAATCCGCCGCTTTTCTTCACTTCTTGCTGTTTCACTAGATCTGAGGCTGTCTACTTTTTCTAGCCCTAATTATTGTGGTAAAAAAAAAAACTACACCTAATTGTTTTTGTCGTGAGAAGTATAAGTTAGAGTTTTGTGTATATGAGATTGAGTTTGGGGATGTAGTTGATGTGTAATTGAAGTGAAGAATTGGATACGTTATTTTTTTGCTGGTATATATCAATTGATAAACAAAATTAGGAAAATTAATAGTATAATTATGCAGAACAACTGAAATTGAAAAGCTCGTAATCGACGAGTTTGTAACAATCTGAGAGCGTTTACTTTTGCTGAGTTGAAATCGGCTACGCGTGGGTTTAGTAGAAGTCTTTTGATTGGTGAAGGTGGGTTTGGTTGTGTGTATAGAGGAGTTGTTGTTGATGATATGAATAATAATGATAATAATAATGGTAATGTTAGGGTTTTTGATTCGGATGATTTTGAGTTTGAAGATTTCACGAATTCAATAAAGATTCATGTTGCTGTTAAGAAGCGAGAGAAAGGGAGTCAGGGGAGAGAAGTGGTGGTGGTGGTGGTGGTGGTGGTGAAATAGGGTGAGAGGAGTTAGGGGATAGAGATGGAAGAGGATTGAGGATGGGAGGAAAGACCGAAAGAGGGAGGGTTTAGGGTTAGAGAGAGAACTCAATGGTCTTGATTCAATGGTTGGATTTTGATCTTTCTCAAATCAATGGTCTTAATTCATAATCCATGACATTAGTTTTTGAGCAATGAGAATTGAGAATGGTTAATCACATGGATTGCTAACTTAATCAATGGTTGGATTTTCATCTTTTTAAAATCAATGGCATTTCTCTCAAAAAATAATCAATGGCCTAAACTACTAATAAACTAGTATTGTATTTTGATATTATTATGATTTGAGTGTTCTAAATTTATAATTCTAATATTATTAGTTTAGTAACTTTAGAAATTAGTAGTATTATTAGAAATTAATAGAAATTAAATTTGCTTATCGACTGCCATTGACACACATTCATTTAGTCTAATAAGTACTCTGAATCATTTAAGTAAATGTTTTTAATTAGTTTCAAAATGCATTACACCTAAAGACGATTAGCTTAATGATTACCCACTCACATTAACTATTCTATACACTAATCAATTTGTATTAGCTTGTGTTTGTACTAATCTATATTCGAAATTCAATACTTTGATCTATGCACTATTCTATACATTAATATATGCTGGAAATGCAATACATCTATGTGCACAGTATACTGATCTAGTTTAGCCTAATGATTACCCAACTACACTGATTTTTGTCACATTATATTCGTATTGTATTAGCTTGTGTTTATCGAATTTAATCATCATCATCATAACTAAATTATGATCATTCACCATTATAAATCATCATCACCTTGATCATTTATTAGTTTATACTCACATGTGTAGAAAGTTAAGAGAATACATCAAAGATTATTATTATATTTATATAATATAAGTGTATAGTTATAAGTCTTTCATTGTTCTTATTGGATAACAAATTGTTTCAATTCAAGTAGATGTTTTGAGTTTGAAAGTGAATATAGCTTAATGACGATTAACTGGAATGGAGTATTGTTATCCTTAACAAACTTATCGACTTATATTGACACATATTAATCTAATTCAATAACATGTTTACAGTTTTGAAATTGATTTAACTTAAATACTATTAACTTGAATGCATGATTGATACTTTGTATGATTCTATCAACTTATTATAAGTCACTGATTGATGGTACATTCATATATCTCATCCCATGACAACTTGCATCAATTGAAATTATTTACTTTCCGAACAAGGCCAATTTGGTTCAGAAGATCCAGAAATTTTTTTCAAATTTTTAATCGATACAATCCTAACAGATTCCCTTACTATTAGATGTTTTAGTTATGAAATGAATTTAACTTAAAGACTATTAAACTCAAATAAATGATTGTTATCTTGAATTAGTTTATCGACTTACATTGGTCTGTTCATTAATCTAATCCGACAACAACTTATTCTAATTCAATTAGATATTTTTAGTTTTAAAATTAGTTGAAATTAAACATGACTAAGTTAAATATAATATAGTTATGTTGAATCAACTTAATGATTATATTTATACAACCATCTAATCCAATAACTACATATTAGTTCAATCATATGTTTTATGTTTCAAAATGCATTTCACATAAAGACGATTAACTCAAATATCGTATTGTTATTTTGAATTAGCTTAGCAGCTACCATTGGCACATTCATTATGTACAATAATAAATACTTGGATTATTTAAGTAGAAGTTTTTTGTTTCAAATTCCATTATACACTGGAAGACGATTAGCCTAATGATCAACCACTTATATTAACTGATTTATAAACTAATGCATCATTTTCAATCATCATCTTAATCTTTGACCACAACCAATCACCAATTCATCATTGATAGTTACAAATTGGAAAACTATAGAATAATGAAGAATTTGAAATTGAATTTTTCAATATCAGCCAAATGTTGAACCTTTAATAAAGTAATTTTACAGAAAATATAGCAACTTCAAAATGCGCTTTTGTAGACAAATATAGATACGTCTCTTGGTGCTATCGTTGTTTTCGACAAGTTTAACCGATGTGACAAAAGTTCAACTGAGTTGAAATTCCCTGCAATGAATAATGGCTTGACCCGAAGTGAGACCCAAAAGGAAAAGTTGTACATGGCATAACCGATATCAAGTTTCACCCGAGTCGATGCGGGTTTACCTGAGAAACTGAAATTAACTGAATCCGAACTGAAAATAACTGTTTAACTGATAGTAATAGGTAAAAAGTCAACTGTTTAAACCAAAACTGTACGGGTCAAACCAAAAGACAACTGTAAACTGAACTGAACTTAACTGAAAATTGAATTAACTGTATGGATTGAAACTGAAACAGAAAAAGTTTAAACTGAATCAATTAATCTCGAAAAAATGAACTGAATTAACTGAACTGAAGTCAACTGAACTGTTTGGTTTGAACCAGAACTGAACTGGTTAACTGAATTGACACCACTACCTTTGGCTTTCATATGAAGAGTGTCAAAAGGTAGTGGAGGAAGCTTGGGCTAATGGGGTGATTCGGTGGAGAAGAAAGTGATGGTTGTGCGCATAGCCTTCACAAATGGGAAACAATTACTTTTGGTGTTGTTAAGAAGAAAACTAAGGCTAGAGAGGAGGAATTGCAGTTATGGCAAAATTGCGTGCATTTCAAAACTTGTTTTTTTATTATATATTCCATATGTACTATGTTTATGATTACAGTTAAAATGGGAAAGATTAATAGTTAGATGAATTTAGATATATTAATTCGCTAATGTAAAAAACTAACAAAGGCTGTGAGTGATTTTTAATATAATTTGTTGTGAATGAATTTTGAACAAAAAGAATAGACATAATGAGTTGGTTTGACTGAATTAAAGAGTATCAAAAGCAGGCTATGTTCTGTTCAACTTATTTTAGAAAAAATAAGAAAAGATAAGATAAGATAAGATAAGATAAGATAAGATCATATAAAACAAAATAAGTTGAATCAAATGGATCCGTAGTGAACTTTTTAGACTTTTCAGGTTAATATCATGTATACCATCTTCTCTTATGAAAAAAAGTCAAGATATATTGTCCATTTAATTTTTGATTGAAATATTTGATGCATATACCATTTTTAACTTGTTTAGAATGACAAGTTGAAATGAGAAAATGTTCTTAAATTGTTTTCTTTTGTACTTCCTCCGTAACAAAAAAAAAAAAAGCAACATTTGCCATATTTGGATGTAACACAAAAAATGCAACAATTTGAAACTTACCTTTTTTAGTAAAGTTTTTTCAACAAAATTACAAAACTGCCATTACTTAAGAAAATAATAATCTAATTATAACATCCTAATTTTCATTACCATTTTAATCACAAATTCATTAATCTTCCACATTTCATCACCACCCTCATTTATCATCACCACCCGTCTTCTTTTCATCACCACCACCAACCTCCACTCATCATCACCAGTACCACCACCCATCTCGTTTTCATCATTTCCACACATCACCACCGCATTCATCACAACCACACTCGACCGCCAACCACCGCCGAAATCATCATAGACCCTAATGTTCAACGGAAAACATGACCACCAACCCCACAATTCAACGATGAAGAGGAGCAACGAAGAGAGAAGATGGCGAAAAAAGAGCGACGAAGAGAGAGAAGACTGGGTTTTGGGTTCGAATTTTGTGTTTTAAGGGGTCGAAATATGGGTTTAGGGTTTCAAATTTAGGGTTTGGGGGGGACGAAATATGGGTTTGGGGTTTCGGATTTGAGGTTTTGGGGGGTCGAAATATGGGTTTGGGATTTCGAATTTGGAGTTTTGTAGAGTCGAAATATGGGTTTGGGGTTTCGAATTTGGGGTTTTGGGGGGTCGAAATCTGGGTTTGGGGTTTTGAATTTGGAGTTTTGGGGTCGAAATCTGGGTTTGGGGTGTCCGAAATCTGGGTTTGGGGTTCGAAATCCGGGTGGAGTGGTGGTTGGTGCGCTGAGTGGGTGGTGGGTGGTGGGTAGTGGTTGTTGGTGGTGGTTTGTGTGGAGGCGGTGAGTGGTGGTGAAGGCGGTGGTTGGCAGGGGTGGACGTTGGTGATGATGGTGGTCGGTGTGGTTGTTGGTGGTGAAGGTGGTGGTTGGTGCGGTGGTTGGTGATGAAAGTGGTGTTGATTATGTAATCTTCTCTCTCCGCCTTTTCCCCTCCTAATCTTCACTTATCAAATTCTCTATAGGAGTCCGTGCCCACCAAATTTGTTGCAATAATTTCGTTAGGGAGGAAGTACTTTTTTCATTCTATTATATCATTAAGGGTAATTTAGTATTTTCAGAGGTTGGACACCATCTTCCTCCCTAGAGGTTTCAAAAACTGGGCCTACCCACAGGTGAACCCGCATCCGACCCAGACCCAACCTGTTCCGAGCCGAGAGTGGTCGGGTGGAAAGCCGACCCATTCCGACCCAGCGTCCACCCGTGCCCAGTTCAACCTGTGGAATTGGCAACCCAACCTGAACTGGGCCGACCCAGGTGGACCCGTGGCCAGTTGCACCCGTGAACAATGACCCAGACCCAACCTGTTTCCGACCCAAAACTAACCCGCACCCAACTTCACCCAGCAATGACCCTGTTAAACCCACCCTGCTATCACCCAATCCAGTTGTGACCCAACCCAGTTAGCAACCGACCCAATTGTGACCCAACCTAGTTATTACCGACCCAGTTATTACCCAACCCAGTTACCACCCGACCCAACTGAACCCGACCCAAAAGCATTCCGACCCAATACAACCCGACCCAATACAACCCAACCCAGTTACCACTCAACCCAGTTACCACTCAACCCAGTTACCACCCGACCCAATACAACCCGACCCAAAACCATTCCGACCCAGTTTTCTTCCTGTCATCACAACTATGTAATATGTATGAGTAGTAACTAGTAAGTTATAATCAGCTATTAAAAAAAAAAGAACAATGTTATGGGAAAAAAAAGTGTTACAAAATTATTCCATTGTACCGAATTATTGCCATGAAACTAAGGCAGAAATATGTTGAAGTGAAGATTATATAATGTATAAATTATTGTTATATCTGTTAGTAATTTGTTTCCCAAATCCATTTTTCCTTTAAAGAGTAAAGCTATATATTATAAGCCTCAATGCCTCAGAGGCCATAGCCCAAACAAAAACTTTGGCTAATATTATAAGCCTCATAGCCCAAACAAATAGTTCCTTTGCCCCTTCATCCTCTTGTTTCTCCCAAAATGCACTTAAAGGTTTAAACTTATTAATAGTATAGTCGCAGCCTCGCAGGCTTGCAACCATTACCTCACATTACGATCATTTTGTATTTGAAGGTGCATAGTTAAATTATTCTTAGATGAAGCCATGAAGGTGCATAGTTAAATAGTTGAACTGAAAAGTATATTGAATTTGAAGGGATATTGGAGAGAATAAGACAAGTAAATTAGGAAAAATAGAAAACTCTTATATTCATATAATAGTATAATGTTTACAAGATAAAGTACACTTACAAATGAATAATGTACATATGAAAATGAGTAAGTTTAAACTCTAAAGTAAAAAAAAATTACAAAATGACCACCAACAGCAGCAACATCGGAAATCAACCACCAGCAGCAGCAACAGACAACCACCAGCAGCAGCATTAGAGCCAACATCAGCAGCATTAGAGCACCAGCAGCAGCAGCCGACCACCACCACCACCACAACAAGAAGAACGCGGCGGCGGCAACAGGACTAATGCACTAGCAAAGAACAAGCCAACAGCAGCAGCAGCAACAGGACAACAGAAGGTAGCAAAACCCCCAAAAAAACTCCCAAAGAAAACCATATAGCAATAGCAGTTAATTTTAAACAAGTAAATATTACAGAGATAAGAAAATTTAATTTACTTTTATAAAAAACTCCCAAAGAAAACCATATAGCAATAGCAGTTTATAAGTATCAAATTAACAAGTAAATATTGCAAAGATAAGAAAATTTAATTTACTTTTAAAATCAATAATGGCTCTCAGGTACACAAGTTGACCTCATCATCGAGCACTCGACTCTAATTAACAACACAAACTTCACAACACAAGAAAGCCAGCAAAAGTGACACGAGCATCCACAATTCTTTGTCTTTTAAATAATACCAAACCAATTTTACCAATCAAGTGCATATCATGTCCAATAAGACAAAAGAAAAGTAGCTCCACATCGTGACACTTAGGGCAAAACATGTTTGTAAAGTAAAATGTAGCCAAAAAGAGTCACAAGCAAGTCAACAACCAATGATCTTTGCGCAAGGGACATTTATTAAGCAAAATAGAACTAAACCAAAGTCCAAACCCAACAATTCTGTTTAGGGTTAGGGTTAGGGTTTGGGTCTAGGATTTGGGTCTAGGGTTTGGGTCTAGGGTTTGGGTTTGGGTTTGGGTTTGGGTCTAGGGTTAGGTTTTGGGCCTAGGGTTAGGGTTTGGGTTTAGGGAAACCCACAACACAACAAACCCACCCCAGAACACAACAAACCCAACCCAGAACACAAGCAAACCCAACCCCAAACACAAACAAACCCCAAACACAAGCAAACCCCAAACACAAGCAAACCCCAGCACACAACCAACCCACAAACACAAACCCAGAAACAAACACAAACCCAGAACACAACCATCAAACATTTTCAATAGGCCACAAAACAAGGCCAGAACAATAACCATCAAACAACCACCATCAAAGAACCATCATCAAACATTTTCAATAGGCCACAACACAAGGCCAAAACAATAAACATCAAGCAACCACCATCAAGGAACCACCACCATCAAACAACAATCATAATCAATATCAGTAGGCTCGATCTCTTTAACAACTTCAAGAGACTCCTCATCCTCAATCTTAGAATAACCAAAGATCCAATTTTGGCAAGTAACAAGAGCCTCAACATTTTTGGGCAGCAAACGCGTGCGATACTTTGTTAAAATTCTGCCCCCCATACTAAATGAAGACTCGGAGGCCACATATGTAATGGGGATAGACAACACATCTCTAGCCATCCGAGACAAAATAGGATAAAATCCCACATGCGTTTTCCAATAGGCCAAAACATCAAAATGGTCATCTTGGTCAGCGGGAGCATGAGGGGCACTGAAATATGATTCCATATCATTTTCAATACCCCTACTAGCAGCAACATTGGCACCAAAACTCTAAAAAGCAGCAAACAAAATAGTATCACAAAACTATTAAGAATCACAAACTGTAAAGTAATCATGAATCAATCAAATGTTACACATAGTAGCTAACCTTTCCAAGGTTGGCCTTCTTAAAAGGACGGGCAATCGACCTTGCAAAACTTGGAGTGGATGAATCAGAACCGGTAGTCATAGAAGATGTAGTGGAAGAGGGTTGGAGTTGACTCAATTGTAAGTGAAAATAAACAGTAGCATAGTGCGTATACAACTCAGTAAAGGCATCAACCGCCTCTTTAACCTTACCATCAAGATGTTGGGGCAAATAAACAGTAGCATACAACTCATGAACAAAGTTTTTTTTGTAACGGGAGATCAAGCATGATAGCAATAGTAAGAATCAAAGAATAATTTTCCCAATACTTGTTAAATTTTTCATACATAGGAGCAGCCATAAGACGAATAGAATCAGTTGGGTTTTCCTTAGCATAAAATAGAAGACTTTCAATCAAAACAATGTTCTTAACATATAGGTTGGCAGTGGGGTAATCAGAACCAGAAAAAAGACAAGTAATATCATAAAAAGGTTCAAGAAAATCACAAACATTTTGGACAGTTTCCCATTCAGAATCAGTTAGAGAAACATCTAAACCATGCTCAAGTAAACAATATCTATCTACAGCCTCCCTAGCTTCTAAACACCTACGGAGCATAAGAAAGGTAGAATTCCAACGAGTACGAACATTACCAATCAATGAACCAGAAAAACCAGTATTCACATACTTCACACAATCATCAAACCTCTCTTTCCTAATGTTTGAAAAAGAAACATATGTAACAACTTGTTGCAACTTCAAAACAGTTTTATCTATAAACTTAAAACCAGCTTCGACAATCAGATTTAATATATGGGCAGAACATCTTACATGAAAAAACTTACCAAAACAAGGCAACAAATTAGTTCTATTCAAGTCCCTAACCATCTCTTGAATCATAACATCATTGGCAGTAGCATTATCACAAGTTAAAGAAAACACTTTATCTCTAATATTCTACTCATCAAACAAATCAAGAGTAAACTTACCCAACTCCTTACCGGTGTGGGACCCAGGAAAATGTCTAAATACAAGAATTTTAGAACACAGCACCCAAGAGTTATCAACATAATGAGCAGTCAAAACAGTAAAACTAACATTATTAAGTGCAGACCACAAATCACAAGTACAACACACTTTTCCTTCTAAGTTACCTATAGTTGTCTTTAATTGAGCTTTAAGAGTAGCAAACTGATTAGTGCAATGCTTAAGCATAGTATTCCTAGAAATATGCTTCACATTAGGATTTAAGTAAGAAAGCAATTCTCTATGCTTAGTATGCTCAACAATCAACAGTGGATATGCATGACACATAATAGCTTCAACAAACATACGACAAAAAGTTTTTTGATCATAATGCCCCCAGGCTGAGCAGCTTTTACTTTTAAGTAAGCTTCACACTTCTCTAAATGTTTATTTTGGTTATTAGTACCTTGGGTTCCCTCAGCACGATAAGTCTTAGCATTACAATGCTTACATGTAGAAAATATCTTACCATCTTCCTTCTTAAACAAGGTAAAGTGCTGCCAAACCTTGGCTGTACGCCTCCCAAACAGGAGGGGATCATGGGTTTGGGGAGAAATGGTTTCCTCCTCAACAGAAAGGGAATTGGACCCAATAATGGAGTCCAATGTCAAGTGATCAACTGAAAAATAAATTCACACATTTAAAGTTTAAACAAGGCATAGTCTAGACAAGTCAGGTCAAGGTCAAGGTCAAGGTCAAGGTCAAGGGTTTAGGGTTTAGGGTTAAACCCTCAACACTAACCCTAAACAGAAATCCAGAAACACGAAACCCATAAACACAAACCCTGAAAACCCAAAACCACAAAACCCAGAAACACAAAACCCAAGCCAAAAAACACAAGCCCAGAAACGTAAACATATACAAGAACAAACATGATACATTATATACAAGAACAAACAAATATGATACAAGAACAGTCAAAAAAGTAATATACAAATATATTGAAATTAAAAAACTAATAGGGTTTAGGGTTTAGGGTTTACGGTTAAACCCTCAACAGAAACCCTAAACAGAAACCCTAAACAGAAACCCCTAAACACACAAATCGAGAAACACAAACCCCTAAACACACAAATCCAAAAATACAAACCCCTAAACACAAACCCAGAAACACAAACCCCTAAACACAAAACCCGGATACACAAAACCCATAAACAGAAGCCCCGAAACAAGCCCAGAACACAAGCCCAGAAACATTACTTAATACTTAGACAGTAAACAGTTAGGTTAGTCATTACTAGCATAAACAAAAATTACATAAGTCTTAACATGTCATCTCGAACAAGCCCAGAACATAAGTCTTAACACAAGCTCGGAAACAAGCCCAGAACACAAGTTAGGTTAGTCATCTCGAACCCAACCATGTGAACAACACCACCACCAGCCATTTCACCACCAGCCCAAAACCCAAACCCTTAACATGTCATAAACCCAAAACACAAACCCAAATCAATAAAGTGATAAACACAGACCGAAATCAATAAACACATAAAACCCGAACCCAGAAAACACGAACCCTAAACAAATCAAACCCTAACAAAAAGGCAGACCTAGATACTTAGATTGTTAAACATCAACGAGAAATCACAAACATGTAATATAAATGAATTCACAAACATGAAATCACAAACATCAAACATGACAAAAAAAACAGTATTAAGATCGAAAAATAAATGAAATCACAACCATGTCATCACAAACATGTAACATAAATTATAAATGACAAAAAATCAGAAAACACGAACCCTAAACAAATCAAACCCTAACATAAAGTTGTAAACCCTAACGGAAATCAAACCCTAACATAAATCACAAACATCAAACATGTAAAGTTGTAAACAAGTCAGAAACCCTAAACAATTCAAGTTAAGAATTTAATATACAATTATACATGACAAATAATAACGAACACAGTAGATCTCACATATGACAAAAAATAAGATACATATAAAAAATTAGTATTAAGATCGAAAAATAAACTTGATATTCCTAAAAAATTCTAGATCTCACATATGACAAAAAAAAAAAGTAAAAAAAAAATCAAAAAATACATGATATTCCAGTAGATCTGCAAACTGGACCAGCACATAATCCCACATTCACATGCAAGCAGATCTTCCTAATTCTAAAAAAAGAAAAGGAATTCTAGAACTCTAGAAGTGTAGAACACTTACCTGGTGGTTGCGACATACTGTTTTTAAATATTAAATTTGCTTTTTTTTGCTTCTTTTTTGCTTCTTCTTTGCTTCTTCTTTTCCGACGATCACCGTGTTTTTTTCCGACGATCTTCACTTCTTGACCAAAAGTCCAAAACCCAGAAAATAAACCAAGAGAACACAAACCCGTAAACCGTATTTAAGAGAAATGAGAAATTTGAAAGATAAATATGAAAGAACCGAAGAAAATAAGATAGAGAGAGAGAGAGAGAGAGAGAGAGAGAAAATGAGAGAGTAATAGAGAATTAGAGATTGATCAAAAAAAAGAGGCGAAGAAATCTCAAAGAGGGGAAGAAAATCTGAAAGAAGCGAAGAATTTTTAGGGTTTTTTTAGGGTTTGGAAGGGAGAGGAATAGAGGATGAGAGATTGAGAGGGAATGCCGGATCGGATGAGAGAGAAAATGAGGTGAAGAAATGAGGCGTGTGAGGTTAAAAATAGGTTTATATACTAGGGATTAGGGTGGAGGTTTAGGGTTAGATTTCTGATTCAATCTCAACCGTTGGATTTAATCATTGAGTGGCTAAGATTCATTTTAGTGAGTTAATTTTAGATTTTTAGATTTATGATTTTAGAGATTAAAGAAATGAAGGGTCAAGGGCTCAGATTTAATATTAGCTAATCAATGGTCTCAAACCAAGATCCTTTACATATTTTTTTGACCAATGAACATCAAGAGTGACCAAGCACATGGATTTCAAAATCTCAATGGTTGGATTTACTCTTTCTCAAATCAAATGGTTAAGGTTAAGTCTTAAGAGTTGTTAAGACAAGTAATGCTTTTTTCTAGTCTTTATATTTATAATTCTACATTTTTATACCAATTGTAATTATAGTATTGATTTGTAAATTTGTTTAGTAATTAACTAATTACTAATTAGTAATATTATAAATTAATAAAAATTACAAACTTTAGAAGTTTAATACTTTAATTACTATTTTTAATTATAAACAAGATGATTCATGTAAAAATTATTATGAATGAATAATGATGTATTGATGTGAATTGTGAAACAGTGAAAGTAGAAACTGTTTACTGTTAAGTGTTAAGTATGAAATATGAATGACTGAATGTATGATTATTTAATTAATGAAATAGACGGATTCCTAGTATGACTTTTGATTAAGATCCACAACGATACGTATGATTAAGTTGCTATACGACGATTCACGATACGTATAGCAACTTAGTATCTTACTGTCTTTTAAGATCCAAAACTGAAACTAACATCAACGATGAAAGTCGATCAATCTATTCTAAATTTCTAATGATGCTTTGATTATTGTTAAAACCGTGTAATAACATCGATGATCAATCTTATGATCATTTGATGGTTTTGACTTTTGATTAATGTCGAAGACAATCAATCTTATGATCATTTGATTAATTAATTTATGTCAAGATTGTGAACCTTAACTTAACGAAATTCGATCATGTTCATCCTCTACTAATATAGTGTATGATTATGTATCATCTTCATATGACATATTGACATATTCGATTAAGTGATTAACGTTGATCATTGTTACTTCACTACTTGTTGAGTTGTTCCATGAACGATGAAAGTCTAACTCTTTTTGTTGCTATATAGTGACTCATTCAGACTTGAGAGTGTGTAAGTCACTAACTAACAAAATGTTTAAGTTTAATAGTCTATTGACTCTAACACTATAAGTCTATAATCAACAATCAGTATGGACTATGGAGTATGGACTTATGCCTTAAGCCCTTAACAACTTAAATGCTTAACCCTTATGGTTGTTAGTTGTTACTTGTTAGATGTTAGTTGTTACTTGTTACTTGAATATATATGTAATCATGAATAAGAATAAGTGAATAACCGATACTTAGGCAATAGGCCAATAGCCAATGCCCAATGGTGAATTGCCCAATAATATAAGTATTAAGTGCATAACTTATAAGTCTTACTTTAGTAACTTTAAAAATTAGTAATATAAGTATCAAACTATTAACGATTCAATGTATTATTACAAAGTTCACAATGACTCAATCAAAATTCACAATATTAGTATAATTACTATAATATATCACTATAAACTGTATAAAGTATAATCTATATCACAATATCACATGTTATAAGTTTATAACGTATAAGTTATAACAATCTCGACCCAAACCAAATCAATACGCCGCCGGTTTGAGATTTCAGCTGATCCAAGAACCAAGTCCTACCGAGATCCGATTTATTCCGACCTAAGTTATTCCGAAAGCCGATTTATTCCGACCCAAGTCATTCCGAAAGCCGATTTATTCCGACCCAAGTCATTCCGATAGTCGATTTCTTGAATACTCAATTAATTCCGAAAGTCGATTTATTCCGACCCAATTTATTCCGATATCGATTTCTTCCGACCCAAGTAATTCTGAAAGCCGAATTATTCCGACCCAAATCATTCCGAAGCCGATTTATTCCGACCCAAGTTATTCCGATATCGATTTCTTCCGACCCAAGTAATCCGAAAGCCGATTTCTTCCGACCCAAGTCATTCCGAAAGCCGATTTCTTCCGAACCAAGTCATTCCGAAAGCCGATTTCTTCCGACCCAAGTCATTCCGAAAGCCGATTTAGGCCGACTTCACCTTATTCCATTCCGACCCAAATTCACCCAACCCAGATACCGGCCGACCCAGTCTAAGCCGGCCCAGTTCCGACCCAGTTCCGAGATTCCCTCACCCAGTTGAACCCGACCCAAGTTCACCCGACCCACCCAGTTCCGACCCATGACACACTCTCACCCAGATTATTCCGACCCAAATCATTCCGACCCAGCTTGGGTCAACCCAAACCCAGCCAGTGACCCAGATTGACACCACTATTCCTCCCCCCTTTCCCTTATATGATAGAGATATTCTCTTATGTTTAAAAAAGTATTTTTGTAAAATAATATCTTAACAAATGTTATTAGGTATTTTTACAAATCTTGTTAGTTTCCTAATACAATTTAGAGTATCAACGTAACCCTATAAATATTGATTAATGGAATATAATAGAACATGGAGTTTACATTATGTAACATGGTATAAAGGGCAGATCAGATCAGATCTTGGGATCATCTTGAAAAATTCTCACTGGCGGTTGCTCGGTAGAGGTGGCAAACATGTTATACGAGTCGGTCGGTCATTTCGAGTTTGGTCATATTTGGGTAATCATTAAATACGGAATCCCAATCAGATTGTCCAATTACCTTATTAGGTGTTAGAACAGTTTTTTAGGTCTTGATTAGCAACATAAACATGTGAGGTGATGAAAGCATTAAAACATACAATCATGCATATGAATTTATTATATAGAATAAAAGAAATATAAAAAGAAGGGAGATTAGAGAAGAATGTACAATAGAGCGTTAATTCTTTGAAGATCTACATCATGACAAGTAAATTGTTAGTAAAACAAGAGATTAATTGGAATTGACCCTCAGGAATTATACCTTTAATTTGTCGCTTGGGTTTTGTATTACGGTATGCAGGATGATCAATCTTGAAGCTTCAATCAAATCAATGGAGTTTTAATGTAGTTTGAATGTGTGTTTGAGAGTGTTTATGTAGTATGAATGTGAGTTGTAAGTGTATTGAGAGGTATTAAGTTGTAGGGTAAAAGAATACGAAAACAGTGTAAAACGTTCGAAGAAATCCCAGCTATTTATAGGCAAAGGAATTTGAAAACGAAGTGAAGAGAAGTAAAAACCGCGCGTCTAATGTACAGCTCGTGCACTAGGCGCGCAGGTCGTAAAAGTACTTTAAATGTAGGGTCAATTAGTGTAAATATAGGGTGAGCAAAGGCATTGTTTCCCACAAGGAGGTCTAATCAATTACCAAATTAAGAAACTATAATATTATTAAGACAATCTAAATCGAGTGGGGAAATTTCCAAAACTAATTAAATACGTTAATTAAAACTAAGAGCGTTGAGAAAATAGAGTAAAGTATGAGTAATAGTTCGAGGTTTCAGGTTTCACCCTTTACTTCCTATAATGAAATTAAACTAGTTGTAGGGTAGTTGAAATAGCATATCACAATGATTGAATTTACCTATAACATGTTATCTCCTCTCCCAAGGTAGAAAACGTATATCTATACCAAGACAGGTTGGTTCGAGAACCCCTTGGTTAAAGGAAAGAGGGGTCCTGATTCTTATGTCTACTTCCGTGATCATAATAATTGATATAAACTCATTAAGAACAGGAATTCAAATAAAAGACTACCCCAAGTGTATAACTATTCCAAAATTATACTACTTGACGTTTGATAACCCCACAAACTAATATTGAACTTTCACTCCCGCTAATAATTCAATACCTTAAACATACAATCAATTGGCTAGATTAATAGTATGAAATAATAACAAGGTTATCAAATTGCAATTATAATAAGTCAAACCCAAACAACAAATAAAAAACATTGATTGAAATATAAAGACTACATCCCTAGCCTAAAACAAATAAACTTAGCAAGACATAACAACTAAATCAATCAAATTGAATAACAATGTAAAATCAATACTTGACATAGTAACTAGATAAAGTTTAGGAAAAATTGACAATAGAGATCTCAACTTTGGGTGATAATTTTTAAAAGGTGTGAACTATTGATTAACCTGTGTGGGTTCCAACTTTAGGGGGTCTTAACTTTTAGCGGGCCTTAGTGACTTGAAACTGGCTTAATAGGTCATAACTTGTAAAACTTGGGTCACACCAGAAGGGTTAATTGAGGGAGGGAAGTAGGAACTAGGTGAGATTTTTCAAAAAATCGTTAGTTTTAAGTCACCGAGGCCCCGCTAAAAGTTAAGACCCCCTAAAGTTGGGACCTATACAGGTTAATTAATAGTTTAAACCTTTTAAACATTATCGCTCAAAGTTCAGACCTCTATTGTCAATTTTTCCTAAAGATTAACCCTTGAACTAAATAAAGTAAAGGAAACAGAAGAAACTCCTGATAAGTATTTTGTAGATCGCAGTGGCGGCGGCTCTCCACTTCGTGTTCCTCCTCCTCGGCTGATGTGTCCTTCCTCTGTTTTATATTTGTCGTCCTCCTTCTCTTTATGCCCCTCCAAGAAGGGTTCTCCTTTTCTTTACTATTTCAATTTCGCCTCATTCTTCTGTCTTCGGCCCAGCACAAAGGATTTATTTTTCTCTTTTTTTTTTGTGTGTTTTGTATATAAGTTAGGTTTCTTCCTCATCTTATTTTCTTTTGCAAATTTTTACCTACAAAATAAAACAATAAAGTAACAAAAAAAAAAAATTTGCATACTCTTTATTAGAAATATTAAACAAGGCAAACTAACATGTACTCCCTCCGTTTCATTTTAATCTACACACTTTGACATTTTACACTATTCACAAATTTTAGTTTGACCATCATTTGTGATTTATACGCGGATGAAAATATAGTCATGTGTGATCTTGTTAGATTCATCATAACATGTATTTTATTAATTTGTACTTTTTATAATTTTTACAAATACAAAACTAAAGATATATGTCCTCAATGTTTTGCATTGGCATGCGTGAAAAGTGTAAGTGTGTAGATTAAAATGAAACGGAGGGAGTATAAGATTTGTAGTAATAGCATCAAGGAAAATAATTTATTAAGCACATTTTTCATATTTTAAATCGACTTTATTACCCAAGTAATTTGACTCATATAACGTTAAAATATAAGAAGAAAACCTAATATAAGCCCTATAACTTATACCAAAAAGTAATATATAAGGGCCAAGATGTATAAAATAGAGACTTATTAACAGGCTATGCGCTAGGCGCATATTTAGTGCGTCTCGCGCATTGGCTTTGTGTTTTTGGAAATTGTGTACGACATTGATGCTGCGCACGCGCAATATTCTGCGTCAAACCACTAGTAGAAAAAACCTTATACGTCACAACACAACAGATCCGGTTTTAACAAAACCGAATCCGTAAATCGTCCATTTTTTGGGAGGCAAAACGCGACAAATTTACTGATCCAGTTCTTTAGTGAGCCGGATCCGGTTTTCTGTTAACCGATCTGGTTCACTAAACCGGATTAGTTTGGGGTTCATATGCTATTTAAGACGTGGCCCACCCACCGCCCACCTCACATAATGAAACCCTAACCCTCTCTCACATCCCCCAATCCTCTCTCATTCTCTTACACGCTCTCACCCCAGCCCCCTAACAAAACCTAAACCTCTCTCATCCTCTCAGCCGTCAACTCTCTCTCCTCTCAGCCGTCGATTCTCCTCGGTGATTCTCTCTCGTCATCAATTCTCTCGTCGCTCACCGTACTCTCTCACACTCCTCTCAGTACTCGTTGTTGCTCGCCGTACTCTCTCACACTCGCCGTCGCTCGCCGTATTTTCATTCGTCGCCGCCTTGGTCTTCTCTCCTCGATATTTTTGTAATCTTAAATTAGATCTAGGCTTTATTTTTTTTTTTTTCATTTTGATTTTCGTTTAGATCTAGGCTTTAATTTTTTTTTTCGTTTTGATTTTTGTTTATTTGTTGATTTTCGTTTAGATATAGGATTTTTAATTATTTTTTGTTTTGATTTTTGTTTTGATCTAGGCTTTGTAATTTCTTTTATTTATGATTTTCGTCTATTTGTTGATTTTTGTTTAGTTCTAGGCCTTGTAACCTTTTTCGATTTACTTTCTATCTTGATTTATTTTGTAATTTCTCATTATTAATTTGGTCATATTTATAATTCTTGTCAACCGTTCGTATTTAATTGCGATTTAGAGTTATATTCTTCAAATTTGTGAATTAGTAATTCATCCTCCTGTTAGTTTCATTCTAATTTGATTTATCGAATGTTTTGTCCTCGATATGTTTGGATTCGTGTGAATTACGTTGGCTGGGCTATTTGTGGATCAAAACTAAGCTGATGCGACTTTTACTAAAAATCGGATTAGTTATCCAGTCAGCTGATCCGATTTTTGGTGAAAACCTGATCAGTTGACTAGTCAACTGATCTGGTTTTCAACCGGACCAGTTGACTTTTGTCAACCGCTCCGAGCGCAACCGCTTAAGACCAAAAACGGATCTGTAAGGCCTATTTTGACCATAGCGGTTGAATTTTTTTCCACTAGTAACACAATGTTAATCTGGCCGATTTTTTATCGTCTTAAGATTCTTTTTTATCCTTTGAAATCCGAAATCAGCTATCTTTAGGAATAAAATAATTTGATTTTCGAAATATCCTTTAAAAACTAATTGTCGGGAATTTATTAATACTAAAATATTAAAATACAATAATTAATTATCAGGATAAATTAATTGGGCCCTTTAAATTTGGCTTGAATTGTTTTAAACCAATAAATTAAATAGACTTTAAATTTTCTAAAATATTTTGGGCTTAGCTTTTCATATTGCTATTCCTTTGGACCGGACCAATTAGGACGACGATATGTTTATTGGGTACTCCATGGGGAGACACGATTTTGTGTCTACAGTTATGATCATGTCTACATCAGTCGAAACGTCCAATTTCATGAGTCTGTTTTTCCGTTTCGGAAACTTGTAACAGTGTCTCCTTTGGATGACACTAATCCGCGCTCCTTAAACCCTTCTTTGTTTCCCACCATTGTCACCCCATCCTCATCTTTGGGCCTTGTTTGGAAACCAACTGTTGCGCTGCTTCTTTCTTCTCTGTCTGCATCTCTCTCTTTAGACTGTTCGAGTCCTCTGAGTCTCTCCCCCCCTCTCGTCTCTCAAGTTGCGTATACTGGGCTACCTGTCCCTCTAGCGCCTGCTGCAGCGTCTAATGTGGCTGCATGATGTTATGGTTTTATATAGTGTTTTTCCCCCTGTATTTGAGCTAAAATGTGTATCAATGGTGCTCTTAGGAGCCATTTTATGCTAACTCTCTCCATCTAGTTGTGGTTTTCTGTTCTGTGTCTGATTGCAGGTTTTAGGGAGTTATCTCTCTATTTTCTACCACTATCTGACCATTACACTGGACTGGAGAGGTTCGAAGACATATTTGATGAGTTCCGAGGTCCCGAGAATGCTTTTCGAGGCCTTGGACAAAAGAAGAAGTGAATCTTTGGCGTCTAAAGCCAAGAGATGGCTAAACGGTGCCTCGCCCAACTCCATCGGGCTCCTGATGCCCAATCGGGCGTCCATCATGGCGCAGAAAGTGTTTGTTGCGGGCCCGATCGGGCGACGTTGCCCGGTTGTTGTATCGTTGTCTAGCCCGATCGGGCGAGATGGCCCGATATCATCGGGCATGTTCGAGGATGTTCGAAGCTGTTGCGTTGAGGCTCGCGCGCTAATCCTTGGCGAACTACCATCGCCCGACTTCATCGGGCAAGATAGCCCGACAGCATCGGGCGCTAGGCGAGAGCGTGCATACGTCTGCGGAGCTGAGCTGAGCGCTGAACATCAAGATAGCCCGACAGCATCGGGCGGCAAGGCCCGACTCCATCGGGCGGCATGGCCCGACTCCATCGGGCGTGGTCTGCTTTTGAGCGCTGCTACTATTTTTTGTGCCCGACTTGATCGGGCTGACTTGGCCCGATCGAGCTTCTCTTCCGCGCGCTCATTTAATGAGTTTCGGGCTACTTAGTATAAATAGGAAAGTTAGAACATTTATTAGAGATCTTTGTTTTAGCCCTTATTTTTGATAGTTTTCTCTAGAGAGTTATTCAAGAACCCTAGTTTATTGCTTTTCATTGTGGATTCAAGATCGAAACTTTGGATTATTCTCAAGTTCAATATAGTTCTTTAATTTGGTAATCTTCTTCCTTGTTTTCTCCATTATTATTTGTTTTTTTCTATTATTGATTAGATTAGTTTCTTAATTATTTGCAATAGTTCAAAGTATGAATTTTTATATGGCTTTTGTTATTGTTTTCCCAAATATGAGTGAGTAGTTTTATTTCTAGGATTGTGGGGATCTATGTATGCAATGAGGGATTGATAGATTAGTATAATTACCCTTTATTTCAATTGTTTCCTGTGATTGAATCGTTCATGCTAGATTTATGAATTAGGCCTGCTTTATATTTCTATTATCGCAATATTGGATCTACTTCGAGAGGAGAGATTTCGTATAGGCTTTCAATCATTAGGCATAGTGATCCTTGACCATGCGAGAGCGGCTAGGTGATCTTTGAGGGAGGTAATGTTCGAGAGAAATTACATGTGCCCTAGATAAATTGACTTATTGGGTAATTATTATTCGTCTCTGATTTCCTGAATTGTATGCATAGTGATCCATAGTCCTAGTTTTTTATTAATCGATTCTTACCTTCATACATAAGTTTTGTCATTTGCCTATTAGTGTAGTCACACACCCCTTTTCAACTGATTTAGTTAGTATAATATTAGAATTCAGATATAATACTATAACTTTCTCCCTGTGGATTCGATCCTAACTTCCCTGACTACTTGTTAGTGGACCTTAGGTTATTTTTGATAAGGTGATACGACTTTAGCCTGTCAAATTTTGGCGCCGTTGCCGGGGAGACGGTTTATTTTTATTTTGTCTGAATTATAGTATTACACTAACCTCTACTCCGAAGAACACCTGTTCTTTGGAGCATCTCACGTTTGTTTTAGTGTTTTTGATGTATGAGTAGGAAATTGAAATCCCCAGATCTCATTCCATTTGACCCGGAGATTGAAAAGACTGCTAGTAGACTCAAAAAGACAACTAAGCAAACCAAGTTGTGTGCAGGGACACCTTCCCAAAAGACACCTTCTCCACCATCTTCACCACAAAAAGACTTCCCTGTCTCACCTATTACTGCTAGAATGGGTGACGAAGCTAAACCGACCTTCAGAGATTATGCACAACCATCTCCTGATAATGTGCCCACTGGGGTACGGTTGCCTACTATTGCTGCTGCAAACTTTGAAATCAAGTCTCGCGTTCTGAATATGGTTCAGAATAATCAGTTTGCTGGGTTACCATCTGAAGACCCAAATCAGCATCTGCAGCGGTTCTTACAATGTTGTGCTACTCAGAAGCAAGCTGGTGTTACTGCTGATGAGATGAAACTCATCTTATTTGGTTTTTCTCTGTGCGACAAAGCTCTATTTTGGTATAATAAGTTGCCTTCCACCATCACCACCTGGGCCGAGCTCTCAAAGATTTTTCTCATCAAGTGGTACCCTTACCAAAAGACTGCAGATATGCGTCATGAGATAGTGACTTTCACCTAGGATCCTGGAGAGTCACTATATGAAGCTTGGGAAAGATTTAAAGATCTGCAGCGTCTTTGTCCCCATCATGGTTTTGACAAGTGGTATCTGTACCACATTTTCTACACTAGAGTTGATGCAGATACGAGACGGGTAATTGATGGAGCTGCTGGTGGGTTCTTCATGGATAAAGCCGTAGACGAAGGGTATGAACTTCTGGAGAAACTCACGTCTAATCAAGCGTCTACTATCCGTTCTTCGATGACAAAGGGAGGCAAACATGATGTTGAAGCCATTTCTTTACTGACCGGACAACTAGCTGCTCTTCACCAGAAGATTGATTCTTTGAAGCTAGGTAACAATTCCTCCCCTCACATGAGTGTCAATGCTATGGCTAGTGTTTCTGGGTACAATGCTTTCATCTGTGATGCTTGTGGGATAACTGGACATAACTCTCAAGAGTGCCCCTCTCTCTCACATTCTAGTGAGCCCGTGCACGCATTACAGTCACCACACAAGCCGCAGTTCGATCCCTACTCCAATACATATAATCCTGGGATGCGAGATCATCCAAATCTCTCGTATAGGAGTAATAACGTGATGAATCCACAACAACAACATTACCCTCAACAACAACAATATCAACCACAAGCTCCTCCTGGATATCAGAGAACTCAGTTTCAACAGCATCAATCTACACCTCCTTCAGACCCAGCTATTGCTGAACTCAAAAGTTTAATGTTGCAGATGCAGAAAGGTATTATTTCCTTTCAAGCAGATACCAGGTCTTAATTTGAGAGCCTGCATGCTCAGAATAAGCTACAAGGGACACACAATAAGATGTTGGAGTCACAAATTGCTCAGCTGGCTAGTTCATCTGCTAGTAGGCCATCTGGGTCACTACCTTCGCAACCAATGCAACCCAGGGACACCGCCAATGCTATCACCCTTCGCAGTGGAGTGCAGTACGATGCTCCGGCAATGCTAGAGGTGGAATCACCAAAACCACGAGAAGTGCCTGAGGATGCTGAACCTCAAGTAGAGCAAGGAGCTGCAGACAAGACTAAAGAGGTGACTAAGGAGAAAACTGTGCCTCCGGTGATCAAGCTACCATTCCCCGAGCGGATGCTCAAGAAGAAACTCGACCACCAGTATGGTAAGTTTTTAGAGGTGGTAAAGAATCTGCAGGTAACAGTTCCTTTTACTGAATTATTAAATCAGGTGCCTACTTATTCTAAATTTTTGACAGAACTGTTGATGAGGAAGCGGACACTCAATGAGGTGGAGACTGTGGCTTTTACTGCTGAATGCATCGCTCTTTTACAAAACCAGTCTCCACCTAAATTGAAAGATCCAGGGAGTTTTTCTATCCCCTGTCACATTGGCACCATATTTATTGACAAAGCTTTATGTGATTTAGGTGCCACTGTAAGTGTCATGCCTCTTTCTATCTGTAAGCAACTGAACATGGGCGAATTAAAATGTACTACCATTACTCTGCAAATGGCTGACCGTTCTGTGAAATATCCCTTAGGTATATTAGTGGACGTTCCTGTTAGAGTAGGTAAATTCTTTATCCCTGTGGACTTTGTTATATTAGACATGGCCGAAGACACTCAAACACCCATTATCCTTGGGAGACCTTTCCTCCATACTGCTGGGGCGGTGATAGATGTTAAGAGTGGGAAACTGACACTGACTGTGGGGGATGATAAGGCCATGTTTAGCGTAAACAATGCACCTAAAAGCCCAATGCTAGAGGAATCATGTTATAGTGTTGTTGTTGTTGATGAACCGCTCCATGATTGCATGCCTCATTCCCCCTCCCATGCTACTTCAAATGATGTGCTTGCTTTAGAGTCTATTGCAGGTGATGAGCATTTTTTAAAGGTTTTCAAGACTCACAAAAAGACCATTGGCTATAGCACTGATGACTTGACAGGAATCCACCCTGATCATAATGAGCACCGCATTCATCTATAAGAGGACCACCACACTAGTTAGTAGTGTTTTTCTTTTTGTTTTTATTGTTTTCCTTTTTGTTTTACTGCTTTTTAGGATAGTTAAGGTAGTTTAATCGCTTTGAAAAAAAAAAATTGAAAAATCACAAAAAAAAAAAATGAAATATTGCTGAAAAAACACAAAAATACGAGTTGAATTCGAATAGTTTGATTGCTTCCATGTGCCCCGAACTTATTTTGAAAAATGATTTAACTCATTATACTGGATAGTCGGGCATTTGTGATTGAGACGTTGTGATGTGATCTTTGACTGCCTTGATCTTGAGTGAATTTTGTTGATAAAGCGCCTATTTTAACTGCATGCTTGAATTGGTTAGATTGTGAGGATTCATTCTTGCCCTCGGATTTATCTCTATATCCGATATATTCTTGTGTGTTAGTTCCTCATAGCATTCTTATCTTGGTTTTGGCATTGTACTCGTTGAGTTCTGGTAACTTTAGGCATGTGCTGTGATAGAGGCGTTCATTTGAATAATTTTAAGCCTCAGAGTTGTTTAATGAATTTCCCCCTAGCCCCGCTGAGCCTAATGACTTCCTTTTGGATCTATATTAAACCACATTACACACCTTGAGCCTTTACATTGACTATTGTCCCAACCCTAGCTTGGGGGAGCATTTGTTAAGTTTATATCATATTGTGTGGTCGATTCCGTAGGGCGGTTGGAAAATAATGATATGTTTGTACAAAGAAAAGAAAGAAAAAGAAAAATAAAGTGAAAGAAAGAAAGAAAGAAAAATTTGATAGTGAAAAATCTAAAAAATTTCTATGATCTTCACTCGTTAACTTTCAAAAGTGTTGGAAATTATGTTGAAAATGACAATTATTGGTTGGTTCGTGAAACTTCAAGAGTTGATTATTATCTTGGTTAAGTTGTTGATGCCATGGGAGTTGTTTCTACCACACCTAGTCCTACTAGTGTTTTTTGCTCCCCTTTCTTGGCTTTTCCACCACATTTCCTAAATAATTTCTGTACCTTTACCCGAGCCCTATTACAACCCTGAGAAAGACCTTTTGAGCACATGTTTGATTGTTTATTGGAATAATACCGAGTCAATATGCCAAAGTTGATTAAGTTTGTTATTTGAGTCGACCTGATTAGGATGAGCGATATTATACCTTTTTAAACACATGAGAGTGTGAGTGGGAAGGGCTATTATGGTTGGGTTGGTGAGCGATCGGGCACATATTTTGCCTGCCAAAAAATTGAGAGGAGTGACACCTCGGTGAGCACCTTTTCAAGATTTGCACGATATGTAGGGCAGCTGCGTTTGATGGTTTACTTAGTGATTGGTAGTCAGGTGATCTGAGCAACTGAACTTGAATTTTGCTTGCTTGAATGATTTTGAGTTGGAAATAATTGAGTTTAAACTTTTCTATCTGAGGGGTGAAGCAATCCTATTCTTATTCCTGTTGTGCTTTGCTTGAGGACAAGCAAAGGTTTAGCTTGGGGGAGTTTGATGTTATGGTTTTATATAGTGTTTTTCCCCCTGTATTTGAGCTAAAATGTGTATCAATGGTGCTCTTAGGAGCCATTTTATGCTAACTCTCTCCATCTAGTTGTGGTTTTCTGTTTTGTGTCTGATTGCAGGTTTTAGGGAGTTATCTCTCTATTTTCTACCACTATCTGACCATTACACTGGACTGGAGAGGTTCGAAGACATATTTGATGAGTTCCGAGGTCCCGAGAATGCTTTCCGAGGCCTTGGACAAAAGAAGAAGTGAATCTTTGGCGTCTAAAGCCAAGAGATGGCTAAACGGTGCCTCGCCCAACTCCATCGGGCTCCTGATGCCCGATCGGGCGACGTTGCCCGGTCGTTGTATCGTTGTCCAGCCCGATCGGGTGAGATGGCCCGATATCATCGGGCGTGTTCGAGGATGTTCGAAGCTGCTGCGTTGAGGCTCGCGCGCTAATCCTTGGCGAACTACCATCGCCCGACTTTATCGGGCAAGATAGCCCGACAGCATCGGGCGCTAGGCGAGAGCGTGCATACGTCTGCGGAGCTGAGCTGAGCGCTGAACATCAAGATAGCCCGATAGCATCGGGCGGCATGGCCCGACTCCATCGGGCGTGGTCTGCTTTTGAGCGCTGCTACTATTTTTTGTGCCCGACTTGATCGGGCTGACTTGGCCCGATCGGGCTTCTCTTCCGCGCGCTCATTTTATGAGTTTCGGGCTACTTAGTATAAATAGGAAAGTTAGAACATTTATTAGAGATCTTTGTTTTAGCCCTTATTTTTTATAGTTTTCTCTAGAGAGTTATTCAAGAACCCTAGTTTATTGCTTTTCATTGTGGATTCAAGATCGAAACTTTGGATTATTCTCAAGTTCAATATAGTTCTTTAATTTGGTAATCTTCTTCCTTGATTTCTCCATTATTATTTGTTTTTTTCTATTATTGATTAGATTAGTTTCTTAATTATTTGCAATAGTTCAAAGTATGAATTTTTATATGGCTTTTGTTATTGTTTTCCCAAATATGAGTGAGTAGTTTTATTTCTAGGATTGTGGGGATCTATGTATGCAATGAGGGATTGATAGATTAGTATAATTACCCTTTATTTCAATTGTTTCCTGTGATTGAATCGTTCATGCTAGATTTATGAATTAGGCCTGATTTATATTTCTATTATCGCAATATTGAATCTACTTCGAGAGGAGAGATTTCGTATAGGCTTTCAATCATTAGGCATAGTGATCCTTGACCATGCGAGAGCGGCTAGGTGATCTTTGAGGGAGGTAATGTTCGAGAGAAATTACATGTGCCCTAGATAAATTGACTTATTGGGTAATTATTATTCGTCTCTGATTTCCTGAATTGTATGCATAGTGATCCATAGTCTTAGTTCTTTATTAATTGATTCTTACCTTCATACAAAAGTTTTGTCATTTGCCTATTAGTGTAGTCACACACCCCTTTTCAACTGATTTAGTTAGTATAATATTAGAATTCAGATATAATACTATAACTTTCTCCCTGTGGATTCGATCCTGACTTCCCTGACTACTTGTTAGTGGACCTTAGGTTATTTTTGATAAGGTGATACGAATTTAGCCTGTCACTGCACCACCTACTGAGTCGTGCACGCGACACGCCTACCAAGCACCATGCTTTTGCTGGACATCATGTGCCACCAGGTAGTCTCGCTCCTTTTGTCAGTTCCCCGTCTCTCTCGTCCAACCAAGTGGTCGCGTCGTCTCATGTCATGTCCATTCTCCTTTCTCGTGTTGGTAATGTGCATCACTGCGTACTCGTGCCAAGGATGGCATCTTCAAACCCAAAACCATTTTCAGTTTGAGTACTGTTGAGCCTGATCCCACTTGTTTCACCAAGCTAGACTAACAAAATTCTAAAATGTCACCAAGCCATAGCAGAGGATTTGGATGCATTAATGGCTAATAAGACTTGGGATTTGGTTCCATTTGATGCTTCAAAAAACTTGGTCGGCTCTAAATGGATTTATATATAAGATACTATGCAATTCTGACGAGTCTGTTGAACGATGTAAAGCTTGTTTGGTTGCTCAAGGGTTTAAACAGCAAGTGGGTGTGTATTACTTTGATACTTTTTAGGCCTGTTGTCAAATCCACCAGACCACCACTATTCGGTTGGTTCATTCGGCAATTAGATGTCAAAAATGTCTTTCGTTATGGTCTCCTCACTGATACATGAGGCAACCCGGCCTGCAAGTTTTGTTCATCCCGAATACCCTCCGATATTTGTCATTTGTATTCAGGTATTCAGGTTGTGTGTACATCTTCTGGTCTCTTTCTTTTACAACAAAAGTATGTGACTGACCTTCTTCGTAAATTTCATCTTCACACTACTAAACCTACCCGAACGCATTTACCTACTCGCACCACTGTTTCCTTTAGTGATGGTGAATTTTTGTCTGATCCTTCTTACTATCGTATTAGGGTTGGGTGGGCCTTACAGTACTTGACAATGGACCTAATATTACTTACATTGTGCTTTTAGTTTCTCAATTTATGCATGCACCCCACACATCTCATCTTTTGGTTGTCAAGCGTATATTCAGGTACATGCAGGGTACTGCGGCTTATGGTTTTTGGCTTCGATCATGTTGTCGAATTACTATTGTTGCTTACTCAGATGTTGGGTGGGTTGATTATCCAGATACCTCCCGTTCTACTATGGGATATGCTGTTTTTCTTGGTAACAACCTTATATCCTGGTGCTCTAAAAACAACCCACAATGTCCAAGTCTTCCAATCCACTAAGGCAGAGTATCGGGTTGTCACTTACGTTGTACATGATACCATTCTCACTGAGTTGGGTCTTCTTATTCACCACCCCGTTAAGCTCTTTTGTGATAATGATTCTGCTTCCTATTTGGTTGTTAATTCTTTTCAGCATGATCGTAGCAGCCATATCACTATTGATTATCACTTTGTTCGGGAGCATGTTGCTTATGGTGATTTGGTTGTTAATTATATGTCCCTACTCAATTCTAGATTGCTGATATGTTTACTAAGAGTCTTAGTGGTTAGTGCTTTGAGTTTTTTACATTCCAATGCACGTGGTTCCCTCTACACAGATTGTGGGGGTGTAATAGTAGATTATATAGCTAAGGGTATTATTGCACTATATAATCTATATTTTTAATATAGAGTGTTACGGAAGCAGTTCTCATAATTACACATAAAGCATAATGTAATAAATCAATGAGTTATTCTATATAGGTTTCATATATTCTTTATGTAATCACCTCCTTCAAAACTTTGCTTTTTTTTTTTTTACAGTATTGAAACTCTCCTTGATATTCGCTGTTTAACAAGGATTGATTTGTTGAAAGACTAAAACAATGTATAGAAGAGGTAGATGGGTGATGATTTACCGAACGATGATTAGAGAGAGAGAGCATGAATTAATTACGAACTAGCCTTATATGCATGCTTTGCATGCGGTGACGTTTTTTTACTTAGTGCTGTTATTCAGTCATAAAATTACATAAAATTGGTCGGTCGATTATAATTTTAATTGAATCATTATTGTAGACACGTATGATTTACCCACATTATGTATGGTTTTAAGAATGATTACTTTTATTTTCGATTTTAAAAATTGCATTGATTGTATTATTTTTAACAGAATTTGCACTTACATAACATTTTTTGTAAAATTTTAGGTGTCTTTTTCTCTTCGCATTATGTGCCTTTTATTTTTATATTGACGGTTATTTTATAACCAAAAGTGCGAATTTTTTATTGTAATTTTGTATTGCCTTTTAAATACTATTGTGTATTTACGGTTGTGAGTAATACTCATTCTTTTGAAAAAAATTTACTACTTATGTTTATCTAACACAATACTGTTTTTGTAAATTTAGTAGGGAAGCACGTGTTGTATGCCAAGATAAACAAATTGCATACTTAATTAAAAGTATATAACGCGCCACAAATCGTAAAAGTTGTGATGTTTCTAGCCTCTTGAGTGTTTTTTAAGTGTTTATAGTTGAAGATGGGATTTTTTTTAAGATACAACATTCTAGATATTGTAGTTATTCAATGTATTACTCAATATTTTGTATATTGTGTATGGTTTAGTACATGGTAACTTTCCATTTTTAATTTTCTTTGTCAAACGTGATATTAAATATGCCTTGATTGTGGTTGAACTTTAAATTTGTTGATATGCATTGATTGAGGAAGATTTTGAGTTGATTGAGAATTCATTTTGGAATGTTTTGTATATGATTATTATTTATTATGTGTGGTGTTATTATCTCTTATTATTGAGGGTAGAGTTGTAATTTAATAGAGCGGACACCATTACTCCCCCCTTCACTTATATAATAGAGATAAAGTTCATTATTATGCAATTTTGGATTATAAGGAAGCAATATGACAATAAGTCAATCTATCTAGGGATCATGTGAATTATCTTGATAATCATCTCCTTCAAATCTCATCTCCTACACATTCTTGGACTAACAAGTAGAAGGGCACCTACATGGGGTCATGTGTAGCACGTGCCCCACCTAATTTTTTTTTGGAAAAACTGAGTTCCGGGGGGAAATAAAATATAAAAGAGCAAACTACAAGGTGCATATGTGTAATGATTAGCTATTTAAGATCCCCTCTTTGACTTTTTGTTAAATGAAAGAAAAAAAGCAATTTCCTAGACTAAAACCCAAAAAGTATTGTCCCGTAAAAAATCCAAATAAGTAATGTTCTGACTCTAACTAAAGAGAGAAAAGAAACAAAAATACTAAATTGAATATTCCTATAATAAAATTGTTAATACATTCAATTATTGATGATTGCTCTAATCCAACTAAACTTATCAATCCGAAAATCATAAGTTTCCTTACAGACCTTCTGGAGTAACAATTCATCGATTTAGCCAAAAATGATAAAACATTGCAAATAATTTAATAAGGAATTACATAACTTTTCGAGAGTTATTCTATGATTGTTGGATTTGTTTAAACTTTAGTATGCTATTGCATCGGTTGATTTCGGAGCCCCTCTAAATATACAATCCTGAATCCGCCTGATGACAAGGATTAAGTTGCCTATTGTTGAAGCATATGCATAATTTTAGTCTGTATATAGTTGTTAAGTATTATAAACTTAATAAACAAATTTAGCTTAACTTGATCACAAAAGATAATTATATCTACGAAATTAGATCGTTCTATTTAATCCCTAATAAACACACATAAAATCCTAGTAATTGAACTACTTGTTGCCTTGTTGGTGCCTTTAATGGGTGTATATATCAAGGTCTCACTTGCCTATTCCAAGTTTTCACCATTGACGAGCGAGTAATAGAGGATAGAGGGAAAAGGCGTGAATCTTGGAGAAGATATGAAAATAGAAGGTGCAGAAACCCTAGATTTTGGGAGAATCGTAAAATCTAGGATCAGTCGGGTATCACACTGGAAGAAGGGGACAAAGAATAAGATATGGAGTGACTAATATTGAAAGTAATGGCTATATTAACAGATAATCATTATTAATGTCACTTTTTCAACAAATTCTTGAATGAGGTGGGTACACAATAAATTATTGTAAGATAGTGATAAATTTTTACCCTGAATGAGTAACTTATATAGAAGTAACCCATTTAAGGTAAAAAATTATATGTCAGACATGGGTAACTTTTGGCCGAAAACGAGTCACTTTTTACTTATATAGAAGTGACTCATTTAAGGTAAAAACTTATTTTCTTAAAAAAAGACCCCCTTTCACTTAAGAAACGATCTGATTTGACAAGAAAAATGGCTCATTTTGGCTAAAAATGAAGTGGTTTTACAAAATGTTATTGTGCACCCGAATTTTTAAACAGACATACAAAGGTATTTTATATATAACTAGTCGTATATGCACGCGATGTGTGCGTCAACAACCTTATGTAGCTATATGTAAGAATGAATAAATTTTTTAATCCAAAATTATTTTGTTAGTGATGTAAATTATTGACGTTCTTTTGTAGATGTTATTATCTTTTTAAATTGAAGGTTATCGTTTTTTAACTGTTCAATACCGTCACTGAACTTTGTAGATGATTTAATAATTCCTTGTCAACGGCTTTAGTATAGTTCTATAACGGTTGTAAATGTTGATAAACCATATTGTTTGAACTTTGTAAATACGAAGTATTATGTTGTTAGGATATATCGCTAATTTTTTTATTGAAGATTCTAATTAATTTCGTGAATTGATTGTGTCAATCTATTTTGTCAAGTTATTAAAGCTTATTGCATATTCCATTTTTTACTTATTCCATATGGCAAGATGCATGATTCTCATTTTTTTATTTTTTTGTAAAAAGAAAACGTTGTTTTAAATTATCAAAGGGTATTCTAGTCATTTTAAAAGGGGACACCGTACCTCCTCCCTTGGCTTATATAATAGAGATAAGAAAAGCATTGGTGCTTCGGTTAAAAAACTTGTAAGATGGGGGAATAATCAAGAATGAGGGTAAAAGACCGTTGAGGACGGCCAGGTGCTCAAAGAATGCCACGAGACCTACAAAAACAAGAGTTAGACTACCCCGGGGGTGTTTCCGGGATCGCCCCTCCGACGCTCAAGTCAGTGATGGAACTTAGCAGTTAGTATTGAGTGGTAGGTGTAGAATTCATCACCTCAATAAATGGGGAACTGTATCCTATATATTTATAGGTGTTGGGAAATGTGAAAACCGTTTGCTAGGCTGGATCAGAGTCCGGGCTGGGCTAGGGACCTTTGGAGGACTGGCCTGTGAGCGTAGCGGGGCAATATCATATTTTTACTAGGAGTTGGGGGGCCCAGAGATATATTTGGCCCAAACATTAGCCCCACGCGAAATGCGGGAAGGGCGACACCTCCGGATTTATGTGTTTTGCGGAAAAATCTTGCGTCTCCACAAGACGTTGGGGTTTAATGTGGCCCAAACATGATTCAAGAATCTTTGGAACTTGCTAGAGACGTTGAGCCATGATCGAGGGGCCTAGGGTAAATGAGCCATATGTACTTCGAGAGGTAGCTTTAGACCATGTTTGAGGTGCCTAGGGGCCAATGAGCCCCATGCGCCTCGAGAGGTAGCTTTAGACCATGCTCGAGGTGACTAGGGGCTAATAAGCCCCATGTACCTTGAGTGATAGCTTTTCCGCTTGCTCGAGGTGTTCAGGGGCTAATGAGCCCCATGTACCTCTAGTGATAGCTTTTGCGCTTGCTCGAGGTGTTTTGTAATACCCCGATTCTTAAGCACTTTTAATTTAGTGTTAATCAAAATTATTAACTTAATTATATTTCAAAAATTCTTATTTCATTTGAGTTTGGGATATTTGTAGTGTTTGTAATATATTTAGTTATTTAGTTTTATGAAATTATTATTATTAATTATATTTTTGGATTTTTAATAACCAAATGAATTGAGTGGTCGGTGTTAGGCTATATATGTCGAAGTTTCCTTATTTGGGAACTAAACTTTTTAAAAACTAAAATAAAACCCCCCAAACCCTCCCTTAGTCGGTTTAAGGAGGATACCAAAACCCCAAATTCTTTCTCTCTCTTGTTATTTTCTCACACCCAAAGAAACCCCAAACCCCAAGTTTTCTCTCTCCTGTTTCTTCTTTCAACCCCCCGGTCTCTGTTCTCGCTCACCTGCGTCGTCGCCTTGCCGGCGTTCCTGAAGCTCGTCGGAGCTTCCTTTTCAGTGTGCGGTGCTGCTGCTGTGCTAGCTCCCCTGTCGCGTCTTCTCTCCTCTTCATCGCGGTGGTGCGTGCTGTGCTGTTCGTGCCGTTGCCGCTGTTGTTCCCCGCTCTCCTTTCTCCTCTTTTTGGTGGTGGTTGTTATGGTTGTTGCGTCGCTGCTCTATTCTTCTACGTCACTCCTGCGCCGCCTGTGTTGCTGTTGTTGTTGGTCACCACCGCTGCATGGTGGTGCTCCTGCCTTCTCCTTCCTCCTTGAGCTAATGCTCTAGTTTGGTACTCCCCCTTTTCCTAATTCAACTTTTCTATTGTGTAATTGCATATTTTTAAAGCTTTTAATTGTTGAATTATGAAATTTAAGGTTAATATAATTACTTGATGATATGGTTGATTTTTTGATGTGTTCCATTCCCTGCCGTTTGAATATTGGGATTTAAGTATTGGATTGAAATGCATCAGTTCCTGGTTGAATTAACCTTAAATGATGATTACTTATTCTTTTGATGTTGTTGTGTTCCTTGAAATTATGAACGAAGAATAGTAATTTTGATTATGGATTGTGAAGGTTTAATGTGGTATGTGATGTTGAATGTGGTTTGGAGGTTCAAATTGAATAATGTTGTGCTTGATTATTGTTTTGGTTGTTGTTGATTATGTTGAGGGTGCAATGAGTATCAATTAAGATTTTAGTCATTATGAAGCTTAATGTGAGATTTGAATTAAAGATAATAGTAATGTTATATATAGAGTTAAATTATGAATCTATGATACGTTATTAATTCATTGATGCGTCAAAGTATTGGATGAGTGAATCTCACATTAATGTTGTTAATAGAATTCTTTTAACTTAATAAAGCAAGATGATTAGTTAGAGTTCACTTAAAGTCATTATGAAGGTTGTATACAAAGAGAATAAATGGAGTTTTGTTATAAAGTCAGCTTATCTGATTAGAGTCAACCGTAATGAGTTAACTCGTGAGTTTAAACATGTAAGTGAATATGGAATTGCAAGTTACCTCAAGATGCCTCGAGTATATGTTGAGTGGTTTCTAGTAGGAACGAGTTCGACTCGTTCTATGTGATCATAAGTTTGGCTCGTTAATGGTTTGTTATTGGTTATGTTAATTAGAGTTCAAGTGATGGCACAACTTGGATCACATTTAGTTATTTTAAATTAGTCTTTCAAGGAACATTGAATTATGGAGTTTTAAAAGTTAACTCTCGTCAGAGAACCTCTAACAAGAGAACTATGATCATTCTGGTTAATCTTTCATTGAGTTTAAAGTAGTTTAATGATGCACACACAAAATGACTCACCGTTACCGAACAAGTATGTCTTATGTTTCTTGCAATGAACTGAAAGTATGTATAAGTGACTTATATGTATTATGAATGGCGAAAAGTGAATTATATACTAAGAAATGATATATGTGAAACCTATATGTTATCAAAAGAGTCTTATGCTATGTCTTGTAAATGATCCTGAAACTATGAGAAGACTATGATGACATTTCTGCTATGTATGCTAGAAAGTACCTAAAGTTATGCGATATAATTATAATATCTGATTATGCAAAAGTATATGTTATGAACATGATTATGAATATGTCATGCTTGTGATTACTTTCCATGATTATGATTACGATGATGTAATGTAATTATGGTTATGTTATGATTAAGATATGTTCCATGATTATGATTACGATGATGTAATGTAATTATGGTTACGTTATGATGATGATTACGTTTCATAATTACGATTACGGTTATCTAATGTAATTGTGGTGCGTAAAAGTAACGAAACATGATAAATCTAAGTGAAAGATGGTTGGCAGTATTTGGGCACCGAAAGTGTCACCTATGTTGTGGCCGCCTTTCTGTTAAAAATGTGGGCAACGAAAGTGTCTCCTATGTTGTAGCCGCCTTTCTATATGTTCTAGGGAGACGTCTCTGGTTCATAATCTGGGCACCGAAAGTGTCAACTATGTTGTGGCCGCCTTTCTGTATGTTATGGGCAGACGTCTCTGGTTCATAATATGGGCACCAAAAGTGTCACCTTTGTTGTGGCCGCCTTTCTGTTGGGCGCCGAAAGTGTCACCTATGTTGTGGCCGCCTTTCTATAAGTTATGGGGAGACGTCCCTTCTGTTATACTTGCCAAGTTACCAAAATGATTAAGAAAAATTAAAAGATAAGGATGAACCTTATGATATGAAACGAAATATTTGTTATGTAGATGATTTTATGATTTAATAATGCTATAAAGTATGATGACTTTAATGTTACGAAAGTATGATTATGATTGCGATTATGTTCTATGATTTCACACATTATGTTATCGATGTTTGGATTAGGAAATGTGGAATGTTTTACGAATATGATGATTAGTGATGTTATGAACGAATTCTATGAAATAATTATGTTGTTACAAAACTATGATCATTATAACGTTATGAATATGACTATGAATAGGTTGAGTTTTAGTTTATTTCGTATAATTACAAGTAGGATTATGTAATATATCTATGATACGAGAGAAACGAAACACGATAGAGTTAAGTGAAAGTATTTTGATAGTGAAGTGAATGAAAGATGATAATGACGTATGACAAAACCATATGACTCAACTTATAAGCTAGCTTTATGAATTTCTAATGATATGAAAGTATGTCTTCTGCTTTGATAGGAAAGAACTATGATGATGTTACGACTCTGCAATGATTTCTGAAAGTACTTGAAAGTCATGAAACATGATGAATGATGATGGATTATGTGAATATTGTTATATTGTTGTGATGCGGTTATGAATGATGTGAACAGGTTGATTACGTGAGAGTCGTAGACACCAAAACATGTGTTAAAAATGTTTTATGGGTTAGCACTCAGCGTTGTGCTGATGTGTCTGTCAATGTTTTGTTTTGTCACTTATGTGGCCTGTCACTTGGTGGGTGGCACTGTTACAATAGTTTTCCAAGATAGAAGCAGTTACGTGCTAAGAGTTTAGCTATGATTGTTTTACGTTACTTTTGAGGCGAGGGCATTCCACTTTGTATTAAATAATAATTAATGGTTTAGTTTTATTTCTAGTTCTGGATGAGCAATAGTTCTCCTAATTCTCTTTAGCTGATGCTTCGCGAAAGCGTTGAGTCATGGATTTAGAAATATTTTTTTTGTAACAGGTTTCTCAAACATTTTCCCATTTTGGGTTGTCCAATTTACAAAGGAGACTTTGTCGAAATTTCTAGAAAATATTAATCTATTATTAAAGTGTTTCTTTAACGAGTGACAAATCAAAGTAATGTCCCTGTAAGTTAATGTTAAATGTCGCCTTGTATTTTTCCCTAGTGGAAAGTATGGCGGTACCGCGCCGACTAAGCTAAGTTTCTGCTACTAATCTTGATTAATTAACTTAATAAGGATGTATGAAAGTCGGGGAGTTACATATTCAAGGGCCAATGAGCCCCATGTACCTCGAGTGGTAGCTTTTGCGCTTGCTCAAGGTGTTCAGGGGCCAATGAGCCCCATGTACCTCGAGTGCTAGCTTTTGTGTTGGCGCCGTAGCTCTTGACGGGCGCCGACTCCAAGGTGCTGGGGGGATCGGAGTATCCTTCACTCGATGTGGGTGAAGTGCCTAGGTGCAGGTCTTTGCTGTCAGCTGAAATTCAGTCAAGCCGTTGTCGTTAGTGGAACTACGAAGTGAGCTGGATGGGACTGATTCTGTTGCCAAGCGGTCATCCTGGCTAGGGTGATCATTGGGCCTCACTTTTGGGCCAAAAATCGGGTATGCGATAAATATTGGACTCCCCGCTTCTGGGACGTTCTAAGCCCGCGAGACGTTAATCGCTTGCATACGGCGTTGTTTATAAATAAAGGGGGGACCGAGTCATTTGTCTCATTCTCTTCTTCCTTGTTTTCTCAAGTCTCGCCACTTAGTGAAAGCTTTGATCATGAGAGTACGGAAGGTATCGACGAACACTCCCGACATATTGTAGACTTCGAGAGCCTACTACCCAAGGTACGATCTATCTTTCCTTAGTTTCTTTCTTTAATCAATAAATAGACCTTGCCAGACCAGGTTCCCCTTTCATAAATAATGGAGGTCCCTTGTCTGGGTTGGAGACCCCTCCTTCCCCCCTCGAGCCATTGTTCGAGGGGGTGTTAATAAATGGGGTACCCGTGGTGTCCGTAGCCCATGGATGCGCTGATTGCCCCCAGATACTCGATGCTATTCCGTGCTCGAGTGACGGGGAATCAGTAATGTCCACTGGGGGGAAGAGGTAAATAATCCTCCATATACGGTGACTGTTGCTCGATCTCGGGCCATCACTAGTGGAAAAATGTGATACGGTCAAAACCAGGCTTACTGATCCGGTTTTGGTCCGCATCGGGTGGGCTCGCAACAGATCTAAAATATTTACTAATCTGGTCCTAAACCGGATCAGTAAATTATTTATTGATCCGTTTTTCCATCAAAACCGGATCAGTTAAGTGTAAGTATGATTTTTAAAAAAAATCAGATCAAACTAACTGATCCGGTTTCCAGTAAGAATCGGCTAGTGGAAATAAAAAAAAAAAAAAAAAAAAGCGGCCACAGTAGACTGCAGGACCCAGCTGTAATTAAAACAAACCAGCTCTATTACTCTGAGTTCAGCACATGTATACATTAACAATTGTAATTAAAATGCACCAGCTGTAATTAAAATACACCAACAAAACATGAACAAAAATGAGCCCAATTAGAGAATTCATTCTCCCAATTCTCTAGAACTGATGCTGGACCCATTATTAACACAGGACCCCTTCTGATTTCTCTCTGAAGCTGTAGACTTGTTGGATTCTCCATCTTTTAAGGCAGCACCTGGTGGATGCAATTTACTTAGTCCACACACACACACACACACACACACACAAAATATTTCCCGCGGGGGAGGGGGAACGGGGGGTCAATGCCAGCAACACACACAAATTCCAAATGCTTTAAGTGAAGTTAGATAATTCCACTTACTGGGAGATAAAATGTTCCATATGCAGTCTTGTACCGGTTGATGCGTTGCTGACTGTATGAAGCAGACATTATCAACTAACTAGTAAAAAACAACTAAACAAAATTTATCAAATGAATTCCTATAAATTAAAGGAGATTTACGAGTAGAAGAATATAGAAGATAGAAGGATGTTGATATTGATAAAACTCAGATTGCTATAACGAACCCAAGCATTCAAGTCGATGGGTCACTCCCACAGGCCACAACTAACAGAATGAGCTTGATTTCCTGGATATTTTTCCATTCCCAATACCCTATCTCTCTCTCTCTCTCTACTAACTAACCTCTTAACAAATTCCTCTTTGTGCTTTCGACCCTTCTATATAAAGCAACTCCCTATATAATTGTGCTGCAAGCAATTCCCATTGAACCTTATTACACCTTGCATACAATAATTGGATGGAAGACTAGACTGGTGCATAACATGATGAAAGCATAGAAGACCCCGGTTATGAAGTCAGCAAAGGTTCATAACAGCAAAGATATGAAAACAAACATAACCAGGACATCCATACTCACATTATAGCTATAGAATCAGTCTATCAAGGGAATAAACAAACGATGGGTGTTGCCAATATGTCATCACAAGCTGAAAGTATCACCACTTGTAGGATTCATTCTTCACTTGCTATTCCCTACATTTTACTCTGATAGCTTACAAAGGTTACTTCACTTGATGTTAAAAGAAGAATATTCACTGTCACAGTACATGAAGGAATCAATGCACAATTTTAGCAATACATTAAATTCGAACAGATTATCACTCACAGTTCTGAAGTATATTTGAATAACTTGGAGAAATTTGTAGTAAGTCCCACCTCCAGGAACATTATAATCCAACATCTGTGATGAATTGGAAACAGAAAAATAGCTATAAGTTTGAGGAACAAGTATTAACAAGTAAAAAAAGATGGGTCATATAATTTTTACCTGATGGACCCATTGACGAGAGATATGTTATACTCAAAGGCAGGATCTTGCAGCAATTCCGTTTTCAACACTTGATATACTTGCTTAAATCTTTATCTCTCATCCTTTTCTCCCTCCATGATCTTCGATCTAGGAACCCTAAAATCTTAATCTCAAGCTCTCCTTTCAGTTCCTATTCTCAATCTTTATAAACTTTTTGTTATATCACATTTTAAAGTAAAAGTAACTGTTTTCTTATTCTGCAACAAGTAGCCTCTCATCGCCTTCATAACAGCAACCCAATAAATTGACTAATATGTTGCTTCGCAGTTGACCAACTGCTTTTGCTTCTTCCTATGTTGACAGAAAATATGATAAAAAATTTAGATCTAAAAAAGGATTAAGGTTAGATACGAATAAGAAAGCCATACAAACAGGTGGAACAACATATTAGAATACAGCGCAATTTTCGCATGAGCATCAACTCTGAAAATTATGGCCTATAGGGTTGACCCTAATATATGAAAGACTAATTGACATCCAAATACCCCCTTATACCTCCTTAGAAATTTGAGATCAAATCTTTGCAGAGACAGCCATCCTACTGTTGGAGTGAAGATCAACTTTCTCTATTCTCAAAGGACAGAATTGCTAGTGCTACATTGCCAACAAAAAATTCTAATTCTGATTATTCATCAACTTAATTAATTATTACGATTCCATCCCCTAATATGGCGATGGGAAACACCAAATTCAAGCTAAACAAACAAAAAAACAGTAAAGCGGTTATAAAAGTGATCATGGACTGTTAATTAACAGATGCAGGAGCCTTGATAAGGTAAAATGGACCTATTACCTAAGGAATCAAAAAAGGTATTTTATACCAGAAACTGCCTGGTGTCCGGCCAAGCAGACCTGTTGAAACGTTTTACAGCAATCCGCTTTTGGTTATCCAGCTTCCCTTTGAATACAATATTGGGTGCCTTTTCTCCATGTTCAGAACCTATGTTCTCAACTGCAAAGCTAGATGTCGCTATCCTAAGTTGTTCAATGTTGTACTCGCGAAATACAGGTAGATCATCAGGCTCACCCTTCGTCTCGTTCTCTGATAAATATGAAAGGGGAAATCATGAGATGCTAATATCGGATTAGAATTCAACATCCGACTATAAAACCACCAACATATAACTGAAAATTTTAACCAAGTACCTTTCTCAGATTATGGTTTTTCTCCATCATGCCCTGGATCCCAGCAACAAGCTGAGAGTCTCGAGCAACAACAACCCATCACACCCCAACAAAATCAAAGTGCAGGCTATAAACTCACAGTTACAACTTGAATAATTACAAGCCACTTCGCAAGCTTCGAGATCGGTCAAGAATATGAGTCACCACAATTCTATGATGCAATTACAACTCCAGTGATATTGATGTTCACGCCTAAGAAAAATACATAAATTTCTGCACACTGCAAACAGGATGAAACTAAATGATTTTCACACAAAAGCACAAGAAGTAACATAGACATACTGGGTTTTCATGTAAGCTTCCTAAATCATACACAACCTATCAACTTACTAAATGATTTGTAGATAAAGTTCCAACGAGTATAAATTCTGAAACTAAAAGTTCATTATAAATTCACAAATAAAAAAAAAACCAAAAAGGGAAAAGCAGAGATCACGAGACATTACATCTCACACAGTATAGTTACTAAGGCCCTGTTCTTTTGAACTTATTTTGGCTGAACTGAACTGAACTTATTTTATTTTTGCTGAAGTGAACTTATTTTTGCTGAACTGAACTTATTTTTACTTATTTTTGCTGAACTGAATTTATTTTTGCTGAACTGAACTTATTTTTACTTATTTTTGCTGAACTGAACTTATTTTGGCTGAACTGAACTTATTTTTGCTGAACTAAACTGTATTAACATAATATTATCAATACTCATTATTATAATAGTCAATAAATATTAACATAATATTATCAATACTTATTATTATTATTTTTTTATTATTTTATAATAATAAATAATAAATAATAATAAATAATAAATAGTAAATATAATAAATAATAAATAGTAAATATAATAAATAATAAATAATAAATAATAAATAATAAATATTAAATAATAAATAATAAATAATAATAATAATAATAATAAATAATAAATAATAAATAATAAATAATAAATAATAAATAATAAATAATAATAATAAATAATAAATAATAATAATAATAAATAATAATAATAATAAATAATAGTAATAATAATAATAAATAATAAATAATAAATAATAATAAATAATAGATAATAAATAATAAATAATAATAATAATAATAAATAATAAATAAAAAATAAAAAATAAAAAAAATAAAAGAATTAAAGAATTAAAAAAATAAAAACTAAAAAATAAAAAATAAAAAAATAAAAAAATAAAAAAAATAAAAAAAATAAAAAAACAAAATAAATAAAAAAAATAAAAAATAAAAAAAATAAAAAATAGAAATTTATCATTATTATAATTATAATATTAATAATAATAACAATATTAATAGTAATATTGAAAATAAAAATAATAATTACAACATTAGATAAGACTGTACTTATTTTTGCTGAACTGAACTTATTTTTACTTATTTTTGCTGAACTGAACTTATTTTTACTTATTTTTGCTGAAAATAAGTCCAAAAGAACAGGGCCTAATACTCCAGTTAGGAGACAATCATGAGTCAAAACAAATTTCTCAAAAGCAGAGTAACAAAGAGTAAAAAAGAAATAGTAATAAATTAAACAATCAACTATTCAAGTTCAATATTGTTCTCCAGCTTTTACAAACATAAGAACCCATTAACAATGACCTCAAATTCACAACCAAGAAAACCCAAGTTGAATAAAATGAAAAAAGAGAAATAATTACACTTGAACATAGCAAACTATAAAAGATGCTTGTTTTGCGACATACCCACTTCAAACTAATCGAAGCGTGATCAACAGAAGCAAGAAAGAACGAAATTTGACATCAAATGGAAAGTGGGGGGTTTTTTGTTCTTGTTCAAAAGACGTGCTTTTAACGGAATTGTGTATATGATGTACAGAACCAAGAAATATAGTAGGAATTTGAAGCGATTTTGAATTTGAAGCGATTTTGAATTTGCACAAATGTCAATTAGTTAGCTTTCTACCTCTTCCATTTCCGTTCAGCTTTCTTCTGAGTTGTCTGGTATTAGCAGACATATTCTTTCTTAATAGTTCAACTCATTTCTCAAGAGTGCTGCTCCAGAGAATAAGCATCTTTCTCTCACAATATTGCACTAAATATAATCAAACCATTCAATCGAAACTTTATCATAACTTTGAGCCACAAGTAAAAGATTATATTCTTTGAAAATAGGAAGCAATATTCCACATGAATATATGCATTGTTCTAGGAAATAATTGGATTAAGTTACATCTCCATGCAGACATAACGCAGACCAACATCTTAGTTTAGATTTATCCATCTAAGTTTACGACTTACATTACACATGATCGATGTCGTGGAATGCAACGACTAATATGGCTCGGCTCCAATCAGTTTTGCATAAGAATAATCACCAAAAATCAGTTTTAATCAACCAAGAACAAGAGACTTGTTAAAATCCATGAATATCACGTTTGATGACTATAAATCTTATGTTCTTTAGTAGAACTAAAGTGAAGAAGACGGAACCATCTAGGCATCTGTTTTAACGATGGAGTCAGGGGTTGGATGGTTGATTTAATTTTGGTAAAGGCCTCCCTATTTATAAGGAAATTTTCAGTTTCAGTGAACTCTGTACTATACTTTATTCGTTCTTAACAAATGTGATATTTTGACTTTTACATCAAATTGTATATTATATTGAATCATATTTTTTTTAGACAAGAAACAAACTTTAACCCAACTGAAATCATTGACACAAACTTGAAACTTTTACAAGAACACCATGAAATTGCTAACTTAAAATAATCACCATAGTCACCAAAGTTTGACTGAAGTTGTGACTAGAGTCCTATTAAAACTTAAAAGACTCAAGTTATTATGGTGACTATTATGCTATTAAGAGACTATTGGTCGAGACTATAGTAGTAATTCCTCCAAGCTATGATGATTATTATGCTGTTAACAAACTAAAGGTGCTAAATTTTAGTTGTTTTTTTAAGATTGCCAAATTGGTGTCAAGGACAGTAGTTGGACTTAAAGTTCACATGATTGAATGTAATCTTCCCAATTTTTGATATATAAAAACAAGTTTTTATGTAAACTATTATATTTAATTAGTCTTAATGTACAATTCACCGAAAAATATCACTAAAGCTTTAGCAAATTTAGCAAAACATATCACCAAATGCAAACTCTCCTAAAACAATTTAGCAAACAAGCAATAACATTAAATAAGACCGACACAAGATCCTCAAAACCAAAAAAGCAAACAAACTCACGCGATGAAAATACAGAATTGAAACATTTGTTTCTGCTCCAAGAAGATAGGATGAAGAAAATTTACCAAATTGCACTTTCTCAGTTTCATGGCGTTAAAAACCCTAACAATTCGCAACATCGATGTCGCACATTTCTTTGATTCAACTTGCCGTCATTAACGCAACCTCCTCCTCTTCATCTTCATCGTACTCGAAGCTCAAGATCGCATTGTGGGGTTCGAAATTCTGGCCAATTCCTCCTCCTCCTCCTCATGTTCTCGCTCATTCTCGAAGTTGGGGAAAATGGGTGAGGGAGTTGCCCGGCATTGTGAAGCCCACCAGCCGCAACATAACTCCACTCTCTCACCAGTCCAGCCGATTGTCTTTCCTTCTCTCTCGCGATTGCGGCTCCACCACCAGTGTAACTTTTTCAATCTACTTCATAATATGCTAAGTTCTGGTTGTGAATTTATTGCTGGTTTTGTTGATTAAATTTGTGGTATAATTCGTTGGTGAGAGAGGTTGAGTGAAGAGGGGAAGGGCTGGAAACCCTAACTAAGAGGAGTGCTAACTGAGAGAGGAGGAGTGAAATAAGAGAGGGAAAGTGAAATTGGGCCGTGTCATTGAGATTGGGCCGCATCATTTTGTAAGATAGAGGAGGAGTGAAATAAGATAGGGAAAGTGATATTGGGCCGCGTCATTGAGTTTGGGCCGCGTCATTTTGAAAAATAGAGGAGGTGATAGGCTGCGTAATTAATAAGGTATTGGACCAAACTGATCCTGTTATGCGAGTCGGATCAGTTAACAGAAAACCGGATCAGTTTTCTGTTAACTGATCCGGTTCTTTAGTGAACCGGATCAGAAAATTTTCCGCTTTTTGCCTCCCAAAAATGGACGATTTACGAATTCAGTTTTGTTAAAATCGGATCTAATGTGTTGTGACATATAAGGTTTTTTCCACTAGTGCATTAGGAGTTACTTAGACCATCTTCTCGACAGTCAGGTGGTTCGTGTTATGGATAGCGAGGATTCATCTCTCAAGCCAAGTATTAGCGGTGATGACAAGCCAGCCAAGGGGAAGGGGATTGCCCATTATTACGTTCGAGAACCCTTCAACCAGTTCATATTGGTCAACCTGCATCATCTCGATGGGTCATACTGGGTTCGTCACCCTTATGCCTTGTACAGCCCTAAACCCGACGAATATGTGTGTACCCCGTCGACGGGATGTATAACTATATATAAATCCTACCTCGAGTTGGGGTTGCGATTTCCCATCGATCCTTTCATAATCGCTATCCTCTGGGCCTATGATCTCGCTCTCTGCCAGCTAATGCCCAATAGCATAGGCTCGATGGTGGGGTTTTTAGCTATTTGCGACATGATGGGCATCGACCCATCACTTAGACTGTGGAGGAACTTGATGAAGTTGGTCGTGATGTCCCCCAAGACTCATGGTGAAGGTTCGTATAGCTTTCATGCCCGCCTTCGCTATAAGATAGAAGGGACTATGCCCACGAACCAGCAGATGTTCCAGACAGAGTTTCTGTACGTATACCGGGCCGAGAAGTGGGACTTCCCCGTTGTTCCTCGACTCGAGGGACCGAACATGGCTCTTAATAGGTCAGTGCCACAGATGTCAGGGGAGGAGGCTGTGGTGGCTATATGCTGCCAGACTATCACAAAGGTAGTTAATGGGGACCGCATGAGCTATATACTGACAGGTGACAGGGCCCTCAGGCGGCGAGCGACACCACGATGCCACTCTAATTCGAGGCGGTGAGGCCTAGGAGAGGAAGAGGCCTATGGTCGCTGAGCCGGAGGCTTCTTCCAAGCCTTTAACGGAGTTGACCGGGCTCGAAACGGTAGGTCGCCTTGATAAGGCTATTAAGTGGATCCTCACTCGAGCTGATATCGATGTCTATCGTAATCGGGACGAGGAGGAAGAGGTCGAGGCGTTGCATGCCTCCTGGGATGATGTGAGTCTCCGTTTCTTCCTTTCTTTAACCCTTCGGGATCCGTATCTTCATATTAACTTTGTTCCCGATTCCTTTACAGTGCTCGATCAGAATGCCTGTTATGAGCCATCGACACACCATTGGCTCCAGAAAACTTCGAGAGTAGCTGGCAGCGCAGAAGGAGTTGGCTCTAAATTACAAGATCGAACTGGAGAATGCCCAAAATGACCTCGAGGAGAGGGAGAAAGCCCTTGCTGAGAAGGAGGCATCCTGGGAGAAAAGGATCAGCGATGGCCAAAGTCAACGGGACTCGACGAAGAGGTAGTACGACGCGGTCAAGGCCGAGTCATCGCTGGCTAGGGACTAAATTATCGATGATTGGCAAAGTTCTGCAGTTGGTAGGGACTTTGCGGCTGATATGGGCCTCCACGGGGCGGATGTCGCCACGAGGGAAACCCTTCGTTAGGTGCGAGAGGCCCTCCTTAAGGTTTCTCCCTCAACTGACTGGGCCCTTGTCAAGGCGGAGTACACTACCATGATCGATGCTGAACTGGCTAGTGGTGCTTCCTCCAAAGGTCGCGACATCCCTCTTGACGAGAATGTTAACGCTGATCCTCTCGTGGTACATGAGGAAGATATGGAGATCGAGGACCGGCGTGTCGTCGAAGAGATTCATGAGGATGACGTTGAGGAGGAGGATAATGATGATGCCGATGACTCCAGCTCAGCCTCTCTCAGTACAGGGGATTCTTCTCGTAGCTCTTCAAGCCATCCTGAGTAGGAAAGTGCTAATTGTGACCTTTGTAATTTTTGTTGCTAGCTTAGGATGTAATAGTTCCTTGTTAATGAATGAAAACAACTTTTGTCGTATGTTTCGTCGATATTCTTGTATACTCGAATTGTGATTTCCTTCGATTGTTTCGCTCTTAGACGGGATCATCTTCGCGGTCTTCGATTTACCCTGAAGGGTCTTGTTTGACCCAGGGGTTTTCACAATAATTTGGGTTGCGTGCCGGATATGTGGCCTCTATTACTCAGGCCATGGTCATTCCTTCCTCAAACGGGCCAGAGTTCAAGTAAGGCCCATGAGGGCAGTTATTGTGGCCTCGAAATTTGCACTCCCACTTTCTTATAAGTATGGGACGTTTGGTAATCACTTTTGCACAATCTCTTTCCTTCTTTCATTACTCTGATAAGCCTTTTCACCCCGATAAGCCTTTGCCTTTTGTTTGCATTCCTCAAATACCCATGTCTCAACTACTGATCACTCTTGAGGCCCTTGCGCGGCCACACGTCAACTGGCCAAGACCAGCTTGAGTGCCGTTCCCACAACATTTGTGGTACCAAACCCCTCGAAGGATGTTTCGGCTGATGGGGCCACTTCGAGGAGGGGTGATGACCTCCCCTTAGCCCCCAAGGCTTCTACCTCAGTTCTTCCTCCTACAGTTTTTAAGCAGGAGGTTTTTGAGGTAAAACTCAAGGAGAAGCCATAATTACCTTCTCCTTCGGCTGGGGAGGAGCAATCCTCGCGAAAGAGGTCGAAGGTGGAGGAGCCCTTTTTCTCGACTGTTAGAGAGGTTCGATAGGGCCTCTTGCTCGTTGATGACCTCTGCCAATGAGGCAGCTTGCTTGACCCCTGGTGATCAGGAGCTCGAGGCCTTGAAGGCGACTCTTGTCGAGGTATGGTGCTTTCTTTTGTGCATAGGGCTTTATAAGTTTTTCAGTTTTTTATTCTAATTTGTGCTTGTTCCTTTTTACAACTTTCGATCAGGGTTACTGCGCTTACCCGCCGTCCTGAAGGCGAGGCCTCGACTGCTTAGAAGATGAGGAAGTTGGGCTATCGTCACGAGGACGAGAAGCGTCAGCTTAACAACCGGATCCGGATTGCTGAGCTAAAGTTTTTCGAGGTTGAGGGGGCCATCAAGAAGGAGCAATTGTCCTTCGATGAGAAGACGACCGAGTTCGAGGATACCATTAAGGTCCTCACCAAACAGAGGGACTCGGCCAGCAAGAAGCATCGCCAGGTCGTGAAATTAAAGAGTGTAAAGAAGCCCTGGCCAAGGCCGAGAGGGCCGATAAGAGGGCTAAAGAGGCGATCTCGAAGGCTACCACTTGCCGGAAGCTTATTCTCGAGAACTGGAAGGCCCCTGAGGAGGGGATGATATTTCTCAAAGACACTTCCCTCCATGCTTCCGAAGTTGGTCACGCGGAGGCCCTCAAGAAGGTTCAGGACATCCTTGAGATGGTATCTCCGACCTTCCTTGGAGGTGGAGGACAGTGTGGCGTCACTGTCCCAGGTGGAGGTGGGAACACCTCGAGGGGAGGATGGTGCTGATGCCTCGAAGGACAAGGACCGGGTCTCGGCTACCGGTAACCTCGAGGGCTAGACTTCTCCCCACTTATTCCGGTGTTCCCCCCATCTTTTCCTGTGTTCTTGTCTCCTACGAGGGTTAAGGGGAGCCCTTTGAAGATTTCTTTAGCATTTAAGTATTTTCCTCATTTGTAAGCTTGCTACTTCGATGATTTGTACTTGTATTTCCTTTGATAAATGAAATAAAGTTTGGACTTTGATATTTGAGATGTCTTCGTTTTTTTTTTTGCAACTTTAGTTTATGCCTTCGAAATTCAATGTTATCTATGCTTGTAGAACTCGATATATGCAAAGTGTAAGTTTCCATTTCTATTTGAAAAAGTGCTGGAAGCGTCAGCTTATAGAAGTTGGTTTACAATACGCCAAAATGTAACATAAATAATAGGTTATGCCCCTAATTTCGATGGCAAAAACTTAGACATAGCATGGTCGTGGTAGTTCTCGACCCTCTTAATCCCTGAGGCGATACGTGCCTGGCCGAACTACCTTGGTAACCTTGTAGGGGAATTCTGTAACACCCCGACAATTCTCTCTTTTTTAAAATAGCTTTTCAATATAAAACTTAGAGAATTATCAAAGTATTATCGCCTGTGTGAAAGCGTATTGGCTTATTCAGAATTTTGCAGCCGAAAACATAATAAATAAACTTTAGAAGTAAAACTTAGTCAACTCTAAAAGTTAAACCAACAAAACTCAAAGTCAAACTCAACAGTCAAAGTCAACTACAAAAAGTGTAAGGTCAAAATATGATAAATAATCTACACAAGCTCTCAAATCCCGAACCCATGATGCATCATCTTCAAACCTGTAAATGACGATGCACTATTGATCCCTAGAGACTGCTCACTAAAACGGTCATCACAGGATCAATATGGCATAGCCATGATCAATATACACACACAACGCACGTAATCAGCAAAGATGAGTACTCCATATCAAATAAATAAACAATCTTAACATGATACTAATAAGTAATAAACAGGAATAGAGAATAATATAATAACATTACAGACTAACTTTACTGAACTAACTTCACAACTAATAGATTAATTCATTTAGATGGAATAGGGCACGGTGATTAATCCGGTCCCAAGAAAAGCCATGGGCTACCACCATGCACTCCAACTCATAATAGTCTAGCACTTCAGACGTGCACAAGTCTAAAGCTATTGCTATCCACGTTTCACTTTACATGATTAATAAATTATTACTTGTTATGACTCACAAGTAGAACAAACAATAATCATCAAGTAACCATAAACTTCCATTTTTATCTTAGGATTAGATAAGTGATCACCAACTTAACAATCCAATAATCAATCCAATATTTAATCCATAACCTTTAATTAAGTGTTTAACCAAGTCAATAACCAACCAACCATTCGTAGGTATACAAATATCAACTTACCAAATAAGGCCCTCGGTCCTCATAAAGTAGTTAAATAATCCAAAGGGAACAACATGATTCAATCATGATCCAAACCAACATATATATTAATCCCTCATATGAATTAATAAAATAAAGTTCCCAAATCCCATATGCTTACATCAATCTTCCATACAAACATAACATCAATATCATAACCAACGTGCTTCACACAACGGCATAAAACATGCAAATCCAACTTAACAGAAATCACATATGAACTAGAAATAGTTCCCTATACATGATGCTACTCAATTCTCATCCTTAGAACATGATATTAGTCAAATCAACACATAGGTATGTACGTACCTTGTGTAAACAAATCGAGCGGCCACTTTCACAAACTTAAAAGTCGACTAAAGAGAATTCTCCGCCTAAAACAACCAATATAAATCCACGATCAATCCTTTATGAATTTACATCAATAACAAAATACTTTAAACCCCTTCTAAAAGTGTTTTAAAACCTTTCCCATCATTAAAAATTAATTAGTAAAACCTCCTAGTATAGGGTTACCAATCTACCATACTAGTTGTTAAAAACTCTTAAAAACCCATGTTTAAATCATAAATACTCCATCAACAATACTCTTTTTAAATTTCCAGCAACATATCCTGTACTGAAACTCTTTTTAAGCATACTTAAAATCATAAGAATTCTCAATTTCATAAACTACAACATACTACTATGTTTTCCAACTTATAAAACCCTAAAAATCAATGATTTACTACTCAAAACCCTATTTTAAATAGAATAAGTAAATCTGAAATTTTCTAACTTCAATAAATCATATAATCTTAGATTCACAAATAAATCATCAAACCAAAAATTTTAAACATAACATATTAAAACAAACCCTTAAAAATACAAACTTTGCATTAAATAAAACTTGAGGAGGAAGAAAAACCAACAAGAAGAGGAGGAGGAATCGGCGGCAACAAGGGAGGAAGGTGGCGGCGCTGCGCCGGTTGCTGCTGCCGGTTGGTGGTGGCGCCGGTGGGCAGATGTCGTGGCTGGCCAGAAAAACCAAAGAAAAGAAAAGGGCTTTTCTACGTTATACCCTTGTGTTTCTTCAATTTCTACGTGGTACCCCAACCTTTTAAAAATTCCACACGGTACCCTCAAGGTTACCTTATCTAATGCATGATGCCCTTACAGCTAATTATATGTCATAAATTTCGTTTAATTTTTTTGATTTATCGGAACAAATTTAACTTATACACAGTTTAATGCTTAAAGGGAATATTTACAAATTAGATTAGCTCCACTAGATTAGAGAAAGTAAACGAAATTAATGACGTATAATAAGCGGTAAGACCATTGTGCATTAAAAAAGGTAAGTTTGAGGGTACCTTGTGGAATTTTTAAAAGGTTAGGGTACAATGTAGAAATTGGAAAAACACAAGGGTATAACGTAGAAAAACCCAAAAGAAAAAGAAGGAGGAGAGAGAGAAAGCTGAAAATAGGGGCAGGAAGAGAGAGAAAATAAATGTGTTTATTGTGTGGGAACTTGGGGTTTTTGGGGATTTATATAGGTTCCCCTTTTGGGCTTAGGAAAAGATGATTGGGCCAAAGTTATTATTTAATGTTTGATTAATTGAGTGTTTGGGTTCCTCATACCCAATTAAAAATCCTTTTCACAACCCAAAAAGTGTTTTAACCTTTTCAAATATTTTCAAAGCATGACTAAATAAAACGTTTGACTTCTTTAATTCACTAAATAGTCAACCTTTGAAGACATAAATCATTTAAATACTAAAATATACTTATTTATATATAAATATACATTAAAATATATTTATAAAATTCACAAATTTACGGGGGATTACAGTCTACCCCTCTTAAAAGAAGTTTCGTCCCGAAACCTGACACGAAACTCACACATTTTTAAAAGTTTTTAGCTCAACTTCCTTTTGCGGAATACTTGTGCCACTCATGTGCACACTTTACCAACTTTAAAATAAGTTATGTTACTCATGAACACATTTTGCATGCGGAGAATATATTTATTTTGCAGCAACATGTGCAAATCGCCAAAATAAGCATAGAAATGCATAAAAATATCATAAAATAAGGTAAAAAGCGCGAAATTCTATCGCATTCTACCCCCCTTAAAGAAAACGAGTTATGCCCTCGTAACTCACCTCAAGGAATAACTCAGGATACTTCTTCTTCATTTCGTCTTCGGCTTCCCACGTTGCCTCTTCAGATTTATGGTTAGACCGAAGCACTTTTACGATATTCACATCCTTATTGCATGTACTACGCACCTTTTTATCAAGAATTCTCACAGGCCTTTCCTCATATGTGAGGCTACTATCGATTTGGATTCTCTCAGGTTCCAAAACATGACGCTCATCAGGGATATATCGCTTGAGTTGGGAAATATGAAACACATCATGCATTTTCTCGAATTCCGTTGGCAAAGCCAACTTATAAGCTACCTTCCCAATTCTTTGCAAAATCTCATATGGGCCTACATATTTAGCACTTAATTTGCCCTTTTCCCCAAATCTCATCACTCCCTTAGTTGGTGATACTTTCATAAACACTTTATCACCTACTACGAACTCATCTTCTCTTTGCTTTAATTGGCATAACTCTTCTGCCTATCTTGAGCAGCCTGAATTCTAGCCTGAATCAACTTGACATTCTTAACAGTCTCCCAATGAATTATGTTCCCAATACTATATTCTCACTAAATCATTCCAGCAAATGGGACTTCTACACTTTCTTCCATACAATGCCTCAAAAGGAGTCATCTTAATGCTCACACGATAACTATTATTATATGAAAACTCAATCAAGTCTAAGTGATCTTCCTAACTACCTTCGAAGTCAATTACGCATGCTCTCAGCATATCTTCCATAGTCTGGTTGGTCCTTTCAGTCTGACCATCGGTTGCAGGGTGAAAAGCAGTGCTCATCTTCAACGTTTTTGCAAGATTCAACTAGACCTTCTGCCAAAATTTCGAGAGGAATCTCGAATCACGATCCGAAATAATGTCAGTTGGGACTCCATGCAGTCGCAGCACATGCTTGATATACGTCTTCGCAAGTTGCTTCTTCTTCCATGTCTCTTTAATTGGAAGGAACACGGCGAACTTCGTCAGACGATCCACAATAACCCATATCGTATCATTGCCGTATCTCGACTTCGGCAAAGCAATCACAAAATCCATCAATATGGAATCCCACTTCCATCCAGGAACCTCTAAGGATTGAACTTTCCCCATTGGTCTGTTATGATTTATCTTCACTTTCTGACAGGTTAGACACTTTGACACGAACTCAGCGACTTCACGCTTCATATTCGGCCACCAATAAATCTCTTTAGGATCCTTATACAACTTGTCACTCCCAGGGTGCACAAAATATGGTGTATTATGCCCCTCATCCATAAGCTTTCTCTTAAGCTCCTCACATTTTTGTGGTACACACCACCTTCCCTTGAACCTCAAGCTTCCATCATCATGAATATTAAAGTCAACTTCATTTACTTGCTTCATCTTCTCCTTAATCCTATCTAGGTGCTCGTCTCCAACTTGACCCTCTTTGATCTCATCGAAAACTGACAACCTCAATGACAAGGCACTCAATCTTGCCTCGATCTCCCCAGGATTTAAGATTTCTAGGCTAAGCCTTTGCATATCTCGACACAATTCCTCAGGAACTACCAAGGCATTCATTCTATGGCTCGACTGCCTACTTAAAGCATCGGCAACTACATTCGTGTTCCCTTCATGATACTGGATATCTAGATCATAGTCCTTGATTAACTCTAACCATCTCCTCTACCTCATATTGAGATCTTTCTGGGTGAAAATGTACTTCAAACTCTTATGGTCGGTAAAGATCTTACTAGTTGCCCCATGAAGGCAATGTCTCCAAATCTTCAAGGCAAAACAATAGCAGCTAACTCTAGATCATGGGTAGGATAATTAGCCTGAAACGGTTTCAACTGATGCAACGCACATGCGATCACATTCCCATTCTGCTGGAAAACACATCCAAAACCATTCTTTGAAGCATCACTATACACCTCAAATCCCTCATTTGCATCAGGCAGAGTTAAAACGGGTGCAAAGGTTAAACGCTCCTTCAAAATCTGAAATTCTTCCTCGCATCTCTCATTCCACTCAAATTTTGACTCTTTCTTCATCAAATTAGTCATTGGCCTTGCTATCTTCGAGAAATCTCTCACAAATCTCCTATAATAGCCAACTAATCCCAGAAATCTCCTAATATCTGACACATTCTTTGGAGTAGGCCACTCACTACCAACTTGAATCTTTGCAGGATCCACAGAGACTCCATCTTTAAACACATAATGACCCAAAAATGCTACTTTCTCCAAACGAAACTCACACTTAGAGAACTTGGCATACAATTGATTCTTCCTAAGCGTCTCCAATATAATCCTCAAGTGCTCATCATGCTCTTCTTCACTCTTTGAAGATATCAAAATATCATCAAAGAAAACCACAACGAACTTATCTAAGAACTCATTCATCAAATCCATAAATATCACCAGAGCATTAGTCAATCCAAACGGCATCACAGTAAAATTATAATGACCATAAAGCGTCCTAAACGCAGTCTTAGGCATATCCTTGTCAGCTACACTCAACTGGTGATACCCCGAACGCAAATCAATCTTTGAAAACATACTCGCTCCATTCAACTGCTCAAACAAGTCATCTATCCTAGGCAAAGGATACTTGTTCTTAATAGTACATTGTTTAGCTCCCTATAGTCAATACACAATCTCATACTCCCATCTTTCTTTTTCACAAACAACACAGGAGCTCCCCAAGGTGACGCACTAGGCCTGATATACCCCTTATCTAGCAACTCTTGCAACTGCGTCTTCAACTCACTCATCTCAGGAGGTGCCATTCTATAAGGTGTTTTAGATATAGGTGCAGTTCCAGGAACTAAGTCTAATGGTGAACTCAACGGCTCTTGCAGGCGGTATACCCGATATTTCACTCGAAAACACATCCATAAACTCATTCACGATTGGAACATCCTCGATCTTCAATCCAATCTCTTTACTCACATCTTGCACGCTATAGAAAAATAGCTTACACCCCTTCTTCATCAACTTCTTCACTTGCATCGCATAAATAACCCCAAAGTTCTTAGGCTTCCCAAAACGTCGATATGAAGTCAATTTCCCCAAAGGGTTTTTCAACACTACTTTTTGATCGTCACAGTCTATTTTGGCCTTGTAGAAACCTAACCAATTCATCCCAAGAATAACATCTAGGTCTCCCAAATTGAATTCTATCAAATCAGAAGGAAATACACAACCTCCTATCTTCAGAGGCAAATCTTTAAACAACCTGGTACACCTTATGATCTCTCCAGTAGGTATACTAATAGGCAAATCAATCATCTCAAAATCTACCAAACCCAGACTCTTAATGAAAGACGACGAAACAAACGAATAAGTCGCCTCAAAATAAAACAACGCTTTAACGAGAACGGAGTTGATAGAAAAAGTACCAGAAACTACATCGGCGGATCAATAAGCTTCATTGCGCCTCATCACGAACAGTTTAACCGGATCCTTGTTCTGGTTGTTGTTGCTCTCACTAGTAGGCTTACTAAAGCTTCCTTGGTTGTTCTGTGCCCCTAAAGGAATTGAACCTTGGTTTCCTGACTGATTGAACCCATACCTCCCCTGTATACCACTCCCATTACCATTTTGCTCTTTCTTCTGCTTGGTGAATCACTCATACTCCCTATGGCCCTTCTTCTGGCAGTAGCTACAGGTTACTAGGTCTCCCTTACATCTCTACCGGGGTGGTTCTTGCTGCACTTCTTACAATGGTACACCCTCTTAGATTGGCCCTTATTACTATAGCCCTGACCATTTCTCCCTTGGAAATTCCCATTCCCATTTATGTTCTTCTTGAAATTCCCTTGATTTCCCCCAGCATTGAAATCCTTTCTCTTCTCACCCACTGCAGCATTTTTCTTATCACGCCTTGACTGAAGACCATAAATATGGGCGGTTCTTCTATAAACCACATCTAAGGATGCAAAAGTCTCACCACCTAACCCTAGCTAGATTTCCTCAGTCAAACCTTGCTCAAACCTTTGAGCCTTTAATTCCTCAGTGTTTACTACTTCAAGTGCAAACCTCGACAGTGCTATGAACTTACTATAGTACTCAGAGATGGTCATGTTCCCCATCCTAAGGTTTATAAACTCCTGGGCCTTCTGTTTCCTCATAAAAGCAGGGTAAAACATCCCTCCTAAAGCAGTTACAAAGGAATCTCAATTAAATCCCTCAACAACACTCAGTCTACCCCCATTTTCTCTCCACCACAAATCAGCCTCATCTTTTAGGTACAGAACATCTTGACCTACTCTCATACCCTCAGGACAATTCAAAGCCCCAAAAATCTTCTCAAACTCTCTAATCCAACTCTCTAAGAACGTAGGATCAGCTTGCCCCCTAAAGTATGGTGGCTTAACTTTAGCTAATCTTTTAAACATGTCCCCAGCAGGATCGGGACGCTCAGCTCTTTCTTGAGTCAAATTCTCCACCAATAGGCGAATAGCAGAAGCTATGGCATTATCGTTGCGACCTGATATTTAACGTAACTCTACTTTAGGTTTCAATTCACAACTTACGTGTCATTCTCTATGAAGGCAACACTTGATTTGGCCATAAAGATCGCATCAACATACAATTTTCATGAAGTTATAATAATACCATAGAGTACATCATCATCAATCATACAATCATTCATGGATAATATTCACGTCAATAATAAACACGTATGAGGATCAAAAAGAATTCAATCACAATAATAAAATAAAATAAAATATTCTCATTCACGTGCCAAAATAAATTCTTACTCACTTGGAGAACTAAATATTTACTTTTTATTCCACAAAATGATGATAGTAACACTTTTCTAATCCATAATAGTTATACTTTTCCTAAACAAAATAAAGGTACTAAATAAAGAAATTTAAAACATTGCTTGGCTAATTATCCAACATTTATTCTTAAAGCATAATTACATAATCTAGGGAGATACATCATTAGTCTTATCATTAGTTTCCTTGTACTTTTCTGGAGTGAAAACCTCATCGTCAAAATCTTCCATGTCCTCATCATCTTCATGTGCTACAGCATACCTCGACTCACCAAAGACACTCCTCATCACAGCATAGTAAATATCCTTCCGAGTTTAACTCCCAGCACGATCAAACTCCCGAATGACCTCATCATCACTATCTGGACTACTAACCTTCAGAATACGACGCATTTCCAGCTCTTTAAGGTAGTTTTCCTCATCAGACTCATACCCAGATCCATCACTCTCATCATCACTCAACACAATCGGGTTGTAGTAGCTTCCTACTCTAGTAGCTCCTATACCAGACATAGCTAGAGATCCTATAACAGATAAATATAACTGCTATAAGCATTTGGTACTCTCACTTAGCGTATGATCCCAACAATAAACAATAAGCAAGAATAACAGAATTATAAAGCATAGGAATAACATAAACAGTTAGCAGGGAAGAAAAGTATAATCATACTAAACTAACTATTTAATGCAGACATATAATATTTATATCCTATATGCCCTTCCTATACTACCCATCTCTCATAAAATAATAAAATAATCAAAATAAACTAGGAGTATTAAAATAAGTAAATAAATAATATATATAAATTTCGAATTTATATAAAAAATGAACGAAAAAGAAACGAAATATTCGAATTTCGAACCAAAAAAATTCGGACCAATAAACAAATAAATAAAATATTCGGACCTTTAAAGAAAATAAATATTTTAAATCTTGTGTCTAAAATTTTCGAAAAGTAATTTACCAAACAAATAAGTAGGAGCTCAATTTCTAAGAAATTCATTTTAAGTAACTAGCTAGTTAGTTAGGCGCCTAAAAATTTAAAGTTGGCACGAAAGGCCAATAAAACCTAAAGCTCTGATACTACTTTTTAACACCCCGACAATTTTCTCTTTTCTAAAATACATTTTCAAGATAAAACTTAGAGAATTATCAAAATATTATCCCCCGTGTGAAGATGTATCGGCTTATTCAGAATTTTGTAGCGGAAAACATAATAAATAATCTTTAGAAATAAAACTTAGTCAACCACAAAGTCAACTCTAAAAGTCAAACCAACAAAAGACAAAGTCAACCTCAAATGTCAAAGTCAACTATGAAAAGTGTAAAGTCAAAATATGGTAAATAATCTACACAAGCTCTCCAATCCCGAACCCATGATGCATCATCTTCAAACCTGTAAACGACGATGCACTATTGATCCCTAGACTGGTCACCAAAACAGTCATCAAAAGATCAATAAGGCATAGCCATGATCAACATATTCACACAAAGCACGTAATCTGCAAAGCTGAGTACTACATAACAAATAAATAAACAATCCTAACATGATACTAATAAGTAATAAACAGGAATAAAGAATAATATAATAACATTGCAGACTAACTTTACTGAACTAACTTCACAACTAATAGATTTATTCATTTAGATGGAATAGTCAATGGAACGAGTTGTCTAACCAAAACCAGTCTTCAATTTAGAAGACGAAATACGGGCGCGACTCCGTATTCCCATGACCTACGATATCGAGGAAACTTTAAAATAAAAATAGGACACGGTGATTAATCTGGTCCCAAGAAAGGCCATGGGCTACGACCATGTACTCCAACTCATACTAGTCCAATACTTCAGACGTGCACAAGTCTACAACTATTGCTATCCACGTTTCACTTTACATGATTAATAATTTATTACTTGTTATGGCTCAAAAGTAGAACAAACAATAATCATCAAGTAACCATAAACTTCCATTTTTATCTGGAAAAATTGATTCTAATAATCCAACCTTTGGACCGTTCGCTCAAATTAATCTCACCTTTTAATTATTTTTTAATAATCTAACCTTTGACACTGATCTGTTTTTAATGCACCTAACAAGTAATTGACCTAGAGGAGCAGGTCATTTGTCCTATGTGGCATTGAACCAGTACAAAAAGTCAGCCAATCCAATTGAGTCACTTTCTCTCTCCCCTGAAACGTCTTCTACTCCCTTTTTTTTCTCCCCATTAATCATCTTCTCCCTGTACATATGTCCATCTGCGTTATTTCCAAATTGTAGGAGGGAATGTCTATGGGGAGGATCTCAGTGGTCTGCATTGGCTTAAATTACATTAAAATGCATTGGCAAAGCATTCTGCAAAGCTACTACAACAATCTGATCCAAGTCACTTCAAGAACTCCCTGTGGGAGGCACAACAATATACCTGAGATTTGCCAAATAGCCCAGCAATCTTCAGGTTCAACCCCGAAAGCTCGTCTTCAACTACTTCATCAACACCAACTTCCGACATCCGACATCCGAATCCTCCGAACACCTTAAATCCTTGCAATGAAGCTAACTCCTCCCTCACCGGTAAACTCACATCACTCCTCTTCCCACCATTTTCAGCATGATGAAGATCATTATCATTATGCATAAACGATCGAGAAAACTACTGAACTAACCTATTCAACCTTTTTTTCAATTTCAGTTAATTACATAGCAACAATTATGTTTGTTGCAGTTGCTGATACAATTCGCAACTTCAAAACGCTAAAATTAACTAGGTTTTAACCCCAAATTTTAAAATTAAGGAAAATTCAACAACATTATAACTGGGACTAGAAGATACTACCTTCAAATGTGCTTTTTTGGAACGGAAATTACTTCGCTTTCTTGACTTGCTCCAGATTTTGCCACAAATGCCAGTGCTTTACTTTAAGGTGCGAAATTTCTTCAGTTATGGAGGAGGGAGAGTCATTGAGAGAAAGAGAAGTTAGATAGAGAGACAAAGGGTGGTTGGAAATAATGACGTGTCTCCAAAATTTGGGAGGAAATTGTCAATTATCAAAATGTTGACTAAATAGATGAGTGTCAAAGGTTGGATTATTAAAAAATAATCAAAAGGTGGGATTAATTTGAGTGAACGACCTAAAGGTTGGATTATTATAATCGATTTTTCCTTTTTATCTTAGGATTAGATAAGTGATCACCAAGCAACTTAACAATCCAAGAATCAATCCAATATTTAATCCATAACCTTTAATTAAGTGTTGAACCAAGTCAACAACCAACCAACCTTTCATAGGTATATAAATATCAACTTACCAAATAAGGCCCTCGGTCCTCATAAAGTAATTAAATAATCCAAAGGGAACAACATGATTCAATCGTGATCCAAACCAACATATATATTAATCCTTCATATGAATTAATAAAATAAAGTTCCCAAATCCCATATGATTGCATCAATCTTCCATACAAACATAATATCAATATCATAACCAACATGCTTCACACAACGACATAAAACATGCAAATCCAACTTAATAGAAATCACATATGAACTAGAAATAGTTCCCTATACATCATAGTATCCTTAGGACATGATACTACTCCAATCAACACATAGGTATGTATGTACCTTGTGTAAACAAATCGAGCGGCCACTTTCACAAACTTAAAAGTCACCTAAAGAGAATTCTCCGCCTAAAACAACCAATATAAATCCACAATCAATCCTTTATGAATTTACAGCAATAACAAAATACTTTAAACCCCTTCTAAAAGTGTTTAAAAACCTTTCCCATCATTAAAACTTAATTAGTAAAACCTCATAGTATAGTACTACCATACTAGTTGTTAAAAACTCTTTAAAACCCATGTTTAATCATATATACTCCATCAACAATACTTTTTCAAATTTCCAGCAACATATCATGTACTAAAACTCTTTTTAAACATCTTTAACATACTTAAAATCATAAGAATTCTCAATTTCATAAACTACAACATACTACTATGTTTTCCTAACTTATAAAACCCTAAAAATCCATACTTTACTACTCAAAACCCTATTTTAAATAAAACAAGTAAATCTGAAATTTTCTAACTTCATTAAACAAATCATATAATCTTAGATTCACAAATAAATCATCAAACCAAAAATTTTAAACATAACATATTAAAACAAACCCTTAAAAGTACAAACTTTGCATTAAATAAAACTTGAGGAGAAAGAAAAACCAACAAGAAGAGGAGGAGGAATCGGCGGCAACAAGGGAGGAAGGCGGCGGCGCTGCGCCTGCTGCTGCTGCCGGTTGGTGGTGGCGCCGGTGGGCAGCTGTCGTGGCTGGTCGAAAAAACCAAAGAAAAGAAAAACAAGGAGGAGAGAGAGAAAACAGAAAATAGGGGCAGGAATAGAGAGAAAATAAATGTGTTTAATGTGTGGGAACTTGGGGTTTTTGGGGATTTATATAGGTTCCCCTTTTCGGCTTAGGAAAAGTTGATTGGGCCAAAGCTATTATTTAATGTTTGATGAATTGAGTGTTTGGGTTCCTCATACCCAATTAAAAATCCTTTTCACAACCCAATAAGGGTTTTAAGCTTTTCAAATATTTTTCAAAGCATGACTAAATAAAACATTTGGCTTCTTAAATCACTAAAATAATTCTTTTGACTTTCAAATAGTCGACATTTGTAGAAATAAATCGTTTAAATACTAAAATATACTTAATTATATATAAATATACATTAAAATATATTTATAAAATTCATAAATTTAAGGGGGATTACACCTTCCCAGTTACGCTGCAGCTTGCCAAGTCGAGGTTCCCTTCCTATTGCCTCGAACTTCTGCAACACCAGTCGTTAACTTGGATAGGCCGATGTTTTACTCGTCGATTGAAGAACCTTGTTATTTTGAGCTTGTAGGAGATGGCTTTGAGGAGAGAATTGCGCCGAGTCTCAGGTAGTAAGTCGAGGTTCACTTGCTTTTCTTCTTCATTTAGATCATGGTCGTAGAAGGTGATCCTGAGTAGGGGATACCCACTTCGACGGGCAATACAGCTTCACTCCCATACAGTAAGTTGAATGGTGTTTGCCCAGTGGCTTCTTTAATTGTTGTTCTCACAAACCATAAGATATCTGGCAAGTCATCTATCCATGAGCCCTTCGCTCCCTCGAGCATTGTTTTCAGCCCTTTCAACACCACCTTGTTGGCCGCTCTTGCTTGTCCATTTGTCTAGAAAACCTGGTCTCAATACCGAATCAAGAGCAATATTCTCTCGTTGGCCCACGGTTAAATTGCCTGCCATTATCTGATATGAGAGCTCGAGGGATCCCACAGCGGTTGATTAGATTCCGCCAGATGAATTGTTGGACTTGTTTGTCGGTGATGGAGGCTAGTGGCTCGGCTTCAACCCACTTAGTGAAGTAGTCGATAGGTACTAGAAGGAACCTTCGTTGTCCCAACGCAGGTGGGAAAGGGACCAATAGATCCATCCCCCACATATCGAATGGTACGCAACTTAAATAGTTGTTAAGGGATTGGCAGCTAGGTGGGGTAAGTTAGCATGCATCTGACATTCCTTGCATTTCTGGAGCAAGCTCGAAGTGTCTTCCCTCAGGGTGGGCTAGTAATAGCCAGCTGGAAGGACTTTGACAACGATAGTTCTTGCACCCTGATGGATTCCACATTCCCCTTGGTGTATCTCCCATAATACATAATTCCCCTTACTAGTAGAATAATTGCTTATTATTGCGATCATTAAGTGGCCTATTGCGACGATTTTTGGCCGCGCAGCAATTAAGGGCGCAGCAATATGTAATTATCTATTGCTGCTGTTCTAGAATCGTAACAATAGGGTGGACATCAAGAGTTAATGTAAGTCAACCTATTGCTACGGTTTTGGCCCAAAACCGCAGCAATAGATGCCAGTAATTTTTTTTTTTTTTTCTTCGAACGAAATTCTAACAACTTAAGCCAACAATAAATTATAGAGTAAGAAAAAGAGAAACCAGATTTATAGAAAGAATTATCAATCTAATACTAGTATACAACCAAATAAAAATGAAATAATCAAATTCTTTCATTAATTGAGGAATTTTATCAAAATAAAAAAATTGAAGGATCTTCATAAACAAAACAATATTGATAACAAAACAATAGGTTAACAGATCTGCAAAAAATAACAAAATAATATTGTTGCACAATCTAAATTACAGATCTGAAAATGATATAACCCGCACAATAGCTGTCACATTCGTCGAAGAAGACAAACTCGCCGGAGGAAATTAAAAACGCACCGAAGGATCGCCAGAGGTAATTGAACTCGCCGGAGATTCATAGAAACTTATTCCCTCGCGAAATTCAATTAATCACTGGAAGAAATTCATCGCGATAAGAAATTCGAAATCAAAACTTGATGTTCAGTTCAGATCTGAAATTGGCGAAAAACACAAGATGCAATTTCAAGATTTCAAAAAAAATTAAGAAATGATGGAGCTGCGAAGAAGCTCATCACCGGAAGATATTCATCGCGAGACGAATGATGAGTTCGTTGATGCTGAGAGACGAGGTGCGAAGATGTTGATGCTGAGAGACGAGGTGCGAAGAAGATGACGTGCGAGTGTGAAGGAGACGACGTACGAAGAAGACGAGGTGTGAACTGTGAAGATGACTGAGTTGGGGTGAGAGAGGGGGGTGGGAGAGAGGAGGAGGATGATGTAAAACTTAAGAAAACGGCGCCTAGTAAGTGTGAGATTGCAAGGTTCGTTTATACCCTAACAGCCGGACCTATTCCGATGGTTGTTTCTAAATTCCGCAGCAATAGTTTAATAAAAAATAATATTTTTATCTATTGCTGCGGTTTTAGAGAAAACCGCAACAATAGGGTATTTTCAACTTTTTTTTTCTCACGCGGTCTATTGCTGCGTATAGCTAAAGTCGCAGCATTTCAACCGCAGCAATATACAATTATTCTACTAGTGCCTCCTAGGGGTCAAGCATCGTAACAGGGGGCGGGTGCAAGACTTCTTGTAGAGTTGGTCGTTGTGATAAATGAACCATCGAGCTTGCTTTCTGATCTTCTCGGCGTCCAGCTCGCCAAGGGGTAGAATGTCATCTCTTAGATAGGATATGATTTTGTCCATCGAAGTGGGACTTCTATCGAGGGTTGCTACCCCCCTGTTGATGCTGGGTGCCTTGAGTACCTCCCACATTATAGGCCGGAGTGACAGATCCTCTGCAGAGCGGGCCAATATCGACAGTGCGTCGGCTTACTGGTTTTCTGATCGAGGGATATGGGAGATGGTGAAGTGTGTTAGTTCTGCTACTTCTTCCTTTATCTTCTTGAGATACATCTTCATGCTGTCCTCTTTAGCTTCGAATTCCCCTGTCACTTGTCCTACAATGAGCTGGGAATCCGAGTTAGCCTTGATTTTTCGATCCCCAGCGGTTTTGCATAATTGAAGACCCAGCAAGAGAGCCTCATTTTCGGCTTCATTGTTTGAGGCAGTGGAGTCGAACTTGAAGGCGTACTCAATTCTGTTCTTTTGAGGGTCGAGGACCAGCTGTCCTATGCCGCATCCAACTTTTGATGATTATCCATTAACAAATATCTCCCAGGAGCCCCCGTCAGTTGGCTCTGTTCTCGAAGTACATTCGGCGATGAAGTCTACCAAGGCCTGAGCTTTGATAGCTCGACGAGGTTCGAAATTTATTCCATTGTCCGACAGATGTTTAGCCCAATTTGTTACCCTGCTGGATTGGTTATTTCCTTCGATGACCTTCCGTATCGGTTGGCTTGTCAGTACTTTGATGGGGTGGGCCTGAAAGTATGGCTTAAGTTTACGTGTTGCTATAACCAATGCAAAGATCTTCTTAATAGGAGTTAATTTTGCTTCTTCGCCTCGATAGGGGTGGCTTATAAAATAAACCGGGTGTTGGTTCTTCTCTCGCTCTACGACGAGAACAGCGCTGAGGGCATTGTCAGACACAGCCATGTAAACGAACAATGTTTCTCCTGGAAAGGGTGAGACGAGTTTGGGAAGGCTGGCAAAATGTTCCTTCAGTTGTTGGAATGTTCCTCCGCTGCTTCATCCCAGTCGAAGGTCGACTGTTTCAATCATCTGAATAAATACATGCTTTTGTCAGAGGATCTAGAGAGAAAGTGTCCAAGGGAAGCCAAACAACCAGTTAGGCACTGCACTTCCTTGACAGTTCGAGGGCTTTTCATTTCAATGATGGCTTGAACTTTATTTGAATGCCCCTCTGATCTTCCAGAAAACCAAGACATTTCCCTCCCCTCACGCCGCAGACACACTTCTTCGGGTTGAGCTTCATGTTGTGGGTGCGTAGAGTAAACACGGGTCTCTCACATATCCGAAACGTTGTCTAGGTCTTTTCCGCTTTTGACGATCATGTCGTCAACATAAACTTCTACATTTCTTCCAATCTGTTGTTCAAACATCTTGTTGATGAACCGTTGGTAAGTAGCTCAGGCGTTCTTTAATCTGAATGCCATGACTTAGTAGAAGTATACCCCCGAGCTTCTGGTAAAGGCGGTATGGACTTGATCTTCTTCAGCCACAGGGATGAGAAGGTATCTCGCATTGGCGTCCATGAAACTGAAGAGCGCGTACCCGGCTGTCGAGTCCACTAATATGTCGATCTTAGAAAGGGGAAAGTCGTCCTTCGGATAGGCCTTGTTCAGGTTTGTGAAGTCGACGCACATCCTTCACGTACCAGATGCCTTTCGGACCAACACCACATTGGCCAGCCATTCAGTGTATTGACACTCTTTTAGGAACCTTGCTGCCAACAGCTTCTTCACTTCTTTAGCGGCAGCCTTACTTCTTTCGACACCCTCATGCCACAACTTTTGCTTTACCGGTCGATGCCCTTCTATAATGTTGAGGCGATGCCCTTCTATATTTCGTCGACGGTGTATGCAAAAACATCCTGGAATTCTCGGATAACACTGATGATCTGTGACTTGATACCCTCAGGAACTTGCTTGCCAATCCGTATCATCCTTCCCTTCTCTTCTTTGATGCAGATCTCTTCATCTCCATCCACCGGTCGAGGCCTTTCGTACCGTTTTGGGTTTTTGGCTACGTAAAGCCCCATGACGGGGAGAGGTTCTTCAGGGTCTGGTTGCTTTCTCTTTTATAGCCTTTCCTCAATCTGGTTTTTCAAGCTGTTTACATAGCATTCTCGAGCGGACTTTTTGTCGATAAGCAACTGGGTGACCTTCCCGTCATCAGCCTCCAACCGGAGTAATAGCTTGTAGGTGGAGATGGCGGCTTTTACCTTGTTCAGAGTGGAGAGCCCAATGATGACGTTGTAGGGGAGATCGACGTCGACAATAAGAAAGTCGACGAGGACACTCCGCCCTCTGCCTTTTTCTCCCATTCGTGTTGGTAACCTTACTGACCTAAGGGGGTGCACCGACTGTCCGCCAAAGCCGACTAGACGCTGGCTGATTGGCGTGAGGTCAGCCTCTTGGTATTTCCACTTCTTTAGGCAATCCATCGTAATAATGTCCGCAGAACGGCCGCTATAGATCAGCACTCGACCTATCCGTCAATTGGCTTTTTTCATTTCGACGATCAGGGGGTTATCGTGGGGGGTCAGTATGGGTCAATGACTGTCTTTGAATGTCATGGTGGGGAATGCTGCGGACTTTGTCATATCTGTTGTCCCGAAATTCAGGGTGTAAAGGTGTTTCTTTCGAGAGCGGCCTGTTAGGCCACCCGAAGCGTACCCTTCAGCAATGACATTGACGAAACCTGATGTTTCGTCGCTTCTCGATTCTTTCTCTTTCTGGAGGCTCCTTTTTCTTTTCCGCTGGATTTTTCAAATACCGGTTCAACTTTCATTCGTTTGCCAACTTATCTAATGCTCGTTTGAGCTCTCGACAGTCGCGACTGGTGTGACCTTAATCGTGGTGATACTCGCACCAAAGCTTCTTGTCCCTCCGACTAACGGATGTTTTTATGAGGTTGGGCTTTAGTAGAGTGAACTTCTCCTTGATATCGAGGTATATCTCTCTGTTGAGGTTGTACCGAGGATCATACTCGTTTTCATCCACTCGAGGTCTCTTGTCTCTTTCTCTTCGAGGGACATCTCGTGATGTGTCCACTCGTGTTGGGTGATCAGCTTTTCTCTTACTTGGCCCCTCGTGAGTTTTGCAAATATCGGAAGCTTGTATGAATTTCTACTCGAGGCTCATTGCCTTGGATAAGGTTGATACCTCATGTTCCGCCAGCTTCAATTTAAACCTGCTCGAGGGATATAGGCCTAACATCAGTGTGGTGAATGCCAAGCTTTCTTGTAAGTTTGATACTTTCAGAGATTCTTCGTTGAACATCTTGATATAATCTACCAGCTCTTCGTTTCTCTGTTGCCTGATAGACATTAGGTGATATTGGTCTTTCGGTATCTTCGTCCTGCTATGAAGTTTTATTTGAATGCTGCTTCGACGGAAGCAAAGTCTAAGATACTTCCAGGGGGAGTTCGGTGAACCAGGTGAGAGCCAGTCCCCTTAGTGTCGTGGGAAAGAACATGCACCATGCGGCTTCACTTCTCGTCTGCACACTCATCTGTGCTTTGAAGGCCGCGAGATGATCGATAGGATCAGTGGTTCCTCCATAGTGCTCGATGGGGGGAACTTTGACCTTTCGTGGATTCGGATTTCGCATGATCTCCTCACTGAAGGGTGTGATAAAGCCAAAGTTACCAAAGTGGGCGTTGGACCGCTCACTAGGGCCAGAAGTGCTGGACTGTTCTTCCTCGTGCCTCCCATATTCCCGCCCTCACTGTCGAGGGTCGTCCCCTCCCCGGCTAGGATTAGGGGCTGCCTCTCCTTCCTGTCTCGATAGTGCTCGACGCTCGTTCAACACGTCTCGAGCGTCCCGGGTACCATTTCTGAGGGATCGTTCGTTGATGACGTGTCAAGCGTCTCCTCTGCCAGTGGGAGGTCGAGTCAAGACCTAGGGAGCTTGATCTGGGGTGCTTGCGTATTGGGTTGCGGATTCTAACCGTTCTGTCCCAGGGCTACTCGAGGGACAGGAGGTCTGTTGGATGTGCCTTCTCCCCCGTCTAGAGACAGTACACGAATGTTCTCAGGCTCCGCTCGAGGTTATCGTTGAGTCGTTCTGCTAGTTGCTGGAGATCCTGCTAGGTGACAGGGTTAGGACTCGGCTGCTCGTATCGAGGGGCCTCGATGCTAGGGAGCACAATCCTCTCTCGAGGCTGTTCAGTATTAACAACACTGGATGCTTCTCGAGGCTCGATCTCCTCGAGGATGTGCGGGTTTCTTTCTGAGAGTATTGGGGCTCTTCGAGAGTCCTCCGCCGTTTCATCGGCTATTTCGGGGGGAGGTTTCCCTCCTTGAGGTGGTGAGTTTAGGGGTTGTGGCCATGGCTTTTAGTTTGGCTATCCCCACAGACGGCGCCATCATGTTTCGGGTGAAATTTGTAAGATGGGGGAATAGTCAAGAATAAGGGTCAAGTACCGTTGAGGATGGCCAAGTGTTCAAAGAATGCCACAATACCTACAAAAACAAGAGTTAGTCTACCCCGGGGTTGTTTTCGGGATATCCCCTCCGACGCTCAAGTCAGTGATGGAACTTAGCGGTTAATATTGAGTGGTAGGTGTAGATTAATTACCTCAATAAATGGGGAACTGTTTCCTATTTATAGGTGTTGGGAAATGTGAAAACCGAGCTGGGCCAGGGCCCTGTGGAGGACTGGCCTCTGAGCGTAGCGGGGCAATAACGTATTTTTACTATGAGTTGAGGGGCCCAGAGATATATTAGGCAAATAATTGGTTACCACTGAGTAATTTCCAAATCTAAGGGTTACTGTTTAGGGCAAATTTCACACTAAGGCTAATTTGCTTGGAGAGGGGGTTGATTATTAACTTGCGAATAAAAGAAATTGCTGAAAGTAAAGTTACGAAAAGTAAAGGAAAGAACGCAACGAGTTTTACGTAGAAAACCCTTTGGAAATGAGGGAAAAACCACGAGAGGATTTGTATCCTGCCAATTCACTAAGTTGCTCGAGTTTGCGAGATAGTACAAGTATTAGCTAGAGAGAGAGAGTAGTGAGTAGTGATTTACAAAGCCTGAGCTAGTGGACTACTAATTTATAACAGTAATGTTGCTTTTTTAGCCGTTTTACCCTTGGCACCTGATTGGCCTAAATCCTATTCTAATGGAACGTGCGCATATCTCTTTCTTTTGCGGTTATCCTCAATCTCGTTCCTTTCTCCCACTACGCCCCTCTTCCTAGAATGTAGGATGCATCTCAACTGCTGGCCAAGTCATCAATCCTCTTCCTTCGCACGCGTTAAATGAGATGCTGCCACTTGGCTTGGCGAAATTACACACCTTGGTTGCTTTGTGTGCTGCCACATCATACTAATTTGACCCCTAACAATAGCCCCTAATTTTCTTCTTTGGGCGCAAAACAAACGAAAGAAAATTATTTTAACTTTCAAACCCTGCTAACCGTCTTGCAAAACGCGCCCAATTATGACAGTTTCTTCCTTTTGCATGCGCTGATGAGACAGTTAACTTCCCCCTTCTCTCTATATAAATGCGCTTCTTTGGAAAACGATAAAATTTCTTCATCCTCTTCCTTTGTCCGTTCAAGTTTTTCCTCATGTAATATTTTCTCCTTGCTGATTTTCTTGGCGTTTTTCTTCAATTTGTTCTTCGATTTTGCACGAATTTGCCTTTGCTTCCTTTTTCCGCCATGACTAGAGCAAACCCTAGGCCTTCTTCAATAAACAGTTCTTCCCCTATAGGAGCCAATGTCTTTCACCCTTTAGAGATTTTAGAAGACAAGAACCTTTATCCTACCGTGCTAACTGCAACCGATTTGCAAACTGTTAGGAAGAACAATGGTTTTCCTCCTGGCGCTGTGATTAGGTTGCCCATAAATCAAGAGAGAATGGATTGGGTTTGCCCTGGTTGGTTTTTTATGACTACCCCTTTGCCAAATTAGGACTGAAATTCCCTTTTTCGCCTTTTATCCACCAATTTTTTGCTGCAACTGACATGGCACCTTGACAACTTCTTCCTGAGGCATGGAGGGTTTTGACAAGTATAGAGACTCTAAGCAAAAATTTGGGTATTGATTTCACAATAGATGATTTGCCTTCACTTACCAAATCAAAACTTTCGGGAAAGAGATATTCACCCTCAAAACTAATGAAGGCAGAGATGCATTGATAGAAAAAATCGAGAAGGGTCGAGACAGGGGCTGGGCTGCAAGATACTTTTTTGTAAGAGCCGACTCTGTGGGTGATTTTGGTGGTTTTTTCAAGGATACTTGGAGATCTGAAGGTAATTTGCCTAATTCGTTGTGAATTTTGCATGCTGATTTTTGACAGTTTGCTTACACTTTTTGTTGGGTAGGCACTTCTTTGCATTCTTCTGGGCGCGAACAATCGAGCGGTTTCACAGACTTGATCTTGGCCCTCAGTGCTGAAGATAGAACTTTCCCTATTATTCCCTCGCATCTGTGGTATCCGATTTTTGACTATCTTAATTAACGGTCTGAATCCCACGAAAGTCTCTCATTGGACTTTGAGTTTTAGAATACTTGGAAGTCGCCACCCTATTAATATCTGAACAAGGACAGATTTATTTAATAAATCGTTTTAAAATCAATTTCAAGAAAAATCATTTAAAACGATGATGACTTCATATGAATAAGTTTTTGTTTTTTTGAAATTGGTCTTTCATACCATGAGATAGGGTTCGGGGTTTAGGTTAAGAGGTGCGAACGTCTAGAACTCGTCTCCTCTTCCGTTCTAAAGAACGGGCTCATACTAAATGCGTTATTTTCCATTTTAAAGTAATCATGGCTATTAAAAAGAAAGAAAAATCACATAATTTGCACATATACACATTAACCATTTTTATCTAGGACCAATATATCATTTGTACATGGTAGGTTTGAGCACTGAAGTTGCACTACGTACTAATCATTGCGTGATTGGAATCCACTCATGGATCAAAACCGTCATAGTTCGAGCATATGTCTCACCCTAAATGGCCAATTCCACTAGGGAAAGAAGAGGGGGGAATAGATTATGAATAACTCACTTTTAGAATTAAACAAATCTATTCCAAATAAGGTAATCGCTCCAATTAGTGATTAAAATGGGGTTATTATAATCACTTTAATTAGTGATTAAATATGAAGGATTATGATAATCACCTTAATTAGTGATTAATAAGGAAGGAAATAAGTAATCACCCTAATTAGTGAATAAAATGGAAAGATTATCACCTTGATTAGTGATTAACAATGAAGGTTAGGAAATAATCACCCTAATTGATGATTATTAAGGTTTAAGATAATCACTCTAATTAGTGATTAAATATGATGAAAGGTTAAGCTAATCACCCTAATTGGTGGTTAACCAAGTTTTAAGATAATCACCCTAGTGATTAAATGAGGAAAATAATCGTCCTAATTAACGATTATTAGGGTTTGAAGTAATCACTCTAATTAGTGATTAAAAATGAGAAAGATAATCGTCCTAATTAACGATTATTAGGGTTTTAAGGTAATAACTCCAATTAGTGACTAAAAGAAGTTTGTGTCAACCGCTCTAATTGGCGATTAATCGGGGATTGAAATAACCACCTTAATAGTGATCACGTTCATGATTTTCGAGAGGTCTTAGAAGGTTTGCTTCCTAATTGAAGGCTTTTGGGAAATAATCTTAATTGAAGATTATTAAGTCAATTGGAGAGAAATAATCAATTTGAGATTGAATTTAGAGATTTGTGTTTGGCTAATTGGAATTTGGCCATTTAAAGTGAGACCCGTGACACAGCCTAAAATCAATTCGGAGGTCATAATTACCAATCTAATTATGTCAAATTATATGATTAATCCATTTGAATATGGAGAACACATTTTTAAAATGTAAGATGAATCGTCATACAATTTAACTTAGTTAGATTTGCAATTTTTCCTCTTAATTGAGATTGGGTCATTTGATTCATATACTATGATATATTGGCCCAACATGCAATATTTGTATCATTGGTTGCTCATTTTATTAAAAAGAGTTGTAGAATTATTTATGAAAATTATGCATAAACATCTCCATGCTTTTTTTATTAATTGAGTGATGCAATAACTATTTACAAAGAATCATTATTACAACAAAATGTACAAAACCTATAATCTATACAAATCTTCAATCTTGATCTTCACCATGATGCTCCTTGATCTTCATTTTCTAGCTTGAATGTGCTTTGGAATTCATGTTTATTTACCAACTTGTGAAAAATTAGAGATTAATTAACCTTTTTTATTTTGATTTTTTATGACAATTTTTATTAATTTTTATTAACATGTTAAAATGAGTCATTTTAAGATAAATTTAAAAAATTCATGATTTTTATTCACATTTTCGTATGAAAAGATAATATTTTTTTTATGAAAGTTCAATTAATTACTTTATTTCATTTTCCAGATTGCCTTTTTGTTCTTGTACTGACTTACAAAAATTATAACTTTATGTACAAAGTATTAAACTGAGCATATGATACATCTATGGATAGATAAGTGAGTTCTTATATTGTATCAAAATTTCACAAGTTTTTAGTGACCACTTGAATTATGGTGAATTTTATGTCAAAACTGGTCAAAACAGGACCTTTATTAAATTTGTTCTTTGAGATCCAACTTATTGAACTTATTTTGAAGTGAATTTTGGTATGAACATTCTAGAAACTTTGAAGAACTAGACACTTGAATTGGACATTTTTAAGACCATTTTTATTTATTTCTTAAGTGAAGAGAAAATCAGTATTCTGAAATTTAGTGATTTACATGAATGCTTTTGTAAAAATGATATAAAATTGTATAAAATTCATCAGAACATGATTTTTATATTTTTGAAAAGCTACTGATGTTTTCTTCAAACTTGATGTTTTTAGTTTTATCTAAATGATTTTATTTTAAACTTTATTAACAAGACAAGCTTATGTGGTACTGGACAAAATCAGTTTTGCACAACAAAGTTGTATGATTTTTAATTATTTACAAAAAAATTGTTTTTAGAAATTCCAAAGCCCAGTTGCTGAAAACATCTTGCACTTCATAGGAAAAATATTAAAGCCTATGAACTAATTAGTTAATGCAGACGAAAAATAGAAATGAAATGCAAAATTAAAACTGATTATAATTACATCATCACATTTTCTTTTTATGGAGATGTTTATGCACAACTTATCTTGAATTTTTTATGAAAACATTTTTTGCTGATAAATAACAACTTGATTAAGGAAAATCACATAATCACATTGTTTCCTAAGAGTCACCCCATTAGAGGTGACTATTCTAGGTGGGGTGATTTAAAGTTTGGAACCTATTAGGACTTCCACATACCCAAATCACTCCAAAGATTAAAAAATAATAAAAAGAAAACAAGGAGAATGTTAGTATATGATTAAGAAGATAATCAAAATAAACAAAAATTTCGACTTTACCTTGCTATCTCAATGATGCACTTCCTTTTGCAAATTTTTCTATTTTTTTGTGATTTTCTTAATTTCTAGGTGTGTTTCTAAATTCTCTTAATTACTAACTTTAAACTCTTTTTTGTGTTTTTTTCCTTTTGATGAACTTCTTTTACTTGCTTATTAAGAATTTTGCTTTTAGATGGAAAGATTAAGGAGGAGAAGAGTAGTAGAGAAGATGAGGGTTAAGTTGAATTGTGTTTTTTTCAACCACCTTACTTACTAAGTAAGACTTTTACTTAGAAGGAAAGATTGAGGAGAAGAGTAGTAGAGAAGATGAGAGTGAAGTTGAATTTAAGTTGAAATCTTTTCAACTTGGTTTTGAAGTGGAATTTAGGAAGGTATTTATAGAGAAATGAAAGAGGTGAACTAGGGTTTCAAAGACGTAGAAAATCAGATTTTTCACCCAAAAATCTGATTTTCTTCATCCTTAATCACCCTAATGACATCACTTTAATGACCTCACCCTAATGACATCATCAAATCTCTTTGGAAACACAAATATTCTTATTCTTTTTGAATTTTCTCATAAATGAAGCAAGATCAGATTTTCAGAAAATATTCTTCCCTAAACATCCTAATAAGTAAAAAAAATGCATCGAAAAACGTGCAAAACCAACTGATTAGGGTGTTGCGCCTAGCACAGGAAACTACGCTAGGCACAGCAGTGCTCGGCGCAAGGCTTTGCGTCTAGCACAGAGTAAGCTTGTGCGCTTGGCGCACAATCATGCGTCTAGCGCATGACTGTGCGCTTGGCGCACACTTGATTCTTCCGGATTTCCCCCTCTTACACATGGGATTTGATTCTTATTCTCACATCTTTTCATGATTCTTATTCTCTAACTAATGGATAAAGGATGGGTTTAGTGACTAAAGAATATATTCTTATTCAATATCCAATGAATTGACCATCAAGAAAACTGATTAATGCCGGTTTTGGGATACGACTAAAATCCCGACGCCTAATCGTGACTCGTTTTTATTTTTCCGAAAGACTAACTTACGACAATTCTAGAAAACTCGTCAAATTAATAAAGACGAGCATGATCATACTATGAATCATATTATTAAGACGGTGGTTGTAGTTATTGACTACGACTCACGAAAATTATACTTCTAAGCCGAAACTGTATGACTAATATGCAAAAACGAAAAATCGTGCGATGGAATGAAACTCGCGCTCCGGGGCGCTCTCTCCACGATGCATGACGATTTTGTTATTTTTATTTTTCAAACCTTTATTTATCCTAAAAAGGGGTTCAAAATTTGCTGTCTACAGAATGCCCCACATTGGTCGAATTTTGGAGAAAATGATGGCCAATGTTTGAAAAGACACAAAATTTTCGCAGAAAATTTCATTTGAGATAACATATTCTTCATATAAAATAATTATTATCAGTGCTATTTTGAAAACACGACTCGCGACTTCTGTTGACGCTTTAAGTAGAAAATCCCACTTAATTTTCTAAAATAGGAGATGCGACTTTGACATCGTCTTAAAATAGAAAAATCCAAATTAATTTTCTAAACATTGAAAATGCGACTTTATCGTCGTCTTAAGTAGAAAATCCCAATTAATTTTCTAAAATTTGAAAATGTGATTTCATCATCTTCTTTTTTAGTCTTCTGAACTTGTCTTTTGTTAATGTGAGAAATCCCGACAATTAGCAGGTCGACTCCAGTTTTTATAGTTTTTCATGGCCATAACAAACAAGTTGTCAAGTCACCATTACTTACTTTTTATGACTCCATGTGTTATCATGTCACCTTAAATTAGGACATTGTCAGGTCATGTTACCATAGAGTGAGGCCTTGTCAGGTCATGTTACCTTAGAGTGAGGCATTGTCAGGTCATGTCACCTTTAGAGTGATGCATTGTTAGGTCTTGTCACCTAAAAGGGCTCACCAAAGGTTATTATCTTCAATGGTGGACCAAACCTCATATGGCAAAATTTTATCTGTTTTTTTCGAAATCTTTCAGAAAATTTTCATGCATAATGCTTATTTGCATTATCAGAAAATGATGATCACTATATAAAATAGATTGATCAAGGTCATTATTTTGAATGATCATTAGGAAAAGGGATTGTATCAACGTTCTTGATTCATCATTGACACAGGTTTTTTTTTATGTTCGGCTTTAGTCTAAATCACCATACCACAAATGCTTGGTCATTAACCATTGTGAAGGATGCTCTTTATTATCCTATGGACAATATTCAAACCTATTGTCCTTGGCATGAATCATGGATGATCATCCTCTCCATCTATAAAAGGGTCATAGTTCTTCATTTCCAAATGCACCACTTCCACTACTCCAATCTTTTCACTAAAATTTCCTTTCACAAAAATGATTCATGCTGCTTCCAAATTTTGGGATGAAACTTGCCATGTCTTCCGCTTTGGAGACCGGGAGATTGTGCCTTTTGTTGAAGAGCTCGAAGGCTTAATAGGCTTACCATCCAATGGTCCAGTTATCACACCTAGATCTCCTACCAGGATCTCGGGAGATTTATCAACGATTTTACATCTCCCCGAAAATCTTCATGGAAACTACCTACAATATGGTGACGTATTTCTTGCCAACTTATTATTGACTTTCCAATTTGTCACTTGGCAATTTTCAAACAATGCCAACAATAGGATTGCTAGATAAAATGCTTGCATTCTTATGATTTTGGGAAGTATCCTCACTAAATGGTCTTTAAATACATGCCATGTTCGGTGTCTTTCACTTATTCCTCAAATTGTTAGCGGGGGTCGTCTTGGACAATTTATTTTGGGGGAAATGTTCCTTGGCTTAGATGAACTCAAAAGAAACCCTTAAAGCTTTGTGAAGGGATGTCCATTAGCCCTTCATTTATGGCTTTTAGAAAAAAATTCTCTCATGAAACCCCACAAGAGTCTTACTTACAAAATTAGTCATGCTCGGGAGAGAGGCCTTCTTCCTTTCTTTCATCAACTGAGCAAAAATGGTGGGTGGGAGGATTTTTTCCTACATCAAGACATAAATTGGGTCACAAGCCACCTTGGCATTAGTGCAATTGTATATTGCAATTCTGGTCGCAGAGGTGTACAATTACCCGGGCTTTGCCAAGTCACTTTCTACCTTCCATGGAGATGTCTAAGGCAAATTGGTTGGAAGCAAGAGCACATTCCTGCCCTCCAGGTTCTTCCATCTTGTACCACTTATGAGGCTGATATGAGTGGTATTCATAGAATGCCTACTATTTGGCAGGGGCTAAAATTATATCAGCGAACCGGAACCTTCTTTTCCACTAATTGATGAAGATTACCTTCAATGTCTTCTAGCGGATATTGGTCAAGACAAAGATTCGGACGGGCCTACCATGAAGAGGAGAAGGGTTTGAGAGAATTGACATGTTTATTTTCTATGATGTGTTTTTTTTTTAGCTTTTTTTTTAGCATTTTTTTTAAGTTTGAGTTTGTAGGAAATGAAGGCTTTATGTATTTTTATGTATGAAATGAAGTACCCCAATTGGGATGAATAAAAGATATGTTTGTGAGAATTATCTGCTTATGAGAAATTCAATGTGAACACAATTCTAAACATGCGCACACTTTAACATTAAATATGACATGCAAATCATAATTAACTAATCATATGACACATAAAAGCATAACATACAAACCCTAACAATCAAGGACATGTTTCATCATCTTCCTTTTTCTTTTCTTTTTTCTTTTCCCTTTTTTTCGTTTTTTTTTCGTTTTTTTTTCTCTTTTTTTTTCTTTCTTTTTTTTGCATACATCATATGAACATCATAGAAACTCATGGCCTGTTAATTAAGAATAACCAGATAGTATACAAAACCCACAACCTGCTTGGTTACATGGTTATGACAATTACCATTGCTTTGATGTCTAAGCGTAGTATTTCTTCAACTAATCATGATTAGTGAAATGGGTGAACTCATTTCCATCAAAATCCATTAGCTTCACTGCTCCAGCTGTGGTGACATGCTTGACCAGGAATGGTCCAGACCAGTTAGGCTTGAATTTTCCTCGAGGATCATGCAACGGAGCTCTATTTCCTCGAGGATCATGTCTCTATCTCGAACCCTTTTGTTAAATGCACGAGCAATTCTCTGTTGATAGAGTTGTATGTTATGCAATGCTTGTAGTCGGCGCTCATCTGTGAATGCAAGCTCATGATAGCGAGTTTTGTGCCACTGGTCTTCCGAGATTTCACTTTCTGCTACGACCCTGAGAGATTGTATCTCCACCTCAACTGGTTGGATTGGCTCCATCCCATAAACCAAAGAATACAGGGTTGTTCCTGTTAGTGTCCTAATTGATATCCTATATCCCCAAAGGGCATATGGTAGTTTGTCATGCCATTCCCTAGTCTTTTCAGTCATTTTGGCAACAATAGTCTTGATTGTCTTATTGGCTGCTTCCACCGCTCCATTTGTTTGGAGATGATAAGGTGAGGACTGATGATGCTTGATTGCATATTTTGCAAGAGTGGTCTTCAGATGACCCTCAAATTGTGATCCATTATCAGAGATGATGTCAAAAGGTATGCCATACTGACAGATGATGTTGTTAATCACAAATTTCGAGACTTGCTTTGCCCCTAGCTTTGAAAATGATGCACCTTCAACCCACTTTGAAAAGTAATCAATTGCTACAAGAATATACGGATGCCCATTTGAAGCCTTCGGATGAATTTTTCCGATTATGTCTATGCCCCAGCTTGAAAACGACCAAGGAGAAATCATATTATGTAATGACACAGGTGACATATGATTGAGGTTAGCAAATACTTGACACTGCTTGCAGGCGCAGACAATGCTGATGCAATCACCTTCTAAAGTGCTCCAATAAAAACTTGCTCGCAAAATTTTACGAGCCAACATTCTTCCATTCATATGGGTTCCACATTCCCCTCCATGAACTTCTTCCATGATGACTTGCTTTTCGATGTCATTTACGCAGAGTTGTAGAGTACCATCAAACCTTTTGTGATATAGTCTGCCTTTTAGTATGAGAAAATGAGCAGCTAGCCTTCTGATGGCTATGTGGTCCTTCTTGCCACTTCCTTCTGGATATCGCATTGTTTCCAAAAAATTCTTGATATCCTTGTACCAGACATCATCATCATCATATTGTTGAACCAGCGCGGAGACAATTTGTGCTACCGTCACTGTTGGTCCCTTCCTTTCTTCAATTAAAACTGACTGGATCTTTGTACCATTTTCCCATGTTAAATTAACAGCGAGATTGGCCAAAGCATCAGTGAAACTATTTTGTTCTCGAGGAAGATGTTTGAAGCTAATGTCATCAAAATAAGGGATTAACTCTTGAAGGTACTCAGTGTAGAGCTGAAGTCTCTCATCTCTAACCCTCCAAATTCCTATTTTGAGATATGGTGAGATTTGAATCTCCATACACAGTGAGATGTCTTGGCCCTGCTACCAAGGCGGCATTTACTCCATATATACAGGCTTCATACTCGACTGTATTATTTGTTGTTGGGAAATCCAGCTTGACAGCAAATGGAATATGGGCTTCATCAGGATCTACTAACAAAACACCTACTCCATTACCTCTCCTATTAGAAGCTCCATCAAAGTACATGCACCATTGTGGATTATCAATAAAGCATAATTCGCATCAGGGAATGCATCATCATACTCATCTCCTGACACTGGTCCTTTTGCTAAGGCTTTAGATATGGCTCGTCCTTTAACAGATTTTTGGCTGACACATTGGATATCAAACTCAGAAAGCATAGCATGCCATCTTACCAATCTTTCACTAAGAATGGATTTTTCAAACAGATACTTGATTGGGTCAAGTCTTGAGATCAGATAGGTAGTATGAGCTTGAAGGTGATGCCTCAACTTCTTCGTGGCATAGACTAAGGAGATACATGCTTTTTCCAGTGGGGTATATCTTGTCTCATACTCAAGGAATTTCTTGCTGAGGTAGTATATGACAACCTCTTTCTTTGTTCCCTCTTGATATTGGGCTAAGAGAGCTCCCATAGCCGTTTCTGTGATAGTGAGGTACAAAACCAGAGGTTCTCCTAGTCTAGGTGGCATTAAAACAGGTGGATTTGAAAGGTATTCTTTCATAGAATCAGAAGCTTCCTAACATTCTTCATTCCACGCATGGGATGCCCCTTTTCTAAGCAGCTTAAATATAGATCCACATCTCATAGTGAGCTGTGAGATGAACCTGCTGATATATTGAATTCTGTCGAGAAATCCTCTTACTTCTTTTTCTGTTTTTGGAGGAGGTAGCCCTTGAATAGCTTTTACCTTTTCAGAGTCCACTTTGATGCCGTCTTGACTGACAATGAATCCCAACAACTTCCCCGAAGTGACACCAAACACACATTTTTGAGGGTTCAACTTTAAATGGTATTTCCCGATTCTTTCAAAGAAGGACCTTAATGCAGGAATATGCCCCTCACGATCTTCACTTTTCACGATCATGTCATCTACATAAACCTCCGCAATGTCGTGGATGAGGCCATGAAGGATAGTGGTTGCAGCCCTTTCATATGTGGCTCCGGCATTCTTGAGACCAAAAGGCATAACTCGGTAGCAAAAAGTGCCCCATGGAGTGATGAAAGATGTCTTTGTCATGTCTTCTTGAGCCATGAGTTTTTTATTATACCATGAGAATCCATCAATGAAGGAAAACATTGCATGCCGTACAATCAACAAGAACATCGATGTGGGGTTGTGGTATCTGATTTTTTACTGTCTTGATTAACGGTCTGAATCCCACGAAAGTCTCTCATTTGACTTTGAGTTTTAGAAACTTGGAAGTCGCCACCCTATTAATATCTAAATAGGGACAGATTTATTTAATAAATCGTTTTAAAATTAATTTCAAGAATAATCATTTAAAACGATGATGACTTCATATAAATGAGGTTTTTTCGAGAATTGGTCTTTCATACTATGAGATAGGGTTCGGGGTTTAGGTTAAGAGGTGCGAACGTTTGGAACTCGTCTCCTCTTCCGTTCTAAAGAACCGACTCTTACTAAATGTGTTATTTTCCATTTTAAAGTAATCATGGCTATTAAAAAGACATAAAATCACATAATTTAACTAATGGAAAAAACGCTATATGTCACATCACAACCACTGCGGTCCTTAAGATAACCGAAGCAGTAAATCTTCAAAATTTTGTATGGGAATTTGGGCAACACGAACCGCAGCGGTTCTTAGAAAACCGGATAGGTTAACAAGCAATCCTTGCGATTTTCGGTTAACCGTTGCAGTTCTTAGAACCGCAACTGTTAATGTTGCCCATTTCCCTAATTCAGCAGCCCATTTCCCCCAATTCAGCAGCCCATTAATCGTTCAGTTTAAAAGCCCCCCCAAAACTAAACCCGCAATTTCTCACCCTCTCACCCGCCTCTTTCCTCCTAACCCTCTAATCTCTCTAACTCCTCTGATCCTCCAACCCTAAACCAAACAACACCAGCACCACCATTATTCACCAACACCCTTCCTTATCCTCACGAACCTCCTATCTCTCTTCTCTCTTTCGACTGATCCCCACCACCACGTATGGTCATTGATTCGCACGATTTGCATGAAGCTCCGACTGAACCACTGAAGCCGTGGACCATTAAGTTTGGGTTCGAAGGTGGTCAGACATCGTTGCGTCGTTTATGTGGTAGCTCGTCGTTGAAGAAGAAACTTGGAGAAGAAGGTAAAGAGGTGATTGGATATGATGAATTTTTGAAGAGTTGTGAAAGTATGGGAGTTACGAGATCTGTTGATGAAGCTGGTGTTGTTTTGCTTTTTCGTGATAAGGTTTATCTTCATCCTGATAAGGTAAAGAAAATTGTTAAATTCATGATTAATTTTGTTGATTTGTTCTTTGTTTTGTGGTTATTGTTTGATGGTTTTGAATTTTGGTTGGAGATATATGAGCTTTACTGTTGTTGAATAATGTTGATGGTTAGAAACTTAAATTTTGAGTTGTTTCGGTAATTTGATTGATGATGTGGTAGCGTGGGAATCTGAAGGAATTTAGGTGGTTTTGAGTTGTTTCGGTAATTTACCTTCTATTCCACGCACTCTAAGTCTGATACCGAAAGAAAGGCAGATCACCTTTTCTCCTTGTAGAAACTGCCAGACTTGTTTTGCAATCCTCGAATCTTCTTTCCTAGATTTTTGCGCGTTCAATTTCGATCATTTTACGCACAGTAGATGTTCGATTTTTTGCAGCAACAGAATTTTTTCGTTTTATTGTTTGATTTTGTGTTTTCGATTGTGAGATATATTTTTCACAGTTTGATCGACCAAGAAGATGTTGGAGGATCAAGTAGCGTACTTGCTACAAAGGTATTTGGGGAATTATGTCAGAGGTCTCAACAAAGAAGCTCTTAAAATTAGCGTTTGGAATGGCTTGATCATTTCTACTTCTATCAATTTTTACTTATTTCGTTGTTCTTCAATTTGCGTTTTTGTTGTTTTCTTTTACTCAAGCTCGTAGTAGACTCAATTTTCGTTTCTAATGTATTTGATAGTCTTTTCAAGAATGAGTATCTTGCAGGCAACTCTCGCTAGCTATCTTTATTTTGTTATTATGTGAATATATTTGAGGTTTATGACTTGATTATTTGGGTTGATTCCTAAGTGTTATGTGTTTAAAGGGTCTAAGGAAGTTAGTAAAGATCAGGTGATGGAGCAGCTTAATTTTTTTTTCGAATAAGCCGAAACCGGTTTCTCGGGTTTTTGCTGGTGTTAAGGGTGGTTTATCTTCTGAGAGTATTTATCGGTTCTGATTGTCGGCTTCTGAGTGCGAGTTTACCTTGAATTCGGTATGTGATCATTTCGTCATGTTGGGTTGAAAGTTTGGAGCTCTTATTGATTTTCAATTGACTTGTATTTTGTATTGATTTAATAGGAGTAGTTTACTTAATTAATTTTAGTTAGCATTATGATTATATGATATTGATGAGATTGTTCTTGATAGTGATTCTGCTTTGGAATTGGTGGTTTTCATTGATAATGTCTGTAGTGTAATGTAGATTATGATTTTGTTGACTTGTATAACTAATTGGTCTTAGAATTCTTTTGTGGCTTGTACTGTTTTTGTTGTTGTCGAATATCAGGAGACTTTGGTTGCTGATTGCTGCTTCTCCCTTTGTTGCTATGAATTATTTGATGATGGAAATGTGGTTGGGTGAGTGTAGTTTCTAGAGGAGCTTCAGAAGGATCCCTGGGGAGTGCCTACAGATCAAAGGGGAACTCGGTGTACAGGAACAACGCTCAGTATTGCTGCCCATGTAATAGGAGCTTGCATACCTGGATCAGGGGTTAGGATTATGGCTTTTGTCGGTGGTCCATCAACTGAAGGGCCTGGTGCTGTAAGTTGTCTGCTTTCAAGGCTCTCTTCCAACCTTGAGTTTTCAGTTAGCTTATATCTCAGTTGCCTATTATCTAGTCTCTTTGGAGAAATCTTATGAAGTTGATTATTACCATATTATAGTATTATAATATGCTATACTTTGATGGGCTAAGTTGGCTATGAGCTATGTAATATCTTTTAGGGAAACCCATGGGGCTGTTATGTATGTAAAGTTTTTCATATAATACTTTCGTGTAACAGTTCGAAGTTCTTTTGTTGTGTATATGTAATGTATCAATACCTTGTACAAACACAACATTGTTTCATATAATATTTTTATGTATCTAATTATTTATGCTTATACTTCAATTAAGCATTATATGCTTAATAAAATGAGTATTGATATATACTATTGATTTTATATTGATTAATAATGAAAAAAATGCAAAAAAAAAAAAAAAAAAAATTTTTTGGTTTTTGGGGGTGGTCAACCGCTGTGGTTTTGGGTCAAAACCGCAGCAGTTAATCACCTTAACCGCTGCGGTTTTTACCCAAAACCGCATCAGTTAGTGACCATCCGATGCGGTTTTGAACCGCAGCGATTAATCCTTCATAACTGCTGCTAGCCCAACCGTTGCGGCCCAAAACCGCAGTGGTAAGCCCGGTTTTGACCGCAGCAGTTGAACTAACCATTTTTATTTAGGACCAATATAATTGAAGGCTTTTGAGAAATAATCTTAATTGAAGATTATTAGGTCATTTGGAGAGAAATGATCAATTTGAGGTTGAACTTGGAGATTTGTGTTTGGCTAATTGGAATTTGGCCATTTAAAGCGAGACACGTGAAACGGCCTAAAATCAATTCGGAGATCATAATTACCAATCTAATTATGTCAAATTATACGATTAATCCATTTGAATATGAAGAACACATTTTTAAAATGTAAGATGGATCATCATACAATTTAACTTAGTTAGATTTGCAATTTTTCCTCTTAATTGAGATTGGGTCATTTAATTCATATGCTATGATATATTGGCCCAACATGCAAAATTTTAAACATTGGTTGCTCGTTTTATTAAAAAAGAGTCGTGGAATTATTAATGAAAATTATGCATAAACATCTCCATGTTTTTTATTAATGAGTGATGTAATAACTATGTACAACGAATTATTATTACAACAAAATATACAAATTCTATGATCTATACAAATCTTCAATATTGATCTTCACCATGATGCTCCTTGATTTTCATTTCCTTGAATGGGCTTTGGAATTCATGTTTATTTATATACTTGTGAATTTGTGAAAGTTAAAGACTAATTAACTTATTTGATTTTGATTTTTTTTATGACAATTTTTATTGATTTTTATTTACACGATGGAATGAGTCATTTTAAGATAAACTTAAAAAAAATTCATGATTTTTTATTCACATTTTCGTATCAAGAAAACAATTTTTTTTATGAAAGTTGATTTAATCACTTTATTTGATTTTCCATATTACACTTTTGTTCTTGTACTGACTTATAAAATTCATAACTTTCTGTACAAAGTAATAAAATGAGCTTATGATACATCTATGGATAGATCAATGAATTCTTTACGTTTTACCAAAACTTCACAAGTTTTTAGTTACCACATGAATTATGGTGAATTGTATGTCAAAACTGGTCAAAACAAGACCTTTATTCAATTTGTTCTTTGAGATCCAACTTATTTAACTTATTTTGAGATGAAATTTGGTATAAACATTATAGACACTTTTAAAAACTAGACTGAAATTTTTTACTTGAATTGGACATTTCTAGGACCATTTTTTGTTTATTTTCTTAACTGAAGAGAAAATCAGTATTCTGGAATTTAGTGATTTACATAAACGTTTTTGTAAAAATAATGTAAAATTGCGTAAAATTCATATGAACATGATTTTTATATTTTTGAAAAGCTACTGATGTTTTTATCAAACTTAATGCTTTTAGTTTTGTCTAAATGATTATTTATTTTTATTTTATTGACAGAACAATCCTAGGTGGCACTAGACAAAATCAGTTTTGCACAACAAAGTTGTATGATTTTTAATTATTTACACAAAAATCATTTTTTAGAAATTCTAAAGCCCCGTTGCTGGAAACATCTTGTACTTCATAGGAAACATATTAAATCCTACAAACTATTCTTATAATACAGACGAAAAATAGAATGAAGTACGAAATCAAAACTGATTATAATTACAGCATCACATTTTCTTTTTTATGGAGATGTTTATGCACAACTTGTCTTGAATATTTTTATGAAAATAATTTTTGGTGATGAATAACAACTTGATTAAGGAAAATCACAAAATCACATTGTTTCATAAGAGTCACGCCATTAGAGGTGGCTATTCTAGGTGGGGTGATTTAAGGTTGGGAACCTATTAGGACTTCCACATACCCAAATCACTCCAAAGATTAAAAAATGATAAGAAGAAAACAAGGAGAATGTTAGTAGATGATTAAGAAGATAATCAAAATAAACAAGAATTTCAACGTTACCTTACTAGCTCAATGATGCACTTCCTTAAGCAAATTTTTCTACTTTTTTGTGATTTTCTTAATTTCTAGGCGAGTTTCTAAATTCTCTTAATTACTAACTTTAAACTCTTTTTTGTGTTTTTTCTTTTGATGAACTTCTTTTTCTTACTTATTAAGACTTTTGCTTAGATGGAAAGATTAAAGAGGAGAAGAGTAGTAGAGAAGATGCGAGTGAAGTTGAATTGTGTTTTTTTCAACTTGCCTTTGAAGTGGAAAAAATGAAAGTATTTATAGAGAAATGAAGGAGGTGAATTAGGGTTTCAAAGAGGTAGAAAATCAGATTTTTCACCCAAAAATATATGATTTTCTCCGTCCTTAATCACCCTAATGACATCACTCTAATGACCTCACCCTAATGACATCATCAAATCTCTTTGGAAACACAAATATTCTTATTCTTTCTGGATTTTTTCATAAATGAAGCAATATTAGATTTTCAGAAAATATTCTTCCCTAAACATCCTAATACGTTAAAAAAAATACATCGAAAAACGTGCAAAACAAACTGATTAGGATGTTCGCCTAGCGCAATGTCTGGAGCTAGACACAGCACCTTGCGCTAGGCTCATAGGCCTGCGTCTAGCGCAGGAACCTGTTGTGCGTTGGGCGCATGACAGTGCGTCTGGCGCATGGTCATGTGCCTGGCGCACAGTTCGAATCTTCCGAAAAAAATCGGATCCTTGGCTCTTACACTTTGGATTTGATTCTTATTCTCACATCTTTTCATGATTCTTATTATCTAACTAATGGATAAAGGATGTGTTTAGTGGATAAAGAATATATTCTTATACTTTATCCAATGAACAATGACTTGACCATCAAGAAAGCTGATTAATGCCGGTTTTGGGATACGACTAAAATCCCGAAGCCTAATCGCGACTCGTTTTCATTTTTCGAAAGACTAACTTAAGACAATTAACAAAAAACTCGTTAAATTAATAAAGATGAGCATGATTATACTATGAATCAATTTATTAAAACAGTGATTGTAGTTATTGACTACTACTCATGAAAAGTATACTTCAAAGCTAAAACTGTATGACTAATACGCAAAAAGGGAAAATCGTCTGACGGAATGAAACTCGCGCTCCGGGGGAGGGGGCGCGCTCCACGATGCATGACGATTTTGTTATTTTTATTTTTCAAAACCTTAATTTATCCGAAAAAGGGGGTTCGAAATTTGGTGTCTACAGAATGCCCCACATTGGTCGAATTTTGGAGAAAATGATGGCCAATGTTTGAAAAGACACAAAATTTTGACAGAAAATTTCTTTTGAGATAACATATTCTCCGTAGAAAATAGTTATCATCAGTGCTATTTTGAAAACATGACTTGCAACTTCTATTGACGCTTTTAAGTAGAAAATTCCAGTTAATTTTCTAAAATAGGAGATGCGACTTTGACGTCGTCTTAAATGGAAAATCCCAATTAATTTTATAAATTTTGAAAATGCGACTTTATTGTCTTCTTTTTTCCTTTTTAGTCTTATGAATTTTTCTTTTGTTAATGTGAGAAATTCCGACAATTAACAGGTCGAATCCGGTTTTTACAGTTTTTCATGGCCTTGGTGACAAACAAGTTGTCAAGTCACCATTACTTACTTTTTATAACTACATGTGTTATCATGTCACTTTAAATTAGGACATTGTCAGGTCATGTCACCTTAGAGTGATGCATTGTTAAATCTTATCACCTAAAAGGGCTGACAAAAGGTTATTACCCTCTAGATAAACTATGGTGGACGAAGTCATCATGTGGCAAAAAAATTTATTCGTTTTTTCGAATTTTTTCAAAAAAAAATTTCATGCATAATGCTTATTCGCTTTATTGGAAAATGATGATCACTATATAAAATAGATTGATCATGGTCATTATTTTGGATGATTATTAGGAAAGGACTGTATCAACGTTCTTGATTCATCATTCACACTGTTTTTTTTATGTTCGGTTTTAGCAAAAATTGCCATACCACAAATGCTTGGTCATTAACCATTGTGAAGGATGCTCCTTATTATCCTATGGACAATACTCAAACTCATTATCCATGGCATAAATCATGGATGATCATCTTCTCCATCTATTAAAGGGGCATAATTCTTCATTTTCAAATGCACCACTTCCACTACTCCAATCTTTTCTCTAAATTTTCCTTTTACAAAAATGGTTCTTACTTCTGAAGAAGCTAATGAAATGCGGAGTGGGGAGAAAAAACAACTCTCGGGGATCACAAGAAACTTGGAGCAACCAAGGCAATCCTTTTCCTCTTCCCGCTTCACTAAGGTGCTTATGCCTTTGCTTTCACTTTTTATATGTTACGACATGATTCATGCTGCTTCCAAATTCTGGAATGAAACTCGCCATGTCTTCCGCTTTGGAGACAGGGAGATTGTGCCCCTTGTTGAAGAGGTCGAAGGTTTACTAGGCTTACCATCCAATGGTCTAGTTATCATGCCTAGATCTCCTACCAGGATCTCGGGACATTTATCAACGATTTTACATCTTCCCGAAAATCTTCATGGAAACTACCTACAATATGTTGAGGTATTTCTTGTCAACTTATTATTGACTTTCCAATTTGGCACTTCGCAATTTTCTAACAATGCCAACTATAGGATTGCTAGAGAAAATGCTTGCATTCTTATAATTTTGGCAAGTACCCTCACTAAATGGTCTTTAAATGCATGCCATGTTTGGTGTCTTTCACTTATTCCTCAAATTGTTAGCGGGGGTCATCTTCGACCATTAATTTTGGGAAAATGTTCCTTGGCTTAGACAAACTCAAAAGAAACCCTCAAAGCTTTGTGAAGGGATGTCCATTAGCCCTTCATTTATGGCTATTAGCAAAATTTTCTCTCATGAAACCTCACAAGAGTCTTACTTACAAAACTAGTCATGTCCGGGAGAGAGGCCTTCTTCCTTTCTTCTATCAACTGAGCAAAAATGGTGGGTAGGAGGATTTTTTCCTACATCAAGACATAAAGTGGGTCACAAGCCACCTTGGCATTAGTGCAATTGTATATTGCAATTCTAGTCGCAGAGGTGTACAATTACCCGGACTTTGCCAAGTCACTTTCTACCTTCCATGGAGATGTCTAAGGCAAATTGGTTGGAAGCAAGAGCACATTCCTGCCCTCCAGGTTCTTCCATCTTGTACCACTTATGAGGCTGATATGAGTGGTATTAAGAGAATGCCTACTATATGGCGGGGGGTTAAAATTATATCAGCGCCACCAGAACCTTCCTTTCCACTGGTTGATGAAGATTACCTTCAATGGCTTCTAGCGGATACTGGTCAAGATAAAGATTCAGACGGGCCTACCATGAAGAGGAGAAGGGTTTGAGAGAAATATCATGTTGTTGTTTTTTATGTTGTTGTTTTTTAGTTTTTTTTTTCCTTTTAGCTTTTTTTCCTTTTTTCTTTGAGTTTGTAGGAAATGAAGGCTTTACGTCTTTTTATGTATGAAATGAAGTATCCCAGTTGGGATGAATAAAAGATCTGTTTGTAAGAATTATCTGCTTGAGAGAAATTCAATGTGAACACAATTCTAAACACGTGCACACTTTAACATTAAATATGACATGCAAATCATAATTAACTAATCATATGACACATAAAAGCATAACATATAAACCTTAACAATCAAGGACATGTTTCATCATCTTCCTTTTTCCCTTTTTTTCCTCTTTTCCGTTTTTCCCCTTTTCCTTTGTCCCTTTTTTTTGTTTTTTTTTTTGTTTTTTTTCTTCTTTTTCTTTTTTTTTTTTGCATACATCATATGAACATCTTAGAAACTCACGGCATGTTTATTAAGAATAACCAGATAGGATACAAAACCAACAAACTGCTTGGTTACTCGATCATGACAATTACAATTACTTTGATGCCTAAGCGTAGTATTTGTTCAACTGATCAAGATTAGTGAAATGGGTGAACTCATTTCCATCAAAATCCGTAAGCTTCACTACTCCAGCCATGATGACATGCTTGACCGGGAATGATCCAGACCAGTTAGGCTTAAATTTTCCTCGAGGATCATGCAACGAAGCTCTATTTTCTTTTAAAACTAGACCACCTTCTTGAATGTCTCTATCTCGAACCCTTTTGTTAAATGCACGAGCAATTCTCCGTTGATAAAGTTGTATGATATGCAATGCTTGTAGTCGGTGCTCATCTGCAAATGCAAGCTCATCATAGCGAGTTTTGTGCCATTGGTCTTCCGAGATTTCACTTTCTGCTAAGACCCTGAGAGATTGTATCTCCACCTCAACTGGTAGGATTGGCTCCATCCCGTAAACCAAAGAATACGGGGTTGTTCCTGTTGGAGTCCTAATTGATATCCTATATCCCCAAAGGGCATATAGTAGTTTGTCATGCCATTCCCTAGTCTTTTCAGTCATCTTGGCAACAATAGTCTTGATTGTCTTATTGGCTGCTTCCACCGCTCCATTTGTTTGGGGACGATAAGGTGAGGACTGATGATGCTTGATTGCATATTTTGCAAGAATGGTCTTCAGATGACCCTCAAATTGTGATCCATTATCAGAGATGATTTCGAAAGGTATGCCATACCGACAAATGATGTTGTTAATCACAAATTTCGAGACTTGCTTTGCCCTAGCTTAGAAAATGATGCAGCTTCAACCCACTTCGAAAAGTAATCAATTGCTACAAGAATATACTGATGCCCATTTGAAGCCTTTGGATGAATTTTTCCAATTATGTCTATGCCCCTACTTGAAAACGGCCAAGGAGAAGTCATATTATGTAATGACACTGGTGGCATATGATTGAGGTTAGTAAATATTTGACACTGCTTGCAGGCGCGGACAAAGCTGATGCAATCACCTTCTAGAGTGCTCCAATAGAAACCTGCTCGCAAAATTTTACGAGCAAGCATTCTTCCATTCATATGGGGTCCACATTCCCCTCCATGAACTTCTTCCATGATGACTTGCTTTTCACTATTATTTACGCAGAGTTGTAGAGTACCATCAAACCCTTTGTGATACAATCTGCCTTTTAGTCTGAGAAAATGAGCAGCTAGCCTTCTGATGGCTATGCGGTCCTTCTTGCCACTTCCCTCTAGATATTGCAATGTTTCCAGAAAATTCTTGATATCCTTGTACCAGATATCATCATCATCATCTTGTTGAACCAGCGTGGAGACAATTTGTGCTACCGTCATTGTTGGTCCCTTCCTTTCTTCAATTAAAACTGACTGGATCTTTGTACCATTTTCCCATGTCAAATTAACAGTGAGATTGGCTAAAGCATCAGTGAAACTATTTTGTTCTCGAGGAAGATGTTTGAAGTTGATGTCATCAAAATAAGGGATCAACTCTTGAAGGTACTCAGTGTAGAGCTGAAGTCTCTCATCTCTAACCCTCCAAATTTCTATTGTTTGGATATGATGAGATTAGAATCTCCGTACACAGTGAGATGCCTCACCCCTGCTACAAAGGCGGCCTTTACTCCATATATACAGGCTTCATACTCGGCTGTATTGTTTGTTGTTAGGAAATCCAGCTTGACAGCAAATGGAATATGGACTCCATCAGGATCTATTAACAAAACACCTGCTCCATTACCTCTCCTATTAGAAGCTCCATCAAAGTACATGCACCATTATGGATTGTCAATAAAGCATAAGTACTCATTAGGGAATGCATCATCATACTCATCTCCTGACACTGGTCCTTCTGCTAGGGCTTCAGATATGGCTCGTCCTTTAACAGATTTCTGGCTGACACATTGAATATCAAACTCAGAAAGCATAGCATGCCATCTTGCCAATCTTTCACTAAAAATGGGTTTTTCAAACAGATACTTGATTGAATCAAGTCTTGAGATCAAATAGGTAGTATGAGCTTGAAGGTGATGCCTCAACTTCTTCGTGGCATAGACCAAGGAGATACATGCTTTTTCCAGCGGGGTATATCTTGTCTCATACTCAAGGAATTTCTTGCTGATATAGTATATGGCGACCTCTTTCTTTGTTCCCTCTTGATATTGGGATAAGAGAGCTCCCAATGCCATTTCTGTGATAGTGAGGTATAAAATCAGAGGTTCTCCTGGTCTGTGATAGCCTTAAATTGTATTTCCTGATTCTTTCAAAGAAGGACCTTAATGTAGGAATATGTCCCTCACGATCTTCACTTTTCACAATCATGTCATCTACATAAACCTCCACAATGTCGTGGATGAGGTCATGAAGGATAGTGGTTGCAGCCCTTTGATATGTGGCTCCGGCATTCTTGTGACCAAACGGCATAACTCGGTAGCAAAAAGTGCCCCATGGAGTGATGAAAGATGTCTTTGTCATGTCTTCTTGAGCCATGAGTATTTGATTATACCCTGAGAATCCATCCATGAAGGAAAACATAGCATGACCAGCCGTACTATCAACAAGAACATCGATGTGGGGTAGAGGAAAGCAATCTTTTGGTGAAGCAGCATTCAAATCTCGAAAATTAATGCATAACCGAACTCTCCCATCCTTTTTGGGTACAACCACTATATTGGCGAGCCAACTTGGATGTTTTACAGCTTGGATGAATTTGGCATCAAGCTGTTTCTGGATATCTTCTTTCACTTTCAGGCTAACCTCTGGCTTCATTCGGCGGAGCTTTTGCTGCTTAGGCTTGCTTTCAGGATGTAACGGAATGCGATGTTCCGCAATTTCTCTATTAACACCAGGCATATCAGCATAAGACCATGCAAACACATCTACATACTCTTTTAATAATGCAATAAACATAGACTGTTCTGTTGGGGAGAGGGATGATCCTATTTTGACTTCTTTTACAGCATTTTCTGTACCAATATTAATTACAATGGATTCTTCCATGGGTTTTATGTAAGTTTCAGTTGTATCAAGTGATTCATCAGTATTAAATTTACTATCAAAAATAATATCTTGCATGCAAATGTAGTTAGATAAAGGTTCACATTCAATTTCCTCACTTTCAGAGTCTTCTGACTGGGTATGTAAGGTAGATTGGCTGGAGGATGAGCTATCGGTATGATATCCATCTGAAGGAGGTGAAAAGGTATTTTCATGAGATGGATGTGGAATATGGTTTCCTAAAAACATTTTAAATTCTATAGGTCCGTCTTTTGCCTTACACTCAATACTTCACTTATGTTCAATGCTTTCGCCAAAAGGTATTATCAAAGACACCGGGTCAAAATCCCCTTCCCTAGAGGACTTAGAAGCGAAAAGCTTCTTAAGGACTCCATGTTCCAGATTATCCCCCCAGTCATTTTCTTTTTTCATGTTTTGTTCTCGGACAAACCAACTTTTGATTAAGTCCAGATTTCTAGCCTCATTGAATAACATTTCCAATCCCGATAAAATCCTCTATTCTTTCCTACTAAGCCAAGGTTCTGGAAAGTCATAGTATGGCTCGGTATCTCCTTGCAGGATGAACCGACCATTGAGGGTAGAGGAAGGTTTTTGGTGTTTTGAGAAGTGCTGCCTGGATCATATGCTAATCCATGTCGGTTCTGCTTGTCTACTACGAAGATTGGTTGCTTCATTCCCCTACCATCACGCCCTAATCCAGTTCCTTGAGTATAACCCATCTTCATCATAATTTAAAATCCTTTGGACAAAGGTTGCATGGCAATCCCTACAGGCTCTTTGACCGCATTCGTGGATAGGGCTGAGGTGTTTGTTTTCTGATGGTAATTGGTCATCCTTGGAGAAGGGACAAATTTCTTTTTTTTCGACCTAAAGGTAGAGAAAAAGAATTAAAAGAAAAGAAAAGAAGGCTACATATTGCAGAATGCATTGCAGAGGAAAAAAAAATTTCGAAAACAACTTTGCCATATTTTGACTGGAATGGTCCACCTTCACAATTTTGCTTTTCTATTATTATTTTTTTTTTACTTTATTTTGACCTTTTTAAATAATTTTACTGTCCTTAGGGATGAAAATAGATTTTTTTATTCTTCCATTCCCTGCTTAATATTTGAACAAAAACAGAAAATATAGAGATTAGGGCTTGTATCACCATTGATGTGTCAATTCAGCATTATGAAATTGCTCCTGTGATGACTGTCATCTTGATTTATGATCATATTGCCTGAAATACAATGGTTAATATATTTGAGTCGAACCCAAAGGTTGCCTACATATCCCCATTGCTCCAAGTGTATTTTAAGGGGAATCAAACTCAGCGTAGTTCGTTTTTTTTTATTAGAAAGAACTAAAGTTTTTTATTTCATAAAGCAGCTGCACTCAAATTGAGCTACCTACGTACACCAGGTGTTACATAGGTGGAGTGATCTCGCAGTGCAAGTGTAAATGCTAATGGGGATTCAAGCTGCACGTAGTTCTCTGATACTAACAAGCTGGAAGATTTTTTTTTGATGCGCTAACCCCCTACAGGATTTTTACCGAAGACTTTTCTCTTTCTGGAAGACGATCAAGTAGCTTTGCGGTAGACAATAGTGATAAGAGGTTTTTACTGTGTCGTTAAGGCACCAAAAACTGCTTTTCAAACAATATTTATAAATCCTATCAAGCAATTACTAAGAATGTAGCAAAGGCAAGTCAAGGGTCGATCCACAGGGAAAAAGGGACTAATTAAAGTCTATCAAGTGTAGACTACCAAATTGAAGGGTATTTGGGGGTTTGAAAAGATTTGGTAACAACTATGTCTAGCTAATAACAAGAACTAGCAAATAACTTGAATTAATGAATCAGATAGGAAGACACTAGAGTTGATGTTACTAATATGAATAAGAATGGACAATGAATGTTAATGCGATTGTGAAGTAACGAAATATGATTATGCAAGGTTTAGTTTTCCTCTAAAATACTCGAGTCCTCTCTCGAATGGTCCTCAAGAATAATCGCTTAATCAATCAACTAAATCCTCTCTTGAATGGTCTTTAGTCAATTGATTAAGAGATTCGATAAATTCGGAAAACCCCTAGTAAAGGATCCCCTTAATTTCTACCCAATATCTTGGCCTAGAAATTAAGTTGATTCTTGAGGATGATAAAATAGTTCAAGATTCGATTTAAGAACATTTGAATTCAAATTACCAAAGCATAATGTGATCAATATCTATCCTAAGGCCTCAAAACACAAATATCAATGCATAAACGTCATTGAATGATCACAATCACATTAACAATACATTTAAACTCTAATCCATACTTTCACCCTAACCCTGGATAGGGAACTACTCACTAACCATGGAATCTAAGCAATAAAACATGAAATCTATAACTAATCTAGGGATAAACATGATTAAGAGATAATTAGTCTAATTAAAATAACAATTATGAAACTATAATAAAGTTGATCTAATAAAAGGGAAGAACAAATAATAGCAATGAAAAGAGATAATAAAAACTGAAACTTTGAAACTAATTGAATTAATATACCTTCAATGTTGTAGCAATCACAAACTATGATCTAGAATTCACAAATCTTGATCCAAAACTAAGTGTTTTCCTCTCTAAAGTAAGATCTAATAATCTTCTCTAAAAACTTGGAATAAAGCATAAGTTCCGAAAAAACTCAAACTCTTATTTTTAATGCCTAAGAGAAATACAATTTTCTCACGGAAACAGGTGGTGCGGGCGCACCACTAAATTGGTGCGGGCGCACCACTAAATTGGTGCGGGCGCACCACTAAATTGGTGCGGGCGCACCAAGGCTACTGACTCAGATGGCCAATCTTCGTTGGGCAGATGCGGGCGCACCTAACAGACTGATAATAAGGATGCCCAATCTGTGGGTGGTGTGGGCGCACCTATGAGCTGGTGCGGGCGCACCAATGTGTGCGGGCAGTGCTAAGAGGGTGCGGGCACACCATGGAGCTAAAATCAAGCTTCCTTTATTCCATTTTCGCGCGTGCAAACTCCTCGAAACTCCCGCCTATTACCGTATCTCCCAACTCTTGACCTTATAAAAGATCATACCTGCAATCAAAGCACGGGAAAACACGGTGAAAGCAAATGTACTAGAAATCCAGTCAAAATTGACCGAAAATCTAGCGAAATGTCACAATGATCAACAATGATCAAGTGAAGGGAAGAGAGAGAGAAATGAGGAAGAAAGAGGGAAGAAAAGGGTATAAAGAGGATCAAACTAAACCAAAAGGAGCTTATAAAGTACGTTAGAAACGCACTTATCAAACTCCCCCAAGCTTAGCATTTTGCTTGTCCTCAAGTAAACCGAGAATGAGAAAGGAAGAAGAGAGGTGTGAAAAAGAGGAAAAGAAAAATCATGCAACAAACTAATCTAAATGCTCTAAAAGCAAAGCTACAAATGTGACATGCAAGCTAAATGAGTTCATAACAAGATTTAGGAGACCAACCAAACACAAGAGGGAAGATGATTAGGAAGCACAAGAGTGGCTTAAGGGATCTAATCCACCGGTCAACCGAGTCCCCTTGAAAATAGGCTTTCTAAAAGTGATTACTCACTCTTCTCCACTTCCAAGTCCCGAGTTTGACTCCCCCCTAGTGATGCTCAACCATAATAGCTCGCCTCTACCACATTTTGATGACCCTCATCATGACTTGCACAAAATCTCACCCGCCACTACTAATCGACCAAGTCCAATCTAGAAGTCAAAAGGGACTTTGTTTAGGTTGTAACGGGGCTAGGTTAAAGGGTGGGGATAACAATTTAGGAATGTGGTGCAAAAAGGTTAAAGTGGAGTACACAATAGGGGGTAAAAATTCCCCCAAGCTAGTCCAAACACCAACTCAAATCGAAATCTCGCACATCTTTGATTATCACTTTGATTTACTTTTTGAAACATTGATTTTCACTTTTTGAACACATAAATTTGCTCTTTCTTTCTTTTCAATAGAAATCCAAATGAAGCACTAAGAGCATTCTTTCTTTCTTTTACTTCCTTTGTCTTTCCTTTCTCACAATTTTCCCCAACTTTTGCAGTTATACACGCACATCAATTCACTTTCAACCAAAGACTTAGTATAAAAATAACTCAACTCCAGACAAACTAGACATGTACTCCACTTTGGGGAAAGTTTGGCCATGACTTATTATGAGAGTTAAGCAAAAATAGGATAGAAAGGCTCAAATGGGTTGAGAAGCGGACAATTATGTAGGTATAAAGGCTTTTTGGCTTTTGAGCTCCTATTTCTAGCAAAAAGAAACGCCCTAAATCATTCTTCTATAGGCTCGGTCTTATGCAATCTTGGGGAGCAAAAATGCAAGTCACGAGTTAGGTGATCAATGATGAGGGTTGTAGATGAGTCTTACGAGGTTCTTGGCCCTCCTTCGGGGTTCACCGCACAAGGGACAAGGCAATACAATCAACCAACTCGCCTAGTTTCAAAGAGACTCTACCAAAAGTCAACGATCTCAAAGATCATCTAACGTCACAACGAGGCTTCCAAAATCATCATGTCAAATGCAAAGAAGGTCTTCCAATCAAGTTATGAACACTCTTAGCCACAAATCATACATGCAACTAAGCTTCCCTAAATGCAAATTTTTTTATTTTTTTATGCAATGCAAAAATACCAAAAACAAACTACCAAAACTAAGCTAAAAACAAACTTCTAAAAACAAGCTAATAATAAACTATAAAAAACAAGCTATACAAGGGTGATCTGGATGAAAAAGGGGTGGGGGAAGAGGACCAAGAAGAATAACCAATCACCAAGTCAAACCCACAACCAATAGAACCCTGCCTAAATAACCACCTAAGACCCCAAACTCCCAAAAACATAGGCATCAATGCAAGGGCCCCCACGCTTAAGCGAAACTCCGCGCTCGGAGTTGCAAAAGGTGGGTGGGGGAGGAGGGTCAAAGGAGCACCTAAGAGTTCCCATCATTGCCCCCATCGGGAGGGGGTTAGAAGGGAAGAACGCGCCTGGATACCCGTCGGGATAGTTAGACGGGTAGTAGGGGAAGGGGCGGAAATGTACCTCCTCGAATGGCCCGTCACGAGGGTCAAAAGCAGGAGGGTAGTAGGGGTGGTTAGGGAAGGGAGCCTCATGTCCGGAGTGGACATTGGCGAGATGAGTTCGCCAAGCCACGCGAGACACATGGTCAAGGTCGGTGCGAATACCATCAAGGGTAGCGGTGACCATACGGTGGTTGGCCGCTTGAGTGGCCTGCATCTGGTTTATGAGCGCCAAGACGGAGGCCATATCAAAGGTCTGGGAGGAAGAGGTCTCGGCCGCATCACTCACGGGAATGCGGTGCTCGGACCTCGGAACCCTGGGAGCCCTCAATACCCTCTCCACAGTGTTGGACTGAAGGTAGGTCATATCAGCGCAATGAGCTGGGTCAATAGGGGAAGGGGGAACTCGCCATCGGTTACAGTCAAGCGGGGGGTTCCAAATGAACTCCGTGTCCATATAACAGTAGGGTGTCCCTCCCACTAACCAAATGCAACTAGTCTTAAAAAAACCACGCATAAATTTCATCTGCTGAAGGGCCGCACCATCCAATAAGTTCGACTGACCAACGGTTGGCACGCTTTCTTCTAAGCGAGCCAGGTCATCGTCCAACGAGAGATAAGACGCTAGCCGGGTGATCATTCCACCACAAATGATCTCCCCAGCTAGCGTAATACCCCCCTAATCTCTTGCAATCGATTAAGGAAGATAGCTGCAAAGTTGATTCGGGCGTTATGGTGGGCCCCATCAGTGGCCAACCATAAAACCAACATCTCCTCCTTTCTCAATTGCCCGACTTCTTGCTTAGGATAGAAGGTGTAAACCAACATCCTATGGAAGTAGCGGAGAGCAGGATGGATAATCTCAGAAGCCTTGGACGAATTCGTCTGAAAATGAGTGGTGCCATCTGTGATCTTGGCCCACCACTCTTGTTCATCGTAACCCTCCCAAATTATTGAATAGGGGGCATCACATGGGGCAGTAGAGTCCGTCCCAAATGCTTCACATAACTCGTCAAAAGATAGTGTTCTGACTTGATTAAATAGACGAGCTTGAATTGTCAGAACTCAAGAACTCAAGAGTTAGTTGGTCATAAGTAGGTTCCCGAACTTCAAGGAAGTTCGACAACCCCAGATGTCCTGCCATTTCCCTTGCTATCGTGTCGATTTTAAGGTACCGGCAGGTACCAGAGTCATAGAACTTCGTGGGTCGCAGAGTTCGATTCGAAAGCTGAGCAAAAATTTGTTGGTGTGCAGCATTTGAGAATTTGAGACGGTAGATAGGAGGGGAATTAGAGCTAGAAGAGGGTCCTTGCGAGGAGGACCCTGTTTTAGCTCTCTTAGCCCTGGAGGAGGATCCTTCGCCACTTTTTTTTTTCCATAGTGTTGTTTTAAAAACAATGTGAAAAAGATTTTATTTGAAACGGGGAAAAACAAAGGGTGTGGCCGTAACAGAGGGACTCTTCAAAACCTTTGGTCAAACAAATCACCACACTAATAACACACAAAAACCTAAAAAGAAAAAAAAACTACCAGCACATAAATCCCACAATCAATAGCAATGAAGTTGCTAACAAGCAAGAATTCGATTCTAATCCGAAAATTCAATCAAACTTACACAATTCTCCAACTCACACAATCAACAATCCAACAACATGTTTATCAATACTTGCTCAACAAATCTCTTCAAATAGTTCAATTTATTTCACAAAAATCTCATAGACTATGAAATTTCCACAAAGAACAACTAATTAAACTAGTTCATCACAACACCAATCACAAAGTTGGGCAAAATTCATGAGCAAACCAAAGCTAGGAGAAAAACAAGCATGCAATCAAAAAGAAAACAAACTTGTAGTCCAAATAACAAGATTATCTATGAAAAACAAGGGGTTGGAAGGAGATTACCAACTTGGAGATGAAAATCCCCAATTTTGAAACCCTAGAAATCCAAATCTTGCCAAAGCCCCAAATTTGATGCACTTGAGTGTTGTAGAGAGGAAAGAGATGAGTTTGCCGGTGAGAAAGTGGCCGGAGGTCGCCGGAAAGCCGTGGTGGTCGCCGGATCTAGAGATGTGGAAGTGAGAGAAAGTGAGTGAGTGAGAGAGATAGTTCGAAAATATGAGAGAAAAGAAGTGAGAGTGCCGAAAAAAATAGAAAAAACCGTGATTTTGGCCTCATACGGGTTTGGTGCGGGCGCACCGATAAGTGGTGCGGGCGCACCAAACTTACTGCCTGCTGATGTACTTTGCGGGGTAATTGGTGCGGGAGCACCAAAGCTACTGTGTTTTGTTACCAACTGCAGACTGAATGGTGCGGGCGCACCATTCGAAATTTCTGAAAAAATTTTGAATGGTGCGGGCGCACCTATGCTTCTGTTTCTTTTCACCCACTACAGACAAAATGGTGCGGGCGCACCTCTACATGGTGCGGGCGCACCATTTCATCTGCCAAAAACTGCTCATGCTCAAATTAATGCTCATTGTTAGCCGGTAAAACAAAAATCTTGACTAAAAATGAAAATAGAAAAAGAGAAACGGGTTGCCTCCCGTGTAGCGCTTGTTTTAAGTCATTAGCTTGACTAAAAGGATATGTTCTTCAAGAGTAGCGCTCGGGCGAGCTAAGGATCTTTGACCGTTCACCAAAAACGGACCATTCTCGCCCAAAATCTCATAGGCTCCATAAGGCGTTGTCTTCAACACTTGGAAGGGTCCCGACCACTTGGACTTTAATTTTTCGGGGAAGAGCTTTAGCCTTGAGTTAAACAACAAGACTTTGTCTCCAACCCGGAAGTCTCTTTGCTGAATCCGGTGATCGTGCCATTTCTTTGTTTGCTCCTTCTACAGTCTCGAGCTCTCATATGCATCGAAGCGGAGCTCTTCAAGCTCAGCTAGCTTCTCTTTCCGAGCATCTCCCGCCAAGTGAAGATCCATGTTGAGCTCTTTGATTGCCCACCAAGCCTTGTGCTCGAGTTCCACCGGCAAATGACAAGCTTTGCCATATACGAGGCGGTAGGGAGTGGTTCATATAGGCGTCTTGAAAGCCGTGCGAAGAGCCCAAAGAGCATCATCTAGCTTCAAAGACCAATCCTTCCTTGGATTATTTACCACTCTCTCAAGAACGTTCTCCACTTCCCGGATAGAAACTTCAACTTGGGCTTGAGTTGGGGATGATAAGGAAGTCCGACGTTATGATTCACCCCGTACTTCTTCAAGATGGCCTCCAGTTGCTTCTTGGCGAAGTATGAACCGCCATCACTTATCAATACTCGAGGTACTCCAAACCTCGGGAAGATGATCTTCTTAAGGAGTTTAGTCACAACCTTGTGGTCATTGGTGGGGGAGGCAATGGCTTCAACCCACTTAGTTACGTAGTCGACCGCAACAAGGATGTACATGTTGCCCAAAGAAGGGACAAAAGGGCCCATAAAGTCAACTCCCCATACATCAAATGGCTCAACCTCCAGAATGCTTTGTTCAGGCATCTCATGTCTCTTCGTGATGCCGTCACTCCTTTGACATCTATCACAGCTCAAAATAAACTCACGAGCATCTTTTTGCAATGATGGCCAAAACATACCACATTGGAGCACCTTAGCAACAGTTTTGCTTGCTCCACCATGCCCTCCACTTGCCAAAGTATGGCAATGATTCAACACCGAATTGATCTCATGATTGGGTGCACACCTTCTAATAACACCATCTGCGCACTTTTTAAACAAGAGAGGGTCATCCCAATAGAACCTCGAAGCCTCATTGAAAAATCGCTTCCGTTGTTGAGAATTGAAACCATGAGGTTCAATCCCACATGCCAAGTAGTTCGCATAGTCCGCGAACCATGGAATCTCATTATTCAGAATGGCGAATAGTGCTTCTTCTCTCAAATCTTCTTCAATAGGGGTCTCGTCAGGATTCGAGACCTTCTCATCAAGAGGGAGACGAGAAAGGTGATCAGCTACCACATTCTCCGTCCCCTTTTTCTCCTTCATCTCAAAATCAAACTCTTGAAGAAGAAGCACCCACCTAATGAGCCGATGCTTGGCATCTTTCTTACTCATCAGATAACGGACCGCAGAGTGATCCGTATACACAATAGCTTTGTTGCGGGTCAAGTAAGACCGGAATTTGTCAAATGCAAAAACTACGGCCAACATTTCTTTCTCCGTAGTTGCATAATTCCGTTGAGCATCATCCAAGGTCCTACTTGCATAGGCTATGACATGTATCCTTCCTTCCTTGCGTTGCCCAAGAACAACGCCCACTGTAAAGTCACTAGCATCGCACATCAGTTCAAAAGACAAGCTCCAATCCGGAGCTTGCACAATGGGGGAAGAAGTGAGGGCCTTTTTTAAAGTTTCAAAAGCCTTAATACAAGACTCATCAAACTCAAAATCTATATCCTTTTGAAGTAGATTCGTCAATGGTTTGGCTACCTGAGAAAAGTCCAAGGAAAGCACGAACTCCCGTCACCGAATTCGGTGGCGGAAGCTTCTCAATAACCGAAACCTTTGCCAGATCCACTTCAATGCCCTTCTTTGACACTTTATGCCCAAGGACAATGCCTTCCTTGACCATAAAGTGACATTTCTCCCATTTCAGGACGAGGTTCGTCTCTTGACATCTCAATAGAATCTTTTAGCATGTCAGAGAAGATTGCTGTCATACACCTTTGGAAAGTAGATGGGGCATTACACAAACCAAAGGGCATCCTTCGATATGCGAATGTCCCATACGGACAAGCAAAAGTGGTTTTCTCTTGGTCATCCGGATGAATAGGGATTTGAAAGAATCCGGAATAACCATCGAGAAAACAAAAGTGTGAATGACGAGCAAGCCTCTCTAACATTTGGTCAATGAAGGGGAGAGGGAAATGGTCCTTGCGGGTGGATTTGTTTAACTTCCGATAATCAATACAAACCCTCCACCCGGTAATAGTTCTAGTTGAGATAGTTTCTCCTTTCTCATCATCTACAATAGTCATGCCTCCTTTTTTTGGAACCACGTGAATTGGGCTTACCCACTTGCTATCAGAGATAGCGTAGATGATTCCCGCGTCACGCAATTTCATAATCTCCTTTTTTACAACCTCTTTGAGATTAGGATTGAGCCTTTTCTGATGCTCTATGGATGAGGCATTACTATCGATGAGATGGATACGATGCATAGCAAGAGAAGGGCTTATCCCCTTAAGGTCATCTATCGAGTACCCAATGACATCTTTATACTTTTGTAGTATCTCAATCAATTTTGATATAGAGATGTCATCAAGACTCGAATTGACAATAACTGGATAAATACATGCATCATCAAGAAAAACATATTTAAGAGAAGAGGGAATGGGTTTGAACTCGACCTTGGGAGGAGGCTTAGAACACTCCTCTTTGTCAATGGATGTCGCGAGAACCTCAAATGCTTCATCTTTTGTCTCCTCAACAGTAGTGTCAAGAAACAATGAGAATTCTTTCACCTCTTCCATGTCCAAACTCGGGGCTTCAATAAGAGAAGCATACAACTCATCCCCGGTGTGAACCACACTCGTAGCATACACTATCTCATTCTCCACTAGGTTGACCCGGCAAATTCTCTCTATCATGGGCCTCTTCAAAGTCTTAGAGAACTCAAATACAACCCGCTCGTTGGCTACCTCAACCGTGATAGTATCATTTTTGCAATTGATCACGGCTCCCAACGTCTTTAAACCTCTCTTCCAAGAATAAGAGGAGTCTCCGGATCTTCCTCCATATCCATTACCACAAAATCACATGGCACAAATACATGCCCAACTTGAATTGGTACATCCTCCAACTCACCATGGGGGACTCTCACAGTGCGGTCTGCCAATTGAATAGTTTTCCGTGTCGGATGAAGAGGAAAATTAAGGTGCTTAGCAATAAACAGTGGCATCAAACTCACACTCGCTCCTAAATCGGCCAATGCACCCTTGGGCTCTAGATCACCTATTTTCACCGGCAAGGCGAAACTCTCGGGGTCTCTTTGCTTCTTAGGCATAGCACGTTGCACAAGAGCATTATCTTCAAGCTTCCGTTTGTTGGAGAGGATCTCCTTCAAAAATTTAGCATATGCCGGCATTTGAAACATAGCCTCAAGGAATGGTAGGTTGATCTGTAGGCTCTTCATCACATTGAGAAATTTGGTGAACTTGTCACTTAATTTTCTCTCGACCAACCGCTGAGGATAGGGAATCGGAGGCACATAGGTCTTAGTTGGTGGAGATGATGGTAGTGGCGCTTTATCACCAACTTGGACTTGTGTCTCATCTCTTTCCACATTTTCTTCTCTCTCGCCTTCCACAACTTCAACTTCTTTCTCAACAACCTCACCTTCTTCATCCTTCTCTACCTCCTCGGTTGGCATCTTGGGACCCTCGTAACTTGTTCCCGACCTCAAATGAATGGCTTTGGCTTGATGGAGGTTGGGGTTAGGAATAGGTTGGCCCGGAAGTTGATTTGTGGGAGTAGAAGGATTTTTCTCGGCTACTTGGGCAATTTGGGTTTCAAGCATTTTATTAAGGGCTTGTAGCTCTTGAAACCTTTGCTCATGGTTTTGGAGGATTTGGTTCATGGATTGAAGTTGTTGGAGAATTTGGAGAGAGGTTGGATCGGGAGATGGAGTGGGTTCGGGATTTTGTTTTGGGGAACGGAGGGTTAGAGGGAGGTTTTTGGGTATTGGCTCTTTGATGTAGAGCTTGGTAGACATGAGACCCTTGTGAAGATGAACCACCTTAGTTATAGTTTGGGTTATACCCTTGCACATACCCTTGCTGTTGACCTTCGTTGTACCCTTGTTGAGGTTGATTCCATCCTTGTTGAGGTTGGTTGAAGCCTTGATTGTAGTTTTGTTGGGGTTGTTTCCAACCTCCTTGTTGATTGCTTCTATATCCTTGGTTTCCTTGGTAACCATCTCCTCTAGAGTTGATTGCCTCCACATGCTCCGAATTTGTACCTCCACAATAAGATGTATCATGATTAGTACCTCCATAAATATCACAAGAAAAAGAATTTACCTGTGATGGATTAGATGATGCAAGGTTGATCTTGGAGAGCTTCTTGTCAAGTTGATCCATCTTAGCTTGAATTTGATCCATGGGATCTAATTCAAACTTTCCACTCTTCTTAGGTTGAGCACCTCTTCGACGTCCACCCCATGAATAGTTCTTAATTACTTCTTCAATGGTGGACTCAAGTTGATCGTGCGGGATCTTAGAAAGTTGACCTCCCGCTCCAGCATCAAGGTTGGCACGTGATATAGGATCAAGGCCATCATAGAAGAATCACATGAGTAGATTCTTGGTGAACTCATGGTGAGGGCATGAACGGCTCATCTCCTTGAACCGCTCCCAAGCTTCCGCAAGTGTCTCATCGTTCTCTTGCTCAAATGAGGAGATCTTCCTCCTTATGTCTACCGTCTTCCACTCCGGGAAGTACTTCTTCAGAAAAGCCATTGTGACTTCCTCCCATGTAGTGAGGGAGTTAGCAGGTAAACTCTTGAGCCATGATTTTGCTTTTCCGATAAGAGAAGACCGGAACAAATGCATCTTGATGTTGTCTGGAGAGACGTCATTTGTGGTCATCATGGCACAGATCTCAAGAAACCTGTCAAGATGGTCCAGAGGATCTTCATCCGACCCTCCACAGAATTGTTCTGCCTTCACCATCCGAGTGAACTGAGGGTGAATGCTGAAATTTGTAGTAGTGGTGGGGAGTCGAATACCACCTTGAAGAACTAGGAACCCGGATTTTCGAAATCCCCAAAGAGTTGTGGATTTGCTTCACCCATTTCTGACTGAACTTTGCTTGTTGTACATGAGGCTGGTGAAGATGGTTCGGAACCCAAAGACAAATCTTCCAAATTTTTCCGAAGCTTTCGCAATGTACGGTCAATTTCTGGATCTAGAGGAAAGGTGGGTGAACCGTGAGCTCTTCTTCTCATGTAACAACAAAAAAAGCTAAGTAGAGGATTAGCAAATAACAACCACAATCAAAAAGAAAAGAAAAGAAAAAAAAAATACAACTAAGCAAAGCTAAACTAAAATAAACTTCAATTAATAGCACAATTTCCCCGGCAACGGCGCCATTTTGATAAGAGGTTTTTAGTGTGTCGTTAAGGCACCAAAAACTGCTTTTCAAACAATATTTATATATCCTATCAAGCAATTACTAAGAATGTAGCAAAGGCAAGTCAAGGGTCGATCCACAAGGAAAAAGGGACTAATTAAAGTCTATCAAGTCTAGACTACCTAATTGAAGGGTATTTGGGGGTTTGAAAAGATTTGGTAACAACTATGTCTAGCTAATAACAAGAACTAGCAAATAACTTGAATTAATGAATTAGATAGGAAGACACTAGAGTTGAGGTTACTAATATGAATAAGAATGGACAATGAATGTTAATGCGATTGTGAAGTAACGGAGACGATTATGCAAGGTTTAGTTTTCCTCTAAAATACTCGAGTCCTCTCTTGAATGGTCCTCAAGAATAATCACTTAATCAATCAACTAAATCCTCTCTCGAATGGTCTTTAGTCAATTGATTAAGAGATTCGATAAATTCAGAAAACCCCTAGTAAAGGATCCCCTAAATTTCTACCCAATATCTTGGCCTAGAAATTAAGTTGATTCTTGAGGATGATAAAAGAGTTCAAAATTAGATTTAAGAACATTTGAATTCAAAGTACCAAAGCATAAATGTGATCAATATCTATCCTAAGGCCTCAAAACACCAAGATCAATGCATAAACGTCATTGAATGATCACAATCACATTAACAATACATTTAAACTCTAATCCATACTTTCACCCTAACCCTAGATAGGGAACTACTCACTAACCATGGAATCTAAGCAATAAAACATGAAATTTATAACTAATCTAGGGCTAAACATGATTAAGAGATAATTAGTCTAATTAAAATAACAATTATGAAACTATAATAAAGTTGATCTAATAAAAGGGAAGAACAAATAATAGCAATGAAAAGAGATAATAAAAACTGAAACTTTGAAACTAATTGAATTAATATACCTTCAATGTTGTAGCAATCACAAACTATGATCTAGAATTCTCAAATCCTGATCCAAAACTAAGTGTTTTTCTCTCTAAAGTAAGCCCTAATAATCTTCTCTAAAAACTTGGAATAAAGCATAAGTTCCGAAAAAACTCAAACTCTTGTTTTTAATTCCTAAAAGAAATACAAGTTTCTCGCGGAAACAGGTGGTGCGGGCGCACCAAGGCTACTGACTCAGATGACCAATCTTCGATGGGAAGGTGCGGGCGCACCATGGAGATGGTGCGGGCACACCTAACAGACTAACAATAAGGATGCCCAATCTGTGGGTGGTGCGGGCGCACCTATGAGCTGGTGCGGGCGCACCAATGTGTGCGGGCAGTGCTAAAAGGGTGCGGGCACACCATGGAGCTCAAATCAAGCTTCTTTTATTCCATTTTCGCGCGTGCAAACTCCTCGAAACTCCCGCCTATTACCGTATCTCCCAACTCTTGACCTTATAAAAGATCATACCTGCAATCAAAGCACGGGAAAACACGGTGAAGGCAAATGTACTAGAAATCCAGTCAAAATTGACCGAAAATCTAGCGAAATGTCACAATGATCAAGTGAAGGGAAGAAAGAGAAAAATGAGGAAGAAAGAGGGAAGAAAAGGGTATAAAGAGGATCAAACTAAACCAAAAAGAGCTCATAAAGTACGTTATTAACGCACTTATCAAAGAGTTATGTTGGTGATTTGCTTGATGCGATAGCTGAGAGCATGACATTGGTTTGTGCTGTGACCATGCAACTGATAATAATTGCATTACTTGTGAAGATCTGACCCTACGGGACTTGCCCCTGTGCGTCTAGGAAGTGGATGAATCTTATCTTGTTCAACCAGTTTGCGAAAGATATCGACTTGGGATTGAGGTCACGGATGTGATGACACCATCTTTGCAGGTACTCCATATTTCTTTGTAGGTTGGACTAATGATGGCTCGATCAATTAGGCTTTGCATTTTGTAGTAAAGGTCATGGCATCGATCAATTTCATGCCCAAATTAACGACAATGAGCGCAGAGTTTGCTCATGTCTGTTCCAGGAAGGGGTAAACAGTGCACATGCACTGGAACTTGAAATATACCTTGCCTCCGAAGACAATCATACACCATACTCAATGGTTAATTCATCTTAGCATATACCCTTGGATTTGTGTTGGAGGTTTTAAGATCTTCCTGAGGTCGTTTTTCTTGCAATTTCAGAGTATCGGTGTCGAAACAATGTTGTTCCATGTGGCTGAGGGAGGTGTATCTGATAGTAACCATGTGACGATAATAGAAATCATTCAGGTTTCGCATCAATATAAGCATGAATTCCCGATCAATAATAGGGACATAAAGCTGGGCGCGAATGTAAGCGCATCTTGAACAAAACTGCGAGAAAGTTTCCAAGTCGCCTTGACGCAAAGTGACTAGCGTGAACTTCTTGACATCAGTTTGTTTATGCTCGAGAGCCCAATTAACAAAAGCTTGGCTAGCATTTTCCCAACTAGCCCTATCTACACAATCTGAAGAATAGTACCAGTCCAGAGCTGGTCCTTCTAAACTCTTGTCAAACAGCATCGGGTAATCTTCCTCTAGTATGCCCCATGGATGCAAGGCATTCACAAATCCCACTAAGTGGACAAAAGGATCACCGTTCCCATCAAATTTTCTGAATCGGGGTAATGCACGATAGTGATCTTCATGTTGATATCCCAAAAAGAGAATCAGTGACTCAGTGTGAACCTCTGGAACAGGGCATAATACATTAAAGTTCAGGTCAAAATCGCGGTCCTAGATCTCTTTTTAGAGTCATGATCATCATTGTCTTGAGGATTGCCGACACGGGTTTCCTCTGGTGCTTCAATTGACGTATCATGAGTGTCAATGCTTGGAGCTCCCACTTCTTCCTCGTCATCCTCACTATACTCTGGTTCTGTTTCTTCAGCGCTTGCATCTGGTGTGGCAGCTGGGACCTCATTCATCCAGGAATTTTCAGGTGCTGTTAGAATACAATGGATAGTTTAAGCATCCAACCTAGTGCCCTCCACTTCATTCAGATGCAATATTGATTTTCTGGCGTTGGAGATGGTCATAATTTCTGGATCACCAGAAATAGTCACAACACCCTGATCAGTGAGAAGCTTTATCTTCTGATGTAGAGTAGAGGCTACTGCTCTATTTTCATGCAGCCATGGTCTTCCGAATAAGAAGTTAAAACAGGCTTGTATGTCAATGACCATGAATTCCACCTTCTCTGCCACGGGACCACATTCAATGAGGAGGCTGATCAAACCCAATACTTCTCTCTTAGCATTATCGTATGCTCTGACCACCTGGTTGGATGGTACCAGATCCTCTTTTAAATTCCCGAGCCTTGTTAGCATACGCAGAGGGAAAACATTGATTGCGGAGCCATTGTCGATCAACACCCTAGATATCTCCCATCCATTACAGCGTATAGTGATGTGTAATGAATAGTTGTGGTTGATATTGTCAGGGAGATCATTGTCTGTGAACATGAGAGTTCGATCTACCCCATGAATGAGCCCCATCATTTGGTCAGGTGTTTTTGAAGAGCTTACAGAGGCTTCATTAAGATGCTTTAGAACAGTTCCCCTATGAGGCTGGGAATGCATTAATAATTTCCAGATGGAAACATTAGCATTTACTTCTTTCATGCGCTTGATAGCATCATCTTCCTTCTGTCATTGGCTCTTTGCCCTTTTCCTTCCTTCTCAATACCTCCAAAGGATTTTCATCCTCTAAATGGGATGGTTTAAAGTGGCGGCCTGCTCTAGTCAAATGAAAGATATCCACATACTCCTCATCACTAAGATCATCGAGGCAGATGGGGCGCCGGTATGCATTTCGAGTGGTGGAATGTCCTCCAGTGTTTTTCTCCACAATTGTTAAAACCGAAGAGGCATCTTTATCAGCATCAGAGTGCAAAATGAAGAAGGCACCATCATAATCCAAAGTTCCACACATGTCAGAGAATGGATCCTTGTTGAGAGTGAAGCTGGGGTCTTTACAAGGCATCATTTTGACTTTTTCTTGAGTGGAATAGTCATAGACCATGCACTTGTATCCTACGGCTATCAGCATTTCATACATTTGAGGAACTGTCTTGCGGATTAACTGAACTAGATCGCATCCGTGCGAAGCAGCAGAGATGGCATTAATGGCGAATGAGGGTTTATGATTAGGAAGGGTTTTTTTTTTTTGTGATGTTAGGCTGAGAGTCATTTGGTTTATTGGAGATGGATCCCAGATAAAGTTTTCCATCATCCACAAGGTTTTGAATTTGATGCTTTAGAGCCGTGCAGTTTTCAGTATTATGCCCCAGGCTTTGATGGTATTCACTGTTTTGATTTGGGTCATAACCAGGGTAAGGATTTTTAGGAGGTGGGTGTGGATTCAAGGGTTGAATGAGATTGGCCTTTTTTAACTTAGAGAGAGCTTGGGAATAAGTCATGTTCAAAGGAGTAAAGTTCCTTTGTGGTCGCAACTGGAATGCAGACGATGTGCCAATGGCATGGATCGCATTAGTTGTCTTAGGAGCTGCTGAATCATTGTTTGGGGCTCTTTTGTTATTTCCAACTTTGCATTATAAGGGGAGTTGCCAGAAGGTTCATCTTTCTTGATGTCTCCCCATTTCACAGCGTCCTCAACTAGAGTTCCCGTAGCAATCAAAGCTTTGAAGGTCGGGAAATACTGGTATGCCATATGCTTCTGATAAACAGGATGAAGGTTCTTCACAACCATTTGCAGTTGTTCCTCCTCATTAGGCCTACTCATCATTCTGGAAGCCTTGTTTCTCCATCGAGTGATGAATGAAAAAAATGTCTCATTAAGGTTTTGAGAAGTGGTCTCCAGATCCCTTCTAGTAACATCAATTTCTTCATTATACTTGTATTGGTTTGAGAACTCTCTGACTATGTCAGTCCAAGTGGATTTCTTTGTATTTTCAAGATTGAGGAACCAATGTGCTGCAGCACCATCTAAATATTGTTGAAATAGTTGGGCCATCAAGGATTCTTCCACTCCCCAGGGACTCATTACCCCTACATATATTTTCAGGAAATTGGTGGGGGTTCCGGTCCCATCAAACCTTGTCAGATTAGGCATTTTGAAACCATAGGGTAATCGTGCCTTCGGGAAAAAAGTTATTCCATGAATATCCATCCATGGTTCAGCCTTAGTCATGCCTTTTAAGACTTCTTTAAGCTTAACTACTTCTTCCTCGAGTTTAGTGGGAATTTCTCTCTCATTGTTCAGAGGCTCAAGATGAAAAGGCGAAGCTAAATCTGACTCCGGAGGAGGAGGCATCTGGGCGCTTTAGCGCATTATGCCTAACACAGTTTGCTCATTATTATCCTGTCGGTCAAGCATGGCCTGGACAAGTCCTCGTAGCTCAGTCATTGGATCAAGTGGAGGGGTAAAGTTCTGTTGGTGCTCGTTGTTTGGAATTTCAGACATGTTGTTGAGACGTGTAGCAGAGAATACAGCTGGTGTAGACAAGGACGACAGTATTACTTATAGAGAACGTTCACTATGGTCAGAACTTCGGCGAATCAACCTAGATCCTGAGCGGGCCCAGGCAGAGTTCCTGTGAAATGAGATGAAAAGTTAACACGGAAGTTTGTCCAGACTTTGTTTCTTTTTTTTCTGCAGGGAATGAAAGAAATGATATCTTTGAAAATTCTCTCCCTTTCTTTTTTTCTTTACCCCAATTTTTGTTATCATTTATTCAAAGGTGTAAAACTTTGACTCTATCATTTGTTTTGAGATTTTTCTTTATATTTCTTTGACTTTTATTTACATTTTAAACTGCCACTCTTGCACTTATTATTTCTTTGTTGTTTTGGGATAATACACAAACATTTTTCAAAATCAATTTGATAATATCCTTCCATTTCCAACTACTACAGAAATAAGAGAAAAGAGGTATAACGAGGTCAGTGTCCTTAATGCCCTAATATCATTCTTTTATGTAGTGGTTTACATCTATTGATTGCTTCTAAGTGCTGAAACCACAAAAGAAAGTATTAAATGCAAAAAGGGCCGCACCCGAAGGTTGTCTACGTATCTCCATAAGTGGATTTGGATTTGGGGAAGAAATTTTTCCGGTGATGTTTTTTTTTTAACGGAGAATCAGGCCCAATGTAGTTCTGATATATGAAATTTACATAATTTTTTTTTGCAGCTGCACTCAGAAAATGAGTTGCCTACATACACCTTTTAGTACCTTACATAGTAGAGAAACTAACATAGATGCATACAACATTAGATTTTTTTTTTTATATTTTTTTTAGGGGATCAAGCCGCACGTAGCTTTACCTACAAAATATAATATAAAAGCGATTAAATGAATCAGGTACTTCCTAAACTTTGAAGGCTTCAGTTTGCCGGGCACCAAGCCATATGTTCTCCTGTTTGAAGACGTCTGTCCCACCTTTCTTTCTTCTTCTTGACATATAAGGGATGTCCTCTCGGCTGAGGAGCCATGATGCACATGCCTTGCACACCAGCATGCACGAATCTCTTGTTTCATAATCAATTTCATCCAGGAATATATAGGGTTCCATTATATATTGGATGGTGGCAACTTTGTGTGCTGAACTTTCTTTTCCCTCACACTGAATGGCCCATGTTTCTTTATATAGCCAATGAAACTTCTATTCAATTCTCTTCACTTCTCTCATATCCGGTACCCAATTCGGTTGATCAAGATTCTCCTCGGGAATAGGCCAGTGGAAATAGGATTTTACCAGTTTGAGGGGCGGCATATCTGATGCAGTTTCTACAGAATCCTTGCCATTCTGTTTGTTATTTAAGTGACACACATGAGATATGTGAGATTTTTGCATTGTTGCCCCCATGGCTATATCTCCTGGGATGGTGATTACTCCATGCAGAGTTACCATTTTTACTTTTTGGTGCAACGTCGAGATGATAGCATGTTTTTCGTGGAGCCACGGCGTGCCAACAACATTGTGAAAGGAGCTTCGCAATCGATGATCATAAAGTCTACCATTCGTATGATAGCTCCGATAAGCAAGATCATAGTTGTTTACCCCATAATTTCCCGCTTGGAACCATCATATGCAACCATGGTCCCTATTGAGTTTCTCCTTGAGGTGGGGAATACCCGAGCCATTTAAGGGTACTGATGAGACAAAGATTGGCAGAAGCTCCGTTATCGACCATTACACCTTTGATATGTCTGGCACTGTGATCAACAGCAATGTACAAAGCACTGTTATGAACTGGGTTATCGGGGAAATCTTTATCAGAGAAGGTTATGACAAAGGTGGTTTCAGCCTGATCTGTGTTGAGAGGTCCTATTGGCATATTCTGAGCACAACAGATGTCGGCACAAGCTATGAGTTGATCAATTGTCATTGGGATAGTGTAAATGGCTTCTGAATTGGATCATTGGGGGTATTGAAGGAACGTTACTCCCTAGCATGCAGGGGTTGAGGGGAACATCCTAAGGACCCGTTTCATTCTCTACTGTTGGCGGTGCGGGGGTGAAATTTCTTGATCGCGTAGGATTCCGATGGATGGTTATTATTCTCGAAGCTGTGGGCATTTGAGTTTTTGGTGTGCAGGGGAGGCAACAACTTTGTTCGCATGGAGTCATGGTCGCCCCAACAACAGAGAGAATGAGGTTAAAGCTTCGACCACTATGAAATCTGCATCACAAATCCAGTCTTTATACCCCAGTTGATGATTGATCGTTCCTATAGTCCTCCCTGAAGACTTGTCGTATGCTCCCAATACTGTATCAGTAGGGCTTAATAACATGATGTTATACCCTAACTCATAAAGTGTTCCTTTGGGGCAAACATTAAGTGCCGATCCATCATCTATTAATACATTAGTCATTTCTCGCCCATTGCATTTCAAAGTGATGTACAAAGCTTGATGAGGATCAAGTTCCTTAGGATGATCAGCCTTAGTGAAGGACACAATTGGGGACACCCATGATGGAGGAATGAGAATTTTTCCATCTTCTATTAGCTGGTGGGTGGCATGCCGAAGGTCAACACACCGGTCTGTTTCGTATCCATACTGATGGCAAAAGTTACAGTATAATCCCATGTTCACCCCTGGTGGTGGCAAAGTGTAACACTGATGCTTCGCTTCTAGAAGACTCTGTCTTTTCATACGATTGTACATGGTTCCCAATGATTCTTCCGTGTCTGCATAGATTTGGTTAATAGACCTCCAACGGTCTTTGCCCTTTGATGAAGCTTTAGTCTGAATTTGCTTTCCATATATAATCAGACATTGTCAAATGATGCAGGTTTCAGTTTCCTCCTTTTGTTTTTTTTTTTTTTTTTTGAATGTGAAGTACCTGAAATGTACATACTAATAATGTTAGTAAATGACTAATGAAAATTTTCCTTTATATGTTTTTTTTCATAGCAGGAAATGGAAGAATCCTCTTTTTTTTCAGATGTGATTATCCCTTTTAATTAGACATATTAGTCAATTTTTTCTTTAGACTAGACGTCTCGTGTTTTTAAACCATGTTTTAATTACATTCTAATTCCTAAACATGACACGTTTTGAACTCGTGGTTATGACTTGTCATTTTTCTTTTTTTTGTTCTGGGATTTCATTTTCAAAACAATTTTTTTTAGAAATAAATTTTGTTTGTTGTTTTTTTTTTTGAAAAAACCAATTTGAATTAATTGAGTTTTTTTTGTTTTTTTTTTTAAAAAACAATTACCAATTTGAATGGAAAAGAATTATGAAGTAAACGTGAGGTTTTTTTTTTTAAATGGGTGAGCACACACACTTTTTTTTTATGACTCTTGTGACAAATAAACAAAAATACTCTTAATATTTCAATAATCATTTCGGCAGCAATTCTGCTACACTTAATGATTACTGAAATATTGACCGACTGAAAACGGACTGAGGAATTTTTTGAAAGTTTTTTTTTTCAAATTATTGAATAACTGAAATAAATAAAGGACATTTGTGCATTGATCCTTGTGTCCTAGAAGTCAACTAAAAGGTGATTCATTTGGGGAGAGATTATGTTAAAGTGGCCACGAGTCACTTCCATTGTGTCCATCGGCGGTAGACGCCCCTGTCAGAGCCAGTCGCAATAGCTCGCGGATGCAGGATTTACGCCCTTAATTCATTAATTTGTTATTCTAAAATTCTGACCCTTGCCAATAAACAGAGGTATCAGACCTAATAAGAAAATGGTTAAAAAGAATGCACGTGTATGGATCGATTAAACTACCAAGCACACGTAATTTTCACATAAGCATGCTATATACAAAAATTAAATTGGGAATAGCCATGATTATCATTCTTTATTATATATACATATGAAAAATAACACATTGTTCAGGTTTAAACCTCATATACTTCTAGTGGAAGTACTTCACCAGTGAAGTCACCAGCCTGTGGTATCCGAATTTTGACTGTCTTAATTAACGGTCTGAATCCCACGAGAGTCTCTCATTGGACTTTGAGTTTTAGAAAACTTGGAAGTCGCCACCCTATTAATATCTGAATAGGGAAAGATTTATTTAATAAATCGATTTAAAATTAATTTCAAGAAAAATCATTTAAAACGATGATGACTTCATATGGATAAGGATTTTTGAAAATTGGTCTTTCATACCATGAGATAGGGTTCGGGGTTTAGGTTAAGAGGTGCGTACGCCTGGAACTCGTCTCCTCTTCCGTTCTAAAGAACGGGCTCTTACTAAACGCGTTATTTTTCATTTTAAAGTAATCATGGCTATTAAAAAGAAAGAAATAACCTAATTTGCACATATACGTACACATTAACCATTTTTATTTAGGACCAATATATCATTTGTACATGGTAGGTTTGAGCACTGAAGTTGCACTACGTACCACTCATTGTGGGATTGGAATCCACTCATGGATCAAAACCGTCATAGTTCGAGCATATGTCTCACCCTAAATGGCCAATTCCACTGGCGAAAGAAGAGGGGGGAATAGATTATGAATAACTCACTTTAAGAATTAAACAAATCTATTTTAAATGAGGTAATCACTCCAATTAGTGATTGAAATGAGATTAACATAATCACCTTAATTAGTGATTAAATATGAAAGATTAAGATAACCACCTTAATTAGTGATTAATGAGGAAGGAAATAAGTAATCAACCTAATTAGTGATTATTCAAGGAAAGATAATCACCTTGATTTGTGATTAACATTGAAGGTCAGGAAATAATAACCCTAATTGATGATTATTAAGGTTTAAGATAATCACTCTAATTAATGATTAAATATGATGAAAGGTTAAGCTAATCACCCTAATTGGTGGTTAACCAAGTTTTGAGATAATCACCCTAATTAGTGATTAAATGAGGAAAATAATCGTCCTAATTAACAATTATTAGGCTTTGAAATAATCACTCTAATAAGTGATTAAAATTGAGAAAAATAATCGTCCCAATTAACGATTATTAGGGTTTGAAATAATCACTCTAATTAGTGATTAAAAACTAGAAGAATAATCGTCCTAATTAACGATTATTAGGGTTTTAAGGTAATCACTCCAATTAGTGATTATAAGAAGTTTGTGTCAACCGCTCTAATTGGCGACTAATCGGGGATTGAAATAACCACCTTAATAGTGATCACGCTTATGATTTTCGAGAGGTCTTAGAAGGTTCGCTTCCTAATGGAAGGCTTTGGAGAAATAATTTTAATTGAAGATTATTAGGTCATTTGGAGAGAAATGATCAATTTGAGATTGAATTTGGAGATTTGTGTTTGACTAATTGGAATTTGGTCATATAAAACGAGACACGTGAAACGGCCTAAAATCAATTCGGAGATCATAATTACCAATCTAATTATGTCAAATTATATGATTAATCCATTTGAATATGGAGAACACATTTTTAAAATGTAAGATGGATCATCATACAATTTAACTTAGTTAGATTTGCAATTTTTCCTCTTAATTGAGATTGGGTCATTTAATTCATATACTATGATATATTGGCCCAACACGCAAAATTTGTAACATTGGTTGCTCATTTTATTAAAAAAGAGTTGTGGAATTATTAATGAAAATTATGCATAAACATCTCCATGTTTTTTATTAATGAGTGATGTAATAACTATTTACACAGAATTATTATTACAACAAAATGTACAAATTCTTTGATCTATACAAACATTCAATCTTGATCTTCACCATGATGCTCCTTGATCTTTATTTCCTTGAATAGGCTTTGGAATTCATGTTTATTTATAAACTTGTGAATTTGTGAAAGTTAAAGATTAATTAACTTATTTGATTTTGATTTTTTTATGCTAATTTTTAATTATTTTTATGTACATGATGAAATGATTCATTTTAAGATAAACTAAAAAAAAATCATGATTTTTTATTCACATTTTTCGTATCAAGAAAATAATTTTTTTTATGAAAGTTGATTTAATCACTTTATTTGATTTTCCAGATTACACTTTTGTTCTTGTACTGACTTACAAAATTCATAAATTTCTGTACAAAGTATTAAAATGAGCATATGATACATCTATGGATTGACCAATGAATTCTTTATGTTTTACCAAAATTTCACAAGTTTTTAGTGACCACTTGAATTATGGTAAATTTTATATCAAAACTGGTCAAAACAGGACATTTATTCAATTTGTTCTTTGAGATCCAACTTATTGAACTTATTTTGAGATGAAATTTGGTATGAACATTATAGACACTTTGAAAGACTAGACGGAAAATTTTTACTTGAATTGGACATTTCTAAGACCATTTTTTGTTTATTTTCTTAACTGAAGAGAAAATCAGTATAATGCAATAAACATAGACTGTTCAGTTGGGGAGAGGGATGATCCTATTTTGACTTCTTTTTCAACATTTTCTGTACCAATATTAATTACAATGGATTCTTCCATGGGTTTTATGTATGTTTCAGTTGTATCAAGTGATTCATCATTATTAAATTCACTGTCAGAAATAACATCTTGCATGCAAATGTATTTAGATAAAGGTTCACATTCAATTTCCTCACTATCAGAGTCTTCTGACTGGGTATGTAAGGCAGATTGGCTGGAAGATGAGCTATCGGTATGATATCCATCTGAAGGAGGTGAAAAGTTATTTTCAAGAGATGGGTGTGGAGGATGGTTTTTTAAAAACATTTTAAATTCTATAGGCTCGTCTTTTGCCTGACATTCAATACTCCACTTATGTTCAATGCTTTCGCCAAAAGGTATCATCAAAGACACCGGGTCAAAATCCCCTTTTCTAGAGGACTCAAAAGCAAAAAGCTTCTTAAGGACTACATGTTCCAGATCATCCACCCAGTCATTTCCTTTTTTCATGTTTTGTTCTCGGACAAACCAACTTTCAATTAAGTCCAGGTTTCTAGCCTTATTGAAGAATATTTCCAATCCCGGTAAAATCCTCTATTCTTTCCTACTAAGCCAAGGTTCTGAAAATTCATAGTACGGCTCAGTATCTCCTTGCAGGACGAACTGACCATTGAGGGTAGAAGAAGGTTTTTTGGTGTTTTGAGAAGTGCGGCTCGGATCATATCCTAATCAATGTCGGTTCTGCTTGTCTACTACGGGGATTGGTTGCTTCATTCCCCTACCATCACGCCCTAATCCGGCTCCTTGAGTATAACCCATCTTCATCATAATTCGAAATCCTTTGGACGGAGGTTGCATGGCAATCCCTACAGGCTCTTTGACCGCGTTCGTGGGTAGGGCTGAGGTGTTTGTTTTCTGACGGTAATTGGTCATCCTTAGAGAAGGGACAAATTTCTTCTTTTTGGACCCAAAGGTAGAGAAAAAGAATTAAAAGAAAAGAAAAGAAGGCTACATATTGCAGAATGCATTGTAGAGTAAAGAAAATTTTCGAAAATAACTTTGCCATATTCTGACTGGAATGGTCCACCTTCGCAATTTTGCTTTTTTATTATTCATTTTTTTTTACTTTATTTTGACCTTTTTAAATGATTTTACTGTCGTTGGGGTTGAAAGCAAAATTTTTTCATTCTTCCATTCCCTGCTTAATATTTGAACAAAGACAAAAAATATAGATATTAGGGCATGTATCCCCATTGATGCGTCAATTCAGCATTTTGAAATTGCTCCTGTGATGACTGGCATCTTGAATTCTGAACATATTGCCTGAAATACAATGGTTAATATATTTTAGTCGAACTAAAGTTTTTTATTTAATTAAGCAGCTACACTCATATTGAGCTACCTACGTACCCCAAGTGTTACATAGGTGGAGTGATCTCGCAGTGTAAGTGTAAGTGTAAGTGATAATGGGAATTCAAGCTGCACGTAGTTCTCTGATACTAATGGGCCAAAAGATTTTTTTTTTATGGGCTAACCCCCTATAGGACTTTTACCGAAGACTTTTCTCTTTCTCAAAGACGATCAAGTAGCTTTGCGATAGACAAGAGCTATGTTGGTGATTTGCTTGATGCGATAGCTGAGAGCATGACATTGGTTTGTGCCGTGACCATGCAACTGATGATTTTGGCAGTACTTGTGAAGACTTGACCCTACAGGACCTGCCCCTGGACGTCTGGGAAGTTGATGAATCTTACCTTGTTCAACCAGTTTGCGAAAGATATCGACTTGGGATTGTGGTCGCGGACGTGATGACACTATCCTTGCAGGTATTTTTTTTGTGGGTTGGACTAATGATGCCTCTATCAATCAGGCTTTGCACTTTGTAGTAAAGGTCATGGCATCGATCAGTTTTATACCCAAATTGACGACAATAAGCGCAGAGTTTGCTCATGTCTGTTCCAGGAAGGGGTAAACTGTGCACATGCGCTGGAACTTAAAGTATGCCTTGCCTTGGAAGACGATCATACATCATACTCAATGGTTCATCCATCTTAGCATATACCCTTGGATTTGTATTGGGAGTGTCAAAATCTTCCCGAGGTCGCTTTTCTTGCAATTTCAGAGCATCGATGTCAAAACCATGTTGTTCCATGTGGCAGAGGGATGTGTATTGATAGTAACCATGTGACGATAATAGAAATCATTCAGGTTTTGCAGCAATATGAGCATGAATTCCCGATCAGTAATAGGGACGCGAAGCTGGGCGCGAATGTAAGCGTATCTTGAACAAAAGTGCGAGAAAGTTTCCAAGCCGCCTTTACGCAAAGTGACTAGCTTGAACTTCTTGACATCAGTTTGTTTATGCTCGAGAGCCCAATTAACAAAGGCTTTGCTAGCATTTTCCCAACTAGCCCTATTTACACAATTTGAAGAATAGTACCAGTCCAGAGCTGGTCCTTCTAAACTCTTGTCATATATCATGGAGTAATCTTCCTCTAGTATGCCCCATGGATGCAAGGCATTCACAAATCCCACTAAGTGGACAAAAGGATCACCGTTCCCATCAAATTTTCTGAATTGGGGTAATTCACGATAATGATCTTCATGTTGATATCATGGAAAGAGAATCAGTGACTCAGTGCGAACCTCTCGAACAGGGCATACCACATTAAAGTTCAGGTCAAAAATCATCTTTTCTAGATCTCTTCTTTGAGTCATGATCATCATTTTCTTGAGGATTGCCGATACAGGATTCCTCTGGTGCTTCAATTGACGTATCATGAGTGTCAATGCTTGAAGCTCCCACTTCTTCCTCGTCATCCTCACTATACTCTGGCTCCGTTTCTTCGGCGCTTGCATCTGGTGTGGCAGCTGGAACCCCACTCACCCAGGGATTTTCTGGTGTTGCTAGAATACAGTGGATAGTATAATCATCCAACCTAGTGCCCTCTACTTCATTTAGATACAATACCGACTTTCTAGCATTGGAGATGGTCATAATTTCGAGATCACCAGGAATAGTCACAACACCCTGATCAGTGAGAAGATTTACCTTCTGATGTAGAGCAGAGGCTACTGCTCTATTTTCATGCAGCCATCATGGTCTTCCTAATAAGAAGTTAAAACAGGCTTGTATGTCAATAACCATGAATTCCACCTTCCATGCCACGGGGCCACATTCGATGAGGAGGCTGATCAGACCCAATACTTCTCTCTTAGCATTATCATATGCTCTGACCACCTGGTTGGATGGTACCATATCCTCTTTTGAGTACCCAAGCCTTGTTAGCACACGCAGAGGGCAAACATTGATTGCGGAGCCGTTGTTGATCAACACCCTAGGTATCTCCCATCCACTACAGCGTATAGTGATGTGTAATGAATTGTTGTGGTTGATATTGTCAGGGAGATCATTGTCTGTGAACATGAGAGTTCGATCTACCCCATGAATGAGCCCCACCATTTCGTCAGGTGTTATAGAAGAGCTTACATAGGCTTCTTTAAGATGCTCTAGAACAGCTGCCATGTGAGGCTGGGAATGCATTAACAATTTCCAGATGTAAACATTAGCATTTACTTCTTTCATGCACTTGATAGCATCATCTTCCTTGTTACTTTCCTCTATCATTTGCTCTTTGCCCTTTTCCTTCCTTCTCAATACCTCCAAAGGATTTTCATCCTCCAAATGGGATGGTTTAAAATGGCGGCCTGCTCTAGTCAAATGAGAGATATCCACAAACTCCTCATCACTAAGATCATCGAGACAGATGGGGCGCCGGTATGTATTTGGAGTGGTGGAATGTCCTTCAGTGTTCTTCTCCACAATTGTTAAGACCGAAGAGGCATTTTCATCAGCATCAGAGTTCAAATGAAGACGGCACCATCATAATCCAAAGTTCCACACATGTCAGAGAATGGATCCTTGTTGAGAGTGAAGCTGGGGGTCTTTACAAGGCATCATTTTGACTTTTTCTTTAGTGGAATAGTCATAGACTATGCACTTGTAACCTACGGCTATCGGCATTTCATACATTTGAGAAACTGTCTTGCGGATTAACTGAAATGGATCGCATCTATCTGAATTAGCAGAGATGGCATTAATGGCGAATGAGGGTTTATGATTGGGAAGGGGGTTTTTTGTGATGTTAGGCTGAGAGTCATGTGGTTTATTGGAGATGGATCCCAGAGAAAGTTTTCCATCATCCACAAGGTCTTGAATTTGATGCTTTAGAGCCGTGCAGTTTTCAGTATTATGCCCCGGGCTTTGATGGTATTCATAGTTTTGATTTGGGTCATAACCAGGGTACGGATTTTTAGGAGGTGGGCGTGGATTCAAGGGTTGAATGAGATTGGCCTTTTTTAACTTGGAGAGAGCTTGGGAATAAGTCATGTTCAAAGGAGTAAAGTTCCTTTGTGGTCGCAACTAGAATGCAGACGATGCGCCAATGGCATGGATCGCATTAGTTGTCTTAGGAGCTGCTGAATCATTGTTTGGGCTCTTTTGTTATTTCCAAATTTTGCATTATAAGGGGCGTTGCCAGTAGGTTCATCTTTCTTGATGTCTCCCCTTTTCACAGCGTCCTCAACTAGCGTTCCTGTAGCAATCAAAGCTTTGAAAGTCGGGAAATACTAGTATGCCATATGCTTCTGATAAACAGGAAGAAGGTTCTGCACAACCATGTGCAGCTGTTCTTCCTCATTAGGCCTACTCATCATTTTGGAAGCCTTGTTTTTCCATCGAGTGATGAATGAAGAAAATGTCTCATTAAGGTTTTGAGAACGGGTCTCTAGATCCCTTCTAGTAACATGAATTTCTTCATTATACTTGTATTAGTTTAAGAACTCTCTGACTATGTCAGGCCATGTGGATTTCTTTGTATTTTCAAGGTTGAGGAACCAATGTGCTGCAGCACCATCTAAATATTGTTGAAACTGTTGGGCCATCAAGAATTCCTCCACTCCCCAGGGACTCATTGCCCCTACATACATTTTCAGGAAATTAGTGGGGCTACAGGTCCCATCGAACCTTGTTAGATTAGGCATTTTGAAACCATGGGGTAATCGTGCCTTCGGGAAAAGAGTTACCATGAATATCCATCCATGGTTCAGCCTTAGTCATGCCTTTAAGACCTCTTTAAGCTTGACAACTTCTTCCTCGAATTTAGTGGGAATTTCTCTCTCATTGTTCAGAGGCTCAAGATGAAAAGGCGAAGCTACTTCCTACTCCGGAAGAGGAGGAGGAGGAGGCATCTGGGCGCTTTGGCGCATTATGCCTAACACAGTTTGCTCAACATTATCATGTCAGTCAAGCATGGCCTGTACAAGTCCTCGGAGCTCAGTCATTGGATCAAGTGGAGGGGTAGAGTTATGTTGGTGCTCGTTGTTTGGAATTTCAGACATGCTGTTGAGACGTGTAGCAGAGAATACAGCTGTTGTAGACAAGGACGACAGTATTACTGACAGAGAACGTTCACTATGGTCAGAACTTCGGCGAATCAGCCTAGATCAAGAGCGGGCCCAGGCAGAGTTCCTGTCAAATGAGATAAAAAGTTAACACGGAAGTTTGTCCAGAGTTATTTCTTTTTTTTTCTCTTTTTTTTTTGTTTTTTGCAGGGAATGAAAGAAATGATATCTTTGAAAAATTTCTCTTTTTTTTTTTTTCCCCCAATTTCAGTTACTCCCTCTATCCCAGAATACTCTTTACACTTTCCTTTTTCATCGGTCCCAAAATACTCTTTACACTTCTATTTTTGGATATGACCCACTATTATTTTAATCCTTCTACCTTTAAGCATTGGCCCACACTCTCTCTCCTCCAAATAAAATAATACCACTCCTACTACACACCAACTCTAACCATGGCCCATACTCTCTCTCCTTAAAATAAAATAATACTACTTTTACTAACTACTAACTCCTATTACATCTACTTTTCAATAAAATAACAATTGATAACCAAACAACAACTTATCATCTAAAACTACGTGCATTGATAAGTGTTAAGAGTATTTTGGGACAGAGGGAGTATCATTTATTAAAAGGTGTAAAACCTTGACTCTATCATTTGTTTTGTGATTTTTCATTAGGCTTCTTTGACTAGTTATTCTTTTTTTTTAGACTTGGACTTTTATTTACATTTTAAACTGCCACACTTGGACTCATTTTTTTTTTTTGGGATAATACACACACATTTTTCAAAATTAATTTGATAATATCCTTCCATTTCCTACTACTATAGAAATAAGAGAAAAGAGGTATAACGAGGCATGTGTACTCATTTTGGCAAGTTATAATGCCCCATATATCGTTCTTCTATGTAGTGGTCTGCATCCATTGATTACTTCTAAGTGCTGAAACCACAAAAGAAAGTATTAAATGTAAAAGGGGTCGTACCCAAAGGTTGCCTATGTATATCCATAAGTGGATTCGGATTTGGGAAAGAAATTTTTTCGGTGATGATTTTTTTTGAATGGAGAATGAGGCCCAACATAGTTCTAATATACTAAAAATGAAATTTAACATAATCTTTGTCTTCTATTTTTATTTTTTTTATTAATTTTTTTTTTTTTGAGCTGCACTCAGAAAATGAGTTGCCTACGTACCCCTTTTAGTACATTACATAGTAGAGAAGCTAAGATAAAAGCATACAACATTTTTTTAGGGGATCAAGCTGCACGTAGCTCTGCCTACAAAATAAAATATAAAAGCAATTAAATGATTCAGGCACTTCTCAAACTTTTTCAGAATTCAGTTTGCTGGGCGCCAAGCCATGTATTCTCCTGTTTGAATACGTTTGTTTAACCTCTTAGGATTAGACAGATGTGAAGTACTCGAAATGTACACACTAACAATGTTAGTCAATGACTTTTCTTTATATATGTTTTTAGCAGGAAATGGAAGAATTTCACCCTCTTTTTTTGAAATGTGATTGTCCCTTTTGATTAGAGAAATTTTTTTAGTCAATTTTTTTTATACTTGACTTCTCGTGTTTTAGACTATACAATTTTAATTACATTCTAATTCCTAAACATGATACGTTTTGAACTCGTGATTATGACACTTTTCATTTTTCAAAATTTTTTATTTTGTTTTATTTTAGGATTATATCTTCAAAGCATGATTTTTTTTTTCTTTTTTTAAAACAATCAGTTTTTTTTTTTTTTTTTGGTAAAACAAATTTGAATGAAAAAGAATTATGAAGTAAATGTGAGTAATTTTTTTTTTTAAATGGACACACATTTTTTTTACATGACTCTTTTGATAAATAAAAAATACTCTTAATATTTCAATAATCATTTCAGCAGCAATTCAGCTATACTTAATGATTACCGAAATATTGACCGACTGAAAACAGACTGAGGAATTATTTTGAAAGTTTTTTTTCACATTATTCAATAACTGAAATAAATAAAGGACATTTGTGCATTGATCCTTGTGTCCTAGAAGTCAACTAAAATATGATTCATTTAAGGAGAGATTATGTTAAAGTAGCCCCGAGTCACTTCCATTGTGTCCATCGAGGGTGGACGCTCCTGACAGACCCGGTCGCAATAGCTCGCGTATGCAGGTTTTACGCCCTTAGTTCATTAATTTGTCATTCTAAAATTCCGACCCTTGCCAATAGACAGAGGTATCAGACCTAATAAGAAAATGGTTAAAAAGAGTGCATGTGTATGGATCGTTTAAACTACCAAGCACACGTAATTTTCACATAAGCATGCTATATACAAAAATTAAATTGTGAATAGCTATGATTAGCTTTTTTATTATATATACATATGGAAAATAACACATTGCTCAGGTTTAAACCTCTTATACTTCAAGTGGAAGTATAGTCCCCAGTGGAGTCGCCAGCCTGTGGTATCGGATTTTTGACTGCCTTAATTAACGGTCTGAATCCCACGAAAGTCTCTCATTGGACTTTGAGTTTTAGAAAACTTGGATGTCGCCACCCTATTAATATTTGAGGACAGATTTATTTAATAAATCGTTTTAAAATCAATTTCAAGAAAAATCATTTAAAACGATGATGACTTCATATGGATAAGGTTTTTTTTTTAAAAAATTGGTCTTTCATACCATGAGATAGGGTTCGGGATTTAGGTTAAGAGGTGCGAATGTCTGGAACTCATCTCCTCTTCCGTTCTAAAGAACGAGCTCTTACTAAATGAGTTATTTTCCATTTTAAAGTAATCATGGCTATTAAAAAGAAAGAAAAATCATATAATTTGCACATATACACATTAACCATTTTTATCTGGGACCAATATATCATTTGTACATGGTAGGTTTGAGCACTGAAGTTGCACTACGCACCAATCATTGTGGGATTGGAATCCACTCATGGATCAAAACCGTCGTAGTTCGAGCATATGTCTCACCCTAAATGGCCAATTCCACTGGGGAAAGAAGAGGGGGGAATAGATTATGAATAACTCACTTTTAGAATTAAACAAACCTATTTGAAATGAGGTAATCACTCCAATTAGTGATTAAAATGGGGTTATGATAATCACTTTAATTAGTGATTAAATATGAAGGATTATGATAATCACCTTAATTAGTGATTAATAAGGAAGCAAATAAGTAATCACCCTAATTAGTGATTAAAATGGAAAGATTATCACCTTGATTAGTGATTAACAATGAAGGTTAGGAAAAAATCACCCTAATTGATGATTATTAAGGTTTAAGATAATCACTCTAATTAGTGATTAAATATGATGAAAGGTTAAGCTAATCACCCTAATTGGTGGTTAACCAAGTTTTAAGATAATCACCCTAATTAGTGGTTAAATGAGGAAAATAATCGTCCAAATTAACGATTATTAGGGTTCGAAGTAATCACTCTAATTGGTGATTAAAAATGAGAAGGATAATCGTCCTAATTAACGATTATTAAGGTTTTAAGGTAATCACACCAATTAGTGACTAAAAGAAGTTTGTGTCAACCACTCTAATTAGCGATTAATCGGGGATTGAAATAACCAACTTAATAGTGATCACGTTTATGATTTTCAAGAGGTCTTAGAAGGTTTGCTTCCTAATTGAAGGCTTTTGGGAAATAATCTTAATTGAAGATTATTAAGTCATTTGGAGATAAATGATCAATTTGAGATTGAATTTAGAGATTTGTGTTTGGCTAATTGGAATTTGGCCATTCAAAGTGAGACATGTGAAACGGCCTAAAATTAATTCGAAGGTCATAATTACCAATTTAATTATGTCAAATTATATTATTAATCCATTTGAATATGGAGAACACATTTTTAAAATGTAAGATGAATCATCATACAATTTAACTTAGTTAGATTTGCAATTTTTCCTCTTAATTAAGATTGGGTCATTTGATTCATATACTATGATATATTGGTCCAACATGCAATATTTGTAACATTGGTTTCTCATTTTATTAAAAAGAGTTGTAGAATTATTTATGAAAATTATGCATAAACATCTCCATGTTTTTTTTTATTAATTGAGTGATGCAATAACTATTTACAAAGAATCATTATTACAACAAAATGTACAAAACCTATGATCTATACAAATCTTCAATCTTGATCTTCACCATGATGCTCCTTGATCTTCATTTCCTTGAATGGGCTTTGGAATTCATGTTTATTTATAAACTTATGAAAAATTAGAGATTAAATAACCTTTTTTATTTTGATTTTTTATGACAATTTTTATTGATTTTTATTTACATGATAAAATGAGTCATTTTAAGATAAACTTAAAAAATTCATGATTTTTATTCACATTTTCGTATGAAAAGAAAATATTTTTTTTATGAAAGTTGAATTAATTACTTTATTTCATTTTCCAGATTGCCTTTTTGTTCTTGTACTGACTTACAAAAATCATAACTTTCTTTACAAAGTATTAAACTAAGCATATGATACATCTATGGATAGATCAGTGAGTTCTTTATATTGTATCAGACTTTCACAAATTTTTAGTGACCACTTGAATTATGGTGAATTTTATGTCAAAACTGGTCAAAACAGGACCTTAATCAATTTGTACTTTGATATCCAACTTATTTAACTTATTTTGAAGTGAATTTTGGTATGAACATTCTAGACACTTTGAAGAACTAGACTGGAAATTTTCACTTGAATTGGACATTTTTAGGACCATTTTTATTTATTTTCTTAAGTGAAGAGAAAATCAGTATTCTGAAATTTAGTGATTTACATGAATGATTTTGTAAGAATGATGTGAAATTTTATAAAATTCATATGAAAATGCTTTTTATTTTTTTGAAAAGCTACTGATGTTTTCTTCAAACTTTATTTTTTTAGTTTTATCTAAATGATTTTGTTTTAAACTCTATTAACAAGACAAGCTTACGTGGTACTGGACAAAATCAGTTTTGCACAATAAAGTTGTATGATTTTTAATTATTTACAAAGCCCAGTTGCTGGAAACATCTTGCACTTCATAGGAAAAATATTAAAGCCTATGAACTAATTAGTTAATGCAGACGAAAAATAGAAATGAAGTGCGAAATTAAAACTGATTATAATTACAGCATCACATTTCCTTTTTATGGAGATGTTTATGCACAACTTATCTTGAATTTTTTTATGAAAACATTTTTTGGTGATAAATAACAACTTGATTAAGGAAAATCACATAATCATATTGTTTCCTAAGGGTCACCTCATTAGAGGTGACTATTCTAAGTGGGGTGATTTAAGGTTGGGAACCTATTAGGACTTCCACATACCCAAATCACTCCAAAGATTAAAAAATGATAAGAAGAAAACAAGGAGAATGTTAGTAGATGATTAAGAAGATAATCAAAATAAACAAGAATTTCAACTTTACCTTGCTAGCTCAATGATGCACTTCCTTTTGCAATTTTTTCTACTTTTTTTGTGATTTTCTTAATTTCTAGGTGTGTTTCTAAATTCTCTTAATTACTAAACTCATTTTTGTGTTTTTTCCTTTTGATGAACTTCTTTTACTTGCTTATTAAGACTTTTGCTTAGATGGAAAGATTAAGGAGGAGAAGAGTAGTAGAGAAGATGAGAGTGAAGTTGAATTGTGTTTTTTTTCAACCTCCTTACTTACTAATTAAGACTTTTACTTAGATGGAAAGATTGAGGAGAAGAGTAGTAGAGAAGATGAGAGTGAAGTTGAATTTAAGTTGAACTCCTTTCAACTTGGTTTTGAAGTGGAATTTAGGAAGGTATTTATAGAGAAATGAAAGAGGTGAACTAGGGTTTCAAAGAGGTACAAAATCAGATCTTTCACCCAAAAATCTGATTTTCTTCATCCTTAATCACTCTAATGACCTCACCCTAATGACATAATCAAATCTCTTTGGAAACACAAATATTCTTATTCTTTTTTGATTTTCTCATAAATGAAGCAAGATCATATTTTCAGAACGGTTTTTTCACCAAATACCCCCGACTAATTAAAAAATTCACCATATACCCTCAATGTTCCAAAAATTCACCATATACCCTTGAGTTTTCGAAAACGTTCACAAAATGCCCTTTTTCTAACTTCCGTTAACTCATCGTTAGCTTTATTAACGATTTTGCCATCATTAAGCCCTAACCCTAATTCTAATCTAACCCTAACCCTTACCCTAACCCCAAATCTAAACCCTAATCTAATCCACCCCATCCCTCCCTCTCCCCTCCACCCCAGCCCAGCCCCCACTAGGGATGGCAATGGGTAATGGACCCTACCCGGATCCATGGATCCAGATCCGTTTTTAGCGGATCTGGATCCTCAAATTTTGGACCCGACGGATCCGGGTAGGATCTGGATCCTAACTTTTAAAAAACGGATCTGGACCGAGACCTATATTATTACCCGGATCCGGATCCGTTTACCTGTTTTTTTTAAAGTTATATTAAAATATATAAGTAGAAGAGTAAAATTAAAACCCTAAAATTAAGACTCCCTAGCCATTACACTTACAAATTGTCTAGCTGTTACACTTACAGACTCCCTCGTTTCTCTCTCTTCACTTCCCTCTCTTGTCTCTCTGTCTCTTCACTTCCTCCGGTAAAGCAGAACTGCCGGCACCGAGCAGAACCACTAAGAAGTCAACCACCGCGCTGAACCACCGCACTGTCGAAGGAGATTGCCCAGATCAGTCGAAGCCGCCGTCGCCCAGATCACTCCCCTCTCTTGTCTCTCTGTCTCTCTTTTTCATTTTCGTTTTTTTCCTTTTCTTTTGGTTTGTTTGCTCGCATTGGTTAGGTTTGTGTGCTTGAAGCATGTAAATCAATGAAATCAGTAGGACTGCTGAATTAGGTTTGCCAAATGTAAATGTTAAACGTATGTAAATCAATGGAAACTTTAGGTTTGCTCTAATTTCTTTAGGTTTGCTGAATTGCTCTATTATCTTCCATTAGGTTTGCTGAATTTCATAAGTTAGGATCCGTTTTGGATCCGTTTTGGACCCGGATCCGTAGGATCCGTCGGATATGGATCTGGATCCTCAATTTCATTACCCGACGGATCCGGGTAGGATCTGGATCCTTGCCTAAAAAACGGATCTGGTTCTGGATCCTAGGGGATCCTACCCGGATCCTACCCGTTGCTATCCCTAGCCCCCACCCCCTCCCCCGGTCTACTCCACCGTGCTGCCCCCCACCACCTCCCCCCTCCCCCGGACGATTTCCCCTCCCCCCCCCCCCTCCCCGTCGATTCTCCCACCCCCTCCCCCGTCGAATTCCCCTAACCCCACCCTTCCCCTTCGACTTTGAATTCCCCGACCCCACCCCCTCCCCTTCGAACAATGGCGGAACCGGCTACCAAACATCGGCGAAATTTCCCTCCCCTTCAAATTGCACAAATGCACGAAATGAAAAGCAGGGCCGGGACCCGGGCATCGATTTCGACGGGGTGGGGGAGGGTAGGGTTTTGGGCATCGATTTCCACGAGGCGGGGGAGGGGTGGGGTTTTGGGCATCTATTTCGACGGGGCGGGGGTGGGGTGGGGTTTTGGGCGTCGATTTCGAAGGGGTTATGGGCGCCGATTTCGACGGGGTGGGGGGAGTGGTGCGGTTCTCGCGACGGGGTGGGGAGAGGTGGGGGGAGGGCCTGCTGGGGTGGGCTTACGAAAGGGGGGCTGCGTGGGGTGGGGGGGGAGGGGCCGCTGGAGGAGGGGAGGGCTGGCTGGGGTGGTGGAGGGTGGGGGAGGGGCTGCGACCAGGGGGTGGGGGGGGGGGCTGCGATCAAAGGGGTGGGAGATGGGCTGGGGGTGGCCGGGGTGGAGGGGGAGGGGTGGGAGGCGGCAAGGGGTTAGGGTTAGGGGTTAGAGTTTGGGTGGGTTAGGGTTAGGGTTTACATTTCAGGGTTAGAAATTAATGATGGCAAAATTGTAAATAAAGCTAACGGTGAGTTAACGGAAGTTTGAAAAAGGGCATTTTGTGAACGTTTTCGAAAACTCAAGGGTATATGGTGAATTTTTGGAGCATTGAGGGTATATGGTGAATTTTTTAATTAGTCGGGGGTATTTGGTGAAAAAACCGTTTTCAGAAAATATTCTTCGCTAAACATCCTAATACGTAAAAACAATACATCGAAAAACGTGCAAAACCAACTGATTAGGGTGTTGCGCCTAGCACAGGAAACTGCGCTAGGCGCAAGGCTCTGCGTTTGGCGCAGAGTAAGCTTGTGCGCTAGGCGCACAATCATGCGTCTAGCGCATGACTGTGTGCTTGGCGCACACTTGATTCTTCCGGAAAGAATCCGGATTTCCCCCTCTAACACATGGGATTTGATTTTTATTTTCACATCTTTTCATGATTCTTATTCTCTAAATAATGGATAAAGGATGGGTTTAGTGAATAAAGAATATATTCTTATTCTTTATCCAATGAATTGACCATCAAGAAAACTGATTAATGCCGGTTTTGGGATACGACTAAAATCCCGACGCCTAATCGCGACTCGTTTTTATTTTTACGAAAGACTAACTTACGATAATTAATGAAAACTCGTCAAATTAATAAAGACGAACATGATTATGCTATGAATCATTTTGATTAAAACGGTGGTTGTAGTTATTGACTACGACTCACGAAAATTATACTTCTAAGCCGAAACTGTATGACTAATACGCAAAAACGAAAAATCGTGCGATGGAATGAAACTCGCGCTCCGGGGCGCGTGCTCCACGATGCATGACGATTTCGTTATTTTTATTTTTCAAACCTTTATTTATTCGAAAAAGGGGTTCAAAATTTGGTGTCTACAGCATCCTGGTGCCAACTTGCCTGCACAAGCAGATTCATCCGACTCCCAAAAAAGGAGAAGCACTAGAACCCTATCAACCTCTAACATGTCTTATGGTAAGTAGGCACCTTCTTATTCTCTTGCGTAGTTCTCCTTTTCGATTTGGCTATTTTTTCTTCCTTCGTTGTTAGAAACTTCTGCATCCCAGCGATCTGCTCCAATTTCAAACTCCAAACTGATCTCAAGGATGCGCAACTGAAGTGGAGTTTTTGTTACTCTTCCTGCGCCTTCTGCGACGACTCGCCTTCCTGCTCCTCAGATACTTCGCCCGACTGTAACATCTGCGGCTTCTGTGCTAACTGGGCAGAAGAGAAAGAACATGGAAATCGAAATGCCTGAAGCCTTCTGCTCCGTTGCTGCTGAGGCAACTCCGATATGGCCGAGCGCCAAAAACTTGTGGTTTCCTGCTGCCAAGTCGCATCATGAAACTATGGCGCCTACTACTATCGCGTCTGAGGGTGTCAGCTTATCTGTCCAGGTTAATTTTATTCCTACCTCCAACTATTTTCCTTATTTTTGTCGTATCATGACTTCTGGTGCATCTTACTTTAAGTGCATGCAAGCCTTCATTGCTACGCACCAAAAAATTTCTGACTTGACCACTAAGGTTGCCACCCTTACCAAGGAGAAAGAAGAGGCTGAGGGAAGATGCCAACCTTGGCTGGATGAGTTGGCAAAGGAGCAAGCAGAAGTGCAACGTTTGAAGATAGAGGTGGAGAAAGCTGCTGAGGAATCCGAGGCGAAATTTAATGAACTTCTTGACAACACTGGCATGCAACTGTGGTTGGCCAGGATCGAGGCTATGGAGGAGTATGCTGCTGGCAAGCATTTGGAATGGAACCCTGCTGCAGAGAGGTTGGCCTATGAAGAGGCCAAAAAGAGCCAAAATGTGAAGGTTGCAGCAACTTTTGAAGAAGTTGCTGACGACGCATCTACTCATGCAGCAGCTTCTGTAGTTGGCGCACATTCCCAGCCTATTGATGTTGATGCTGACAAGCCTTAGGATGATACCGCTTAATGCTTGCTGCCTTCTGTTTTAGGATTTAAGAACAATGTTTTATTTTGTATGTTGCTTTACTTGTTCATGGGAGCAAGGTTTGATACATTGGTTTGTGTAGTATTTGCTCATAGGAGCAATCTTTTAATTTGTGTGCTTCTCCTGCTTGCTAGGAGCAGGAGATTAGGAACTAACGTGTTGCTTTCCCTAAGGAAAGCAACTTTTATCAACTTTGCTTTGTTTTGCTTAATACCATTCTGTTTTTGAGAATAGTGCGTGTTTATGTGATTTTGTCTCATGCATGCATGTTGTAGCAAACTAAAACGTCGACCCGTTTTGAAGTTACTTTTTGAAACCATCTGTTTTGCTACTGCTGTGTTATGACCTTTTCAATAATTGGCATAACTTGTGAGAAGGCAATAATTTGTATTTGGACAATTTCGAATGAATTGCGCGTTTTATTAATATAATTTGAAGGTTACAAGTAATGAATAAAAGGAGTAACATGCTTACAAAGAATGTTCTTCAAAAATAATGGCAAGGTGTCCCAGTTGGGAACCACAATCTGGTCTATCCAGCATCTTGCTTCTTGAGTTGCTACATCCATATTCGCGCAATGCGTCTGTAGTGAAGGTTGCCTGCTAAGTTGCCGAGGAACTTCTTATAGGAAATTGCTGGAGGAAGTGCTACAGAAGTTGCAAGGGAAGTTGCTTAGGAAGTTGCTGGACAAGTTTCTTAGGAAGTTGCTCTCGACATGTCAGCCCCTTACAAAATGGTTTGTTAGACCTAGAGCGTTGACATTTCGCCAACGGCCCTCCGATGCTTAAGTCAGTATGTGTTCTTGTAAATTAGCTAAAAGAAAAGTAGGTGCGACAAAAGAATGGTATTAGGGGATATTACCAGAAGTGTTCTTGGCAAGCCTTTTTGTATTAAGATGTTACCTGGGTAGCTGCCAAGTTGTGTTCTGGCAGGTTGCTGCCCTTTGAGAGGTGATCTGGCAAACCTAGACCGTTGGCTTGTTGCCAACGGCCCTCCGATGCTTAAGTCAGTAAATGTTTATGGAGAAAAAGAAATAAATTGCAGAAAAGTAGAATGATGAGTTTAGAAGTGATACTGTTTGAGGTGAGTTGCCACTAGTACATAATCTACGATTTGGGTCGGATGCGAGACCCCATTTGCGTCGGACATGGGTCCGACGGCACAGGCCTCGACGCAATGAATGAGAGATGATCTGCGTCGTATCAGGACTAGACGCAGATATCACTAGAGGAAAAAAGCCCAAGGGCTGCGATCAAAAGAGGCCCAAGGGCTGCGTTTTTTTACCACAGCCATTGGAGTAGCAGCCCTTGGCATTTAAGAAGGGTTGCGGTTTTTAACCGCAGCCCTTAGCGCGTTAAGGGCTACGGTCAAAGCAGAAACCGCAGCCCTTGGTGGGTTAAGGGCTGCGGTTATGGGCTAAAACCGCAGCCCTTCGTGAGTTAAGGGCTGCGGTTTTGGCCCTTAACCGCAACCCTTAACCGCAACCCTTAACCTACCAAGGGCTGTGGTTTTTACCATGCCCGCAGCCCTTGTGACCCAAAAAAAAATATTTTTTGCATTTTTTTGTCCTAAATGTTCCCAAACAGTTATATATATATAAGTATCATTTTTCATTACAAATTATGTTTTTTACACAAATATAGATTACATTACATCGCATTTTATTCTTGCAGAAAGACATGGATACAGCATCACTTGGGAAGAAAGTGCAGATATACAATACATAGGTTGCTTCCAGAACAATTACTATGAAAGATAAAGACAGTAGAATACATTAGCTACATATAGCAAGCAGACAGCAAGATGAATTCATATAACAGTGAAACAAGATGTATTTCAAAGGATCTAAAGTTCTGTACCCTATCAATTTCATACAAGAATATGCAAACACCAATACACCATGAGATAATGCTGCCATAACCATCAATAAAAGAAAGCTTACCTCTTTAGGAGACAGCAGCATCTCCCAGACTATTTTCAATGCATGAAGAAATATTCCTTTTTTTACTTTATGGTAACTCTATCATTGTCATATATCACTCGCATTATTGGTTTTATTACTATTTTATAATTCCAATTAAAACATTTTACTAATATTGATCAAAAATATTCTTGTAAAGCAACATCACGAGGGACTCTCTATTAATAGCACTAAGACTGCCAGCACCTATCTGTCTACAGATCAGCAAGCAAATTGATCCATTCCAGGTGTGCCGTAGCCTGTAGGTGTTGGATTTTTTCACACAAGAGCACTAGAAAGCAAAAATACTTGCACACGCGCAGTTTCTGATACACATAGCAAAACTAATCATATGCAAGAAAATTATTAACAAACCTGAAGCATACCACGGGGGATGGTAACAGAAGGCCAATTATCTGAAGACAAATCCCAAGCATTCTGGAGGCATCTTAGTGCCCAAACAACCTGTAAAAAAAAATTAATTCTAACACTTAGCAACAAGATGGTAGAGCACAAGTTATTGCAGCAGCTGGAAGCAATAATTAAAGGAATATTTGTGAAGCGATTCATACAGATGTCAAGTCAACCAGCAAAATAATTATCATGATATGTATTTCTCTGACCAGCAAGCAAATTGATCCATTCCAGGTGTCCCAGCATTCAACGCAACTGCCCTTCCTTGCCAATCTATAACAGGGGAACCACTAGAACCACCCTTAGTCCCTGAAGCGGCCTGCAACATCAAGATAAATCAAAATTATCATGATATGTATTTCTCTGAGTGCAGGGAACTAAAACTTCTGAACACGTCTCTAATTACTAATTAGCAAGAGAGGAAAAATGGGTGTTATAGCTTATACAATTACCCAGCACCCTCAAGAAGGTACCACCAGTCATGGGTGTTCAGTGGGGTACTGGAGGGATCAGTTTGACACAATCTTACCCCCATATATGCAGAAATGTTGTTAAGTGATCATATAAACCTTGTTAGAAAGGCATTGAGCACTAGTGTTCGTTTAGGAGATGGACAAATATAAATCATTGAGCACTTATGTTAACCCAAATTAGGAGATGGGCAAATATAAATCAATCTAAATATCATTAACTTCCACTAAACACAAAATTTATTCACAAAGCTAAAAAGGACAAAACTTTATACAAATGTCATACCGTTGCAAACATATCACAACAGTTGTCGTTACAACATCATCTACAACAGAACAACGAAAACAACCCAGGGATCAGCATATGTGGATACCTGATCAGTCAATAGGTATAAGGACTATTAGAACTTCATCGATTTGCAGAAGATAGCTCTTGTGAAGCTTATTCCATCATGACAATTTTCACCAAGGGATCAACAGAACATGTGATGATATTAACTCAAAGCCAATGGATTAAAAAAGGCTACGCTATGGGGTATGCGGCACAACAGCGCAATTATAGGATACTTCATTACAGAACTTTTACGTTTGCAACCCACATATGGTTTTCATCTTAAAAGACTTTTATGTTTGCCACTAACTAGAAACAATTGGTTAAAGGAATCATCATGACATTAAAATTCATCAGATTGACAAAAACACAAGCTATAGAACAGCAACTAAGAAAATAAATAGCACCCATTACACCTATGTGCAACTAAATCAACTCAAGGATGGTACAAGAAGGATAGTAACACAGACCAAGCTCGTAAGCAGGGAACGTAAAACCGTTTGGTTTTACACTTAGTGCACCTCACGAACTCAGCCTTATCATTCCTCTGGTGCTGATGACACATGGTTGAATCAATCTTGATCCCCTGACAAACATAAACAATACAATTCAAAAGGAGACATAACAACACTATGAACAAGAAGCAATGACATCATAAACAATCAATTTCATTCCATAGGCATGAATTTCTTGGCCATTTCTTAGAGCTCATAAATGCCGGCAAGAAACCATTGCACTAGAGAGAGAATCTAAATCAGATATATTTACAAGAGACTTTATCATATCCCTGAATATACACATGGATGCTTCATGATTGCCAAACCTTGAATAGCCATAAATTAGAGTTGTCCAAGAAACAACACTTGGATGTGCAATATGCCCAAAAACTTTGAGAGCTTCATCACATAAACCCATTCTACAATAAGCATCCATTACAGAATTCAGTGTGACTAAATCAGGTTCAACTCCCATTAATGTCATTGATCCAAATAATTTCAATGCTAACTCTAGAAACCCATTCAACACATACCCCGAAATCATGGCATTCCAAGACAGTAAGTCTCTAACCGCCATGTTATCGACCCATTTTCACAAACACCTAGTGTGCCCTTCTTCCAACCGCTTTGCCTTTTCTCGACCTCAATACCTTCTCCTCCAACACCATTCGCCACAACCAACCTCAATACACTATGGCTTGAAAAGAAAGAAAAAAAAATCCTTTTTCAAATTCCCAAACATTAATACTTCAATTGAATGACTAACTAACGAAATAAAATTCAATTAAAAACATAAGAATTTCAATTGACGATGTTAATTAGGTTTTTCAGTTGACGAGGGTTAAAGAAAAACCTGATCAATACGAGTTCGAGGTTCGTCAGAATCCATAATCGAATTGAATTGGTTTACCGGAACCCTAAATTGGAAATTATCGGAAAAATGGAGCAATGCACTGGTAAAGTTTTGATATTTGAGCGAGCAGCAACCACAGCGAACCCTAAACCGTTGCGAACCCGAAACCCTCGCGAGCCTTCCCCAACCAACCACCAACCGTTGCAAATGGAAAAGATGTTACAATATCGCCGGCGAAGAAGGATGAGAGGAGAGAGATGATGCAGTGAGTTGTAATAGACGAAAGAGGGGGATGTGTTAATGGGGCTGCGTTTTGCAATAAACCGCAGCCCTTGCACTGCAGCCCTTGCGTTTTTTTCCACTAGTGTATTAAGCCATTTGCGTCGCATGTTCAACTACGTGCGACGCAATTCAAGCATTTTTTATTAAAAAAAAGAAATATGCGTCGCATCTTTAGTTATGTGTGACGCAAATCAGGAATTTTTTATTTAAAAAAAAAGGAATTTTCATCGCATGATGAGCTATGTACGACGCAAATCAGACAACTTTTATTAAAAAAAATCAAACATCAACAATCCAACTTCCTTTGCAGATTATCTCCACAACAATTATATTCGTTCCATTTAGTGCTTCAATTACAACTTTATACATATTTGCTTAAATTAAAATTAAAATTAAACAATCAAACATCATCTCTAAGTTCATCCTTCACGTCATTAGCTTCGGCATCCACTGCAGCATCAAGGTTGATGAAGAGGCTAATCTTCATCATCAAATTCTTCATCCTCAAAAAATTCAAACACATCTTCTTCCTCATCATTTTCTTCCATTTTAACATCAATAAAGCTTGGATTTTTTTTCCTTCTTTTGGGAAAATAAGCAAAACCCAGTTCGCCCTTGATAAAGAAAGGCATATAAATAAAAAAGGGTATTTCCAAAATTGTTGTTTTAAGCAAAAATTTAAAATATAAAGAAAATATATGGGGAAATTATACTTACTGAAATTGATAACGGGGAGTAATTGAAGAGTTGTTTGTGGGTTTGGTCTTGGAAGATGAGAGAGAATGGAAGATTGTGGTTCTTGAGAAGTAGAGGTGGCGGTAGAAGCCTTCCTACGCCCAACATCGTCGGAGGAGTGAGAAAAAGATAGAGAATTAGCGACTGTCTATTGGTGCTAGTAGTGACCATATGAGCCGTGCTATTTGCTTCACACCATCGTCCTGCACAAAAGATCAATGGAAGTTGCCCAGATTTTGGCCAAAATAAACTGCAAAACACCCAAAATAAACAGTTACAAAAACTGCAAAAAACCCAAATCAAGATTAAAAAAGAAAATCAAAGCAAACCAACATCATAAAAACTCAAATGAAAGCCAAAAAAAATTCACACTCACCAGATCTGGGAGTGAGATGAAAGAATGAAACATCGCGACAAACACCAACGTAAATCGACGAGAAACAACCATAAAATCCCGATTTCCGGCTGCAATAATTTAGATGAATTCAATATTTTAAGGAAGAAATAAGGGAAAGAGAGAAGGAGAGAGAGGGAGATAGAGAGGAGTGACGGGCTAACGGTTGTGTGAGGATTGAGGAAGGAATAAGTTGGTAGGGTTTATAACCCTGAGTGAATAAAAAGGCAGCGCGCTACAATTAGGCTTTCACTATCTGCGTCTCATTCTAAGTGAAGTCCGACGCACATTGTGGGATTCAAATTGGTCATTAATCATCCGCGTCGTATCTAGGTGCACGTCCGACGCATATTGTTGAATTTCAATCCTTAAGCCTTTAATCATCTGCGTTGCACTTTTGTGCACGTCCGACGCAAATCTTCTTTTTACTCATTTTCTTTGGTTATTGCGTCGGATTTTGACTATGATCCGACGCAAATCGTCTGTTCCTAAACATTTGCGTCAGTTGTTATTTCGTTCTACGCAAATAGAGAGACGCAAATTATCATTTTACTACTAGTGTGCGTTCCAACTACGTGGATTTTGCATACCATTTCTAGTGATCAACCTGTATGCTCTGTTGCCTATTAGCTTTTCGATTTGGTACGGTCCTTCCCAATTTGCGGCAAGTTTGCCTACCTTTGGATCTTTGGTATTTTGAAATGTCTTTCTAAGGACCCAATCTCCAATTTGGAATTGTTTGATCTTGATATGCTTGTTGTAACTTCTGGCGACTGCTTGCTGATAAGCTGCCATTCTTACCTTAGCATGATCTCTGATTTCGTCGATGGTGTCCAGATTGTGTGCTAATTCTGCATCATTCCTACTTTCTGTCATGAGGCCAAACCTTGTTGTTGGCATGTACACTTCCGTTGGGATAACTGCTTCACAACCAAAAACTAAAGAAGAAGGAGTTTGATTAGTTGCGTTCTTGGGAGTTGTCCTGTCTGCCCAAAGGATTAAAGGTAACTCGACTGCCCATCTGCCATCTGCTTCGCCGATGCGCATTTTGATGTTGTTGACGACAATTTTGTTGCTAGACTCAGCTTGCCCGTTAGTTTGGGGGTATCTTGGGATTGAAGTGTCTAGTCTGATGTTCCATTTATGGCAGAATTTCTTCGTCTTGCCACTTATGAAATGTGATCCTTTATCGCAAATTATCTCTGAAGGAATGCCAAACCTACATAGTATGTAGCGTTTTATGAAACATATTACCTCAGTGTCAGTGATGTTCCGATATGCTTCTGCTTCGATCCACTTGGAGAAGTAATCTGTCATAGCGAGCATGAATACGCGTTGCCCTTGAGCTTGCGGAAGTTTTTCGACGATGTCCATTCCCCACTTCATGAATGGCCAAGGTGCCAGGATTGGGTGAAGTTGCTCGGCATGTTGGTGTGAAACTGCAGCGTGTCTTTGGCAAGCATCACATTTTCTAGCATACTCCATGGCGTCCTTTCGCATAGTAGGCCATAAATAGTCCATCCTGAGTGCTTTATTAGATAGACTCCTTCCTCCAGCGTGATTGCCACACTCGCCATCATGTAGTTCGCGCAAGACAACGGGCACATCTTGCCTCTTAAGGCATCTTAAGTAGGGACCTACAACTGACTTGCGAAACAGTACGTTATCGATCAAGATGAAGTGGGATGCTTTTAACTTAAAAGTTCGCAGATCTCCGAGTTGCCGGGGTAAGATGCCTTCTTTTAGCCATTGAACGTACTCCTCTGTCCAGCCCACTTCTTCGCAGGCAAGTTCGATGCTGGTTTCGTTTACGTGATGTCTGTCTACCGTAGGTTGCAGGATATGCACAATGGGAATGTTGCTCAAATTGAGTGTTGCTGAAACCGATCCTAAGTTGGCTAAGGCGTCCGCTTCTACATTTTGCTCCCTTGGTATTTGCTTTATGGTAAATTCATCGAACTTGTTGGCAACACTTTTGGCAATGTCCAAGTATTTCGCCATCTCTGATCTTTTGCTGCATAGGACCCATTAAATTGATTGACAATTAATAAGGAGTCGCAACTTACCTCGATACGTATAACTTAGAGTTCTGCTGCTGCGTTGAGGGCAACAATCAACGCTTCGTATTCTGCTTCATTGTTAGATGCTTTAAATTCGCAATGCACAGCTTGGGCTATGATGTCCCCTTGTGGTGATTTTAGTACAAACCCAAGTCCTGCTCCATTTATGTTTGATGCTCCGTCAGTGCATGGCGTTCATGTGGGACTTGCGGTTTGCTCCAGTAGATGCAAGAGTTCTTCGTCGGCTTCAGTTTGCAAATTTGGATTGGAATCAGCCACAAAGTCTGCCAAAGCTTGTGACGTAATGGTTGTCCTTGGTTCGTACCTGATTTCATAGCCACTTAGGTGTACCAGCCATTTGGTCATCCTGCCTGACAACTCAGGTTTGTTCATCACAGATTTTATAGGATAGTTAGTTTTAACGCAAATACTATGACATTCAAAGTAAGGGCGCAACTTAATAGAGGCCATGACTAAGGTAAGTATAAGTTTTTCTAATGAAGTGTACCTTGTTTCAGTGTCTACAAGAGTTTTGACTTACATAGTATATGGGAGATTGGGTTCCATCTTCGTCTCTTACCAAAACGACACTTACAGTTGCATGCGTAACAGCTAGATAAAGTTGCAGCTCTTCTTTGTCCTTTGGCTTTGCGAGAAGTGGTGGCGTCATCATGTACGTGTTCAAGTTTTGAAATGCTTCTTCATGTTTACTGGTCCATTCGAATGATTTGTTCTTCCTTAGCACATCATAGAACAATTTGCACCTATCTGACGACTTGGATATGAATCTGTTAAGTGCTGCAACTCGTCCAGTTAGCTTTTGCACGTCTTTGACGCATCTTGGAGACTGCAAATTGACGATGGCTTTGATCTGCTCTGGACTTGCTTCAATGTCTCTCTGGGTTACGACACACCCTAGGAATTTTCCAGAGGTAACACCAAAGGAGCATTTGCTGGAATTCAGCTTCATTTGGTAGCGTCTTAAGATTTCAAATGCTTCTTCAAGGTGCAGAATGTGGTCGTCGACTTTTTTGGACTTAACCAGCATGTCGTCAATATATACCTCGATGGTTAGGGATGGCAGTAGGGCGGGTCAAGTAGGAGACCCGCCCCATCCCCGCCCATGTGGGGCAGGGATGGGTCTAGGTTTGGCGGGGATGGGGTCGTGGATGGGGATTAAAATCATACCCGCAATGGGTGGTGGAGCGGGTGTGGATATTATGTTAGAGCCGCCGCATCCCCGCCCGCCCCGCCTTATCTCCGCCCCACCCCCGCCCTCCCCGCATATTTATTCTTAAAATTCTATTTGTATACTTATATTATTAATAATTTTATCTCGCAAAATATAAATATGTGGGTATGACGCGGGTGCGGATACCCACGCGGGTGGTGGGGTGGGGATGAAGTGAGTACGACGCAGGTGTGGGTACCCATGCGGGTGGTGGGGTGGGAATGGGTATAAATACGTACCTGGTGGGGTGGGGATGGGTCTGGATTATTCCCCCGCAATGGGTGGTGGGGCGGGGATGGGGATGGGAAATTTATGCGGGTGCGGGTGTGGAGATACTATCCTCCGCACCCACCCCGCCCAATTGCCATCCCTAGACGATGGTGTCCCCAATCTGTTTCTCAAATATTTTATTTACTAACCTTTGGTAAGGTGCGCCAACATTCTTCAAGCCAAAAGGCATTACTTTGTAGCAGTAGATGCCTCGATCTGTGATGAATACCGTTTTTTCTTGATCTTCAGGATGCATGAGGATCTGGTTGTACCCTCTGAATGCGTCCATGAAGGTGAGCATCTCGTGACCAGCTGTTGCATCCACCATGGCGTCGATGTGAGGTAGTGGGAATGGATCTTTCGGGCATGCTTTGTTGAGATCTGTGAAATCAATGCAAACTCGCCATTTCCCGCTCTTTTTTGGCACAACCACCACGTTCGCAAGCCAGTCATGGTACTTTGCCTCTCGTATCTTTCCTGCTTCTAGAAGGTTTTGCACTTCCTCGTTGATGACTTGGTTGCGCTCAGGTGCAAACTTCCTGCGTTTTTGCTTGACAGGCAAGTAATTAGGACTAACATTTAATTTATGCGTTATTACCTCAAGGTTGATGCCAACCATGTCCTCATGGAACCTAGCGAAGCAGTCGGCGTTTCGCTTCAAGAACTCGATCAGTCGTTCTCGCAACTCGCCTTGCAAATCTGCTTCGATCCTGACAGTTTGCTTGGCTTTAGACGGATCAAGGATGATTTCATCAATTTTCTCAGCTTCTGGTTGAGCATATTCTTCGATGGTTCGTCGTTGCTGTAGTTGATATGCAGGCATTTTGCGAGTTGCTGAAGGCTTCAAGGTTGTTTTATAGCATTCCTTCGCCAACTTTTGGTCGCCTTTTATCTCTTGCACTCCCCATTTGGTGGGGAATTTGATGGTTTGGTGATAGGTGGAAGGCATCGCCTTCATATCATGGATCTAGGGCCTACCAACAATGACATTATAGGATGACAAGCAATCAATAACTAGGAATTTTACCTAGACATTGATGCCTTGCGCATAGGTGGGCAAAGTGATTTCGCCAAGTGTGTGTTTAGCCTCGCCACTAAATCCTACGAGCACTGTGGATTTTTTTGTGATGTCGCTTTCGCTTAGCCCCAAGTCTGCGGCATCTTCTTCGTCGAAGGATATAAGTATGCAATCCGCCTTCGCCCTTCTGCACGAGCCGACGGGCTTTTCCATGGCGCTTTCTTTGGCATGACGCTTTGCAGCCGAATATGTTAGCCCGCACACGTCCGATCCATCTGAAATAATATTGACAATTCTAAAAGGGTGTGGGGGAGCTGGCGGCCTTTCTGAAGTTGCTGATTCACGCTGCATGATTGTTTTGGCTTTCTCAATCATGAGGTCTTTCAAGAATCCTTTCCCGAGCAAGTGGGCAACTTCTCTTCTGAGGGCAATGCACTCGTTTGTCGTATGACCGATATCTGCGTGGAAGTCACACCATCTTGATGAATCCTTCTTGTCCGAGGGGTTATCTGACTTCTTGGGCCACCGGACCGCATCTCCTAACTTGCCGAGACTGCTAACTAATCCTGCTGGACTGACATTGAAGTTGTACTCTCGGATTGCGGGAGGATGGTTTGAATCTGCGACGTTGACATTTTGCACAGCAACTTTGTGATATGGTTGATATCGGTTGTCTCTACGATTGTTGTTACTTGGGGCCTTTCCGCCGCCTCGATCTAAGTCTGCTGCACCTTTCCTGGTATCAACATCCTCTTCGAATCTAATTTGCGCGAGAGCCTTTGCCTGGGCATCTTCGAAGGTTGGGCAAAGATATTTTGTTAGCTCCTTATACAGCTCCGACTCTTCTAGCAAACCTCTTCGAAAAGCTTCAATGGCGGTAGGAGCATCGCATCTTGGGATGGAGACTTTCTCGCGGTTGAATCTGTTGAGATAATCTCGTAGTTGTTCGCCATAACTTTGCACGACGCGGTACAAGTCGCTGGTTTGTTTTTCCAGGCGCCCATGCTGGCAAATTGGAGATTGAACAAATCTACCAAACCTCCAAAAGTCAAAATAGCGCCATTAGGTAGATTAATGAACCATTGGAGAGCGGGACTTGATAAGGTTGACCCAAAGCCCTTGCACATGCAAGCTTCGCGCATCTCGCATGGGACTGGGATGGTGATTATTCTTTGCTTGTATTGGGCGACATGCTCGCTAGGATCCGTAGTTCCGTCATAGAACTTCATGGCATGAACGGTAAAACGCTTAGGGATCTCGACCAAAGCGATGGCATCTGCAAATGGCGAGTCCGCATAGCTGGTTAGTGCAACTTTCTCTACGGGTCTTGGCACTCCAGGGATTTTGAGTATCATCTCCTCGACCTGCCTGAGGCGCTCATATAAGGGATCTGCATGGACAGCTGCGGGGATGACTTATGGCCTGTTGGTTGCAGGTTGCTTGCTTCGGGAATCTTGCATTGGCTGAAGCTGCTCCGCGATCCCTTTGGATGGCTGCTCCTTCGGAGATGGTTGGTCTGGCATCTTGCCAGCATCTTCCTCGAACGGGGAGACCCACTCATAGGGGACTTGGCGGTTTTAAGCTAGGATACTTGCTGGCAGCTGGCGCTCCTTGCGTTGGTGCGGCATCTTCGTCGTCTTCATGGATGGGGTCGTCCATGTTGAGCTGCTTGGCTATGCTGCCAATATCACTCTGACTTTTGCGGGAGTTGGACGCATTTGAGATCGGTGCTCTTCGGTTTCCTTTATGAGTTGGACACCTTGACTGCATTTTCATCTCTGAGAGATTGCTTCATTTTGTCGAAGGCCCCCATGATTCGGTCCATGGCTTCTTTCCCGGGGACATCAATTGGTGACGGAGGAGTTGCAGGCGACTCATCAGCATTGTTTACGAACATGTTTCATGACAAGTTGATATAGTGTTAGGATTACTTTTTAATTACCAGCCCCACGGTGGGCGCCAAATTGTTTAGGGCAAATTTCACACTAAGGCTAATTTGCTTGGAGATGGGGTTGATAATTAACTTGCGAATAAAAGAAATTGCTCAAAGTAAAGTTGCGAAAAATAAAGGAAGAACGCAACAAGTTTTACGTGGAAAACCCTTTGGAAATGAGGGAAAAACCACGGGAGGATTTGTATCCTGCCAATTCAATAAGTTGCTCGAGTTTGTGAGATAGTACAAGTATTAGTTAGAGAGAGAGTAGTGAGTAGTGATTTACAAAGCCAGAGCTAGTGGACTATTTATAATAGTAATGTTGCTTTTTTAGCCGTTTTTCCCTTGACGCCTGATTGGCCTAGATCCTATTTTAATGGAACGTGCGCATATCTCTTTCTTTGGCGGTTATCCTCAATCTCGTTCCTTTCTCCCACTACGCCCCTCTTCCTAGAATGTAGGATGCATCTCAACTGCTAGCCAAGTCATCAATCCTCTTCCTTCACACGCGTTAAATGAGATGCTGCCACTTGGCTTGGCGAAACAACACACCTTGGTTGCTTTGTTTGCTGCCACATCATACTAATTTGACCCCTAACAGTTACTGATGAGGATTTTTCCAATATATGTTCAGTCTAATGTGATTTCAATTATAGATATTGTATAGTTGTTTAGAAATGAAACTTTCTCCTTTGAGAACAAAAGGCTTGCCGATTCGAGAAATTGTGTCGTACGTTGCTTTGTTTACATATCAAATAGACAAATAGTAGTAGGACGTTACCAGTTAAACATAAATCTATACAAATATATTAAAAGGTGTGTGAAAGAAAGCCTATGTGCCACGTGGCACTCTCCTCAACTTTCTAATGCAAATGCTTTATGTCTATGTGTACTCCTCACTTTAAAAAAAATGTGCAAGTGCTAGGTATCGAACACGTGACCTTTGAAATGAAAAGTATGAGCTTAACCATCAATACACTATGAATTTGTTGTCTAATGTTTCAAATAAAATATGATAAAGTCGTGTAATAATTATACTTAACTAAAAAGACATGAACATGTATATACATATCTAACACTCTTATTATGTAATTTACAAGAGAATATTGATGTCATATTCTCTTATCATAATTCCTTTGAAGGTATTATTTTCAAACTCAAACCTTTCAATTTTTCTTTACTTATCACGTTGTGGCCTGAATTTTTCAATTTTTTAATGGACAAAAAATACGAAAAGTAGCAAAATAAATTATAAATTTTAAAAATAATAACATATTAGTTTATTGAAACTAACCCGAGGCATCGCCCGGGCAAAAAAAAACTAGTTTAATAGTTAAAAAACGATTGTTTGTCTCTCGAGAATAGAAAAAAGAAAAAATGCGATTGTTTGCTTACAAAAATAGTTCTCGCAGAAGTATTGGTATTGTGGCTCGTCAAACACAAGAATACAATACCTATGCCCATAATATATAAATAAGATAAAATCAATAAAGAGAGAAGGTCGTGTAGAAAGGTCACTTGACCCCTAAAAGGCTAAAATGTGATCTTGAAAATAGTCATTTGGCCATCAAACTTGCCCAATGAGGTTACTCTAGCCAGCTTGACGCATTTTCATTTGTTAGCGTTAAATTTAGATGTCACAATCAACTTTATTAAGATTATGTATTTATGTTTATCTACATATTTGACTAACTAAACCCAAACGGATAAGAAAATGTACCAACATTCTGAAATAAAGTATCAGATAACGTCCAACCCATACAATATGAACCTTATTACTCTAAGTTGTACTACGTAAATATCTTGTTATACTTGTTCAATTACTAATAATTTATCCAAATGGATAACACCATAAGTCCTTTTCCAATTTCCAAATGAGTTTAGTGAAAAAATCAATAAAAAAACTAATATGGATCCGGTGCACACTAACTTAGTGTGCACTTTATCCATCTCACGTGAGTTTTAATGATTACAACTTTCCGTTTTTGCCGCGTTTAGTCTTCCGCTCTTTTCTCTGTCCTGATAACTTCTCTCTCCTCTGATAACTTCACACTCCTGATAGTGTATTTTTGAAACAATATAGTGTATTTTGAAATGATATAGTGTACTATAAAATGATATAGTGCATCTTAAAATGATAGTGTTTTGCTGAGTTTTTTGGCATGATAGTGTTGCATGTTATAGTGTATATTGACATGATATAGTGTATTTTGACATGATAGTGTTTTGCTGTGTTTTTTGACATGATAGTGTTGCATGATATAGTGTGTTTTGACATGATATAGTGTATTTTAAAATCTTATAGTGTAGTTTATTTGTATATTACACAAAATTATCATAATCGATCGTTATAGTGTTTGACATGTTAGTGTATTTTGACATGATATAGTGTATTTTAAAATGATATAGTGTATGTTTGTTTTGAACAACTGTTTTTGTTCAAATTTTAGAGCGAGAGAATCTTATTAAAGAGAGAGAAAATCGTGCGGATTTTGAAAAGCGGGAGTGACTCGTTTGTAGTGGGGCACGTGTCTAGGCCTGGTCCACACTATTTTTAATGTGAACCGGGTCCACGCACGCAAGACGGATTGAAAAATCAAATCCCCTCCGTGACACAGTGATGAAGTAAGAAATTAAGAATAACGTGCATCCATAACATGATAACAGTCAAGACTTTAGGGTTATTAGTAAGTATTCAATTCTCTGGTATAGTAGTATTCAGTGGCGGAGCCATGTTGTGTCATGGTGGGTCACGTGACCCACCATTATTTTTCAAAAAAATGGAGCAGATTTTATAAAAAAAAAAAAAAAAAACAGCGTTGCAGTATGCGACGCACGCTAACCAATCTCTCCTATATTCTACCGTCTACACGCTAAGTCTCTCGTCTCTCCTCTCTTCCTTGTCCCCTCAGTCTGAATCTCTCTCCTCTGTTCTCTGCCCTCTTTGTGAATCTCCTTAGCCTTTCCTTCAGTTTATCATACAAGTGGGTAGCGACCGTGACCGTCTCACCACCACCGGCGATCCCTTCCGTTGCCGACTTGTCGTTGCCAATCGTTTTGAGTCAAAGAACTCAAGAAGTCAGTGGCTTGCGCTTGTCTGCTTCGAGCTTTCGAGGCTTCCCTCGCTATTTGCAAATCACAAGATCTGCAACTGGGTGGTCAGGTCACTGGATTGGTCGCTTGTGTGCTTCGAGCCTGAGAGTTGAGACCATGACCGTCGACCACCAATCCGCTGCGAGCCAGCCCTCAAATCACGATTCCATATGTCTATTTCAGATTTTAAGGTAACCTAATTAAAGTTAGAAGTGAAATTTTCTTATTAATTGGTTGTTTTTAAGTAGTTGACTGTTATTTGTGTTGTGTTTTTGGTTTGTTCAAATTATCTGGTTCAATTTCTATGAATTTCATTAGGGTTTAATTATAATTTCTTCAATACTTAGGTTTTGATTTTCCTAATTCCTAGTTCTTATGGTACTTGAAATTTGTAAATTGATTTCATTTTTTATTGAATGTGGTTGTTGAGGCTCCATGGCACCATAATATATTATTGTTGTAAATTTATTGTTGTTATATTATTGACTTATTATTGTTGATTTATTATTGTTATATTTATTCTTGTTAATTTAATATAATCTATTACAGTGCTAATTGGTGAATGATGACTATGACGTTATGACATTGGATTAGCTTTGAAGGTTTGATTGATTGTGTTCAGGTTATGCACTAAAACCCTTGTTTTAGGATTTTTAGAATTGGACCTATCATGTGAAGTGAAATTTCGAAGAGGCCATGAATGAGCCTTTGGTTTTATGTGTTTTATGTGCTGGTGAAATTAGTTGGAGATGGATAGGATTCCCTCTAATGTGAAATTATTTGGTATATATGCATGATGCGTTGATATGAGATTAATTTTGCATCGTTTAAGTGAATTTGATTGATATGTTTAACAAATTGAATTGTTGTATCTAATTAAAATTATAATATAAATTTTAGAATGAAAAGAAAGAAAATGCCACCAAATATCTCTAGTTTTTTTTACTAAAACCACACTAGTACCTGCTTTAGGTACTATTTTATTGGAATATGAACTATTATTAGTCATCAAATGATTTTATTTCAAGTAGTTTTTTTTAAAATTCATGGATTATCCGTTATGGGTGTGCGTATCCGAACCCGTACCCGTATTTGAACCCCCCGTATCCGTCTCTGTACAACCTAGTCGGTAGAGACCCGCCATTCATAAATTCTTGGATCCGCCACTGGTATTATTAATTTAAAATGTTATACTTAATACTTGATAAAATCAAGTGATGTCTAATGTTTTTATTTATATTGTATGTCCATCTTTATATTTTCATAGTTGATACTCATCACAAGTGGGGACACTTAAGTAGTCAGGTTAAAGATGACTAAGATAATATATAAATGTGAATGATCCCGAATCCTCAAACTTTTGTTTTTTAAATGATTATGAACTACTAGATTTTGATATTCATCTTTAGGTTGAATATTAATGTGATTTGTTTCACCTATGACATTTTAATAGTTTTGAGCTATATCTATGAGGATTTCACTATTGAAAGTAGTCACTTTAGTATTGTGCACTAAAATATTGATAAATCACATGATGGTAATGTCCCTTATTAAAATAGGATGTGGATGTTAGAGAATTAACAATAGTACAAGGATAAAACAAGAGTAACAACAACAAGTTGACGATCTTTTAGGCATGATATCACTTTCACAAAAGTAATATTCCGATCCTAACCTTGAGCATGAGTTGCACGGGGTTTGCTCTCAAGATACAACGAAGTAACAACAATTTTCACTCTCATTATAAATATTGTTTAACAGAAGCAAATGTATTATAGATTTGATTTTTTTTTTTTGGTAAAATGTAAGAGATTATATTACCAAAAAAGCAATCAAAGTACCACCAAATACACCAAACACCTCAACCAAACACAACAATAACAACAAAACAAAAACAGCAGCCTACACCTACAAAAGGAACAAACACAAAAAAAAACACCTAACTATTACAACTCCTTTCCAAACTTTCAAACCAATTCAACTCTTCATTAGTCCATCTATGATCAATTCTGCTTCGGATTCTTCTGCAAACATCATTCTGAATATTCTTCAGCACAATCTCACGTCTAGGAACTGCATCCTGCCAAAAAGCATTGTTCCTGATCTTCCATATATGGTACACAGTAGCTGTAATAGCACAACAACAGCTCTTGCTTCTATATTTCCTCCCCCACTTTTTCCATGTTGTGTACAGGTATTCATCGGCATTAAATTTAATGTTAAGCCATCCCATGATACCAGTGCATATCCTCCTGCTGAACTGACATCTAAAAAATAGATATGAACAAGCATCATTGCCTGTTTGACACAATAAACATTGAGTATCAGTGCATAAACCAGCTGCTGCAAGTCTTTCTCTTGTTCTCACTCTCCCCAAAGCAATCATCCATGTAATAAGAGAGTGCTTAGGTATATTAAAAGCTGACCAAACCCAGTTATGCCACTGGCAAGACTCAAATTGACCCTTTAACCACTTATAACCTTCCTTAGCTGAGTATTTCCTACTACCATCCAGCAATCTATTTTTAGCATCATACCCCCTTCTAACTAACTCCTTCACCTTACAAATGTTCTTCCACCCCCAACTAGCAGAACTTGGTGGATGATACCCCCACCAATCAGAATCTTGAATAGAAACGGTATGAACCCATTTAATCCATAAGAGGTCCTCCTTTTGAGCAATTTGCCAAACATACTTTCCCATTGCAGCAACATTCCAAGTCAGACAATCCCTAATCCCTAAACATTCATTCCTCTTTGGCAAACACACCTTGTGCCATGCTATAGGAGGTGGTCTGTGTAGGTACTCCTTGCCTTCCCACAGAAAGGCTCTACACAGTTGAGTAATTCTCAACATCATATTTTTAGGCATCAAAAAAATTTGAGCCCAAAAAGTATCCAGACTGATTAGAACAGCATAAACAAGAGTGACCCTAGCAGCATAAGATAAATGCCTTGAACTCCAGCATAGAATTCTCTTGAGCATTTTATCAACAATAATGTCACAATCAGCCTTTGTCAATTTTCTTACTATCATAGGCTTCCCTAGATACCTAAAAGGGAATTCCCCTCTCTTGGACCCAATAGCTTGCAAAATTCTTTCAGCAACTTCAGCTTTAATATTCCCAAAATACACAGTTGTTTTCTCCTAGCTAGCATGTAATCCTAAAACCTCAGCAAAAGCAATCATAGCTCTTTTTAATAAAATTGCGGATGAACCTCCCCCTTACAAAATAGCATCAGATCATCAGCAAAAATCAAATGACTGGTTTTTCAGGGGAGCACATCTATAATGAAAATGTAAAACTCTCCTTTTTACTCATCACACTCATCAGCCTGGAAAAATATTCCATTGCCAACACAAAAAGAAGTGGTGACATTGGATCACCTTGTCTGATACCCTTCTTGCCTTGAAAGAAGCCACATAAACTGCCATTGATACTCAAAGTGAAAGAAGGGGAGGTAACACACAACATTATCCAATCAATGAATCTTTTAGGAAACTCCAAACCCTCCAGCAAATCCTTAATAAAATCCCAATCCAAAGAATCATAGGCTTTCCTCAAATCTACTTTCATTGTACATCTATCAGGGCCATTCTTTCTCCTATAATGCTTCATAATATCCTGACATAGGAAAATATTATGAAGAATAACTCTACTTTGCACAAAAGCACTCTACACCTGATTAACTAAATCTGGTAAAATCTCAGTCAATATACTACAAATCATATATGGGTCTAAACTGAGAGACATCCATAGGCTTCTCACATTTAGGGATCAAACACAAAGTTATAGCATTTACCTTCCTCAAAAGCTTACCACTCTGAAAAAAATCCAAAATGGCAACTGTAACATCAGGACTTATGCAACTCCAAGCTTTCTTAAAAAATCCACTGGTGTACCCATCTGGGCCAGGAGCTTTTGTCTCATCAATGTCAAATAGTGCTTGTTTCATATCCTCAGATGTAAAAGTCCTGCACAATCTCTGCTTCTGAGTACTATTCACAACCACACCTTCTCTGATTACTGTTTTGCTGACTTTCTTCTGGGTATAATGTTGCTGATCAAGCAAACCTTTATAATATTGCAAGAAAGTCTCCTCAAGCTAATTTTGATCTTCAGCCCACACACCATTCATATCCTGAATCCTATAGATATGATTATGTGCTCTTCTCTTCTTTAAACATGCATGAAAACCAATGTTTGCATCCCCTCCTTTGATCCATTCTCCTTTCACCTTCTGCTGAAGAAAACTATTCCTAGCCTTGTTCAGTCTATGATACTGCTCTCTAGCTTCTTTTTCTTGCTGCATCAATTCAACATTACCAATGTCCAAATGTACCTTCTCCTGCATTACTACCATAGCCTTCTAGAGCAAGATCTGCCTGTTGCTCTATGTCTGAAAAGTGCTCTTTATTCAACAACTTCATAGCTTGCTTCATCTTTTTGAGTCTTGACACAACTTGAAACATAGGATGCCCATGAACAACCATTTGCCACCCTTCATGAACCACCTCCAAAAATTTATCAGATTGGGTCCACATGTTAAAAAACCTAAAAGGTCTAGGATTACTAACAATTCATGAATCCAATCTAATTATGTAGGGACAATGATCTGAAACTCCTTCAGTAAAGAAAGTTGCAGTTGAATGCTCATGCTGCGCACTCCACTCATCATTCACTAAGACTCTACCAATCTTAGAGAAGACTCTATCATCACCCTCCTACTTGTTTGACCATGTATAAAAAGGACCTTGACTCACATGTTCATGCAAACAGCAGCTCCTAACATACTTCCTGAAGTCCTCCACCTCATCAAGAGTCACATTAGACCCAACTCTATCATTAAGATTAAGAACATTATTAAAATCTCCACAAACAAGCCAAGCTCCATTCAAGGACCCACTGAGTCTAAACAAAGCCTTCCACAAAACCAATCTCTCCTCAGCCTTATTAGAACTATAAACCACTGTTAACCAAAAACTTCTCCCTGAACTAATATGTGTGACTTTGCTATGAATGAACTGAGAATGACATTCATTAACATCCACACTGAACCTACTGGGAATCCAAACAAGCCAAATCATGTCACCTGAATGATGTTTATAGTTTGTGACAACACTCCAAGCACTACAAATTCTAGGGTAAACCTTTGCAAAATTCACAGGTCTCACCCTAGTTTCAAGGAGCCTAAACAATCCACATACATGATGACTTAGCAACCCTCTAATGTCTCCACGCCTGTTAGGACTGTTCAGTCCCCTCACATTCCAAAACCAAAGACTATTCATTAGGGGAGAGTACTACATTTACTCCCTGCACATCAGCATTTCCATGTTCTGCAACCAAGGAATGCTCTACTGTTCTACTGGTACCAGCTTGAGTAGGACCAACCTCCTTGTCCCTACCAATGTCAACTGGATCAGTGACCTCATTTTCCTCCATTGTCTCATTCTCCTTTGGATTCTCAGTGATTGTTGCAAGAGTGCTCCCGTTAACACCAGAGTTCACAACCTGAGGTTGCTGCAATGTCTTCTGAACCCATCTCTTTTGTGGTTGAATTTTGCTCTTTGCAATTTCAAACCGTTTCTTCATACATTCCTCCACGGTGTGACCAATCCCACCACAATCTGAACACTTAATAGGTTTACACTCATAATAAACCTGTTGCTGAGTCGGAATGCCCTTCTCATTCACAAAACTGATTTCATTTGGGAAAGATTGGTTGATAAAAACCTCCACTAGCACACGTGCATAAGATGACATCTCTTTTTGAGTTGTTGCTCTGTCAGACCTTATAGGTGTACCAACCAACCCAGCCAACTTATTTAAAGAACTTTGACCCCAATACTTCAATGGCAAACCAATAAATCTAATCCAAGTTGGCACAACAGTCACATCTTTAGCATATAAATCAAGGTCTGGAGTCCATTCCTTCACAACGACTAGTTTCCCATCATAGAGGATTGGACCTGTTTCCATTGCTTTCACCTTGTCATATATTGTTCTAAAATGAACCATGAACACTCCCTTATCCCTCATTACCACCTTCTCCACCCCAAACTTTCTCCAAACTCTTCTAATAAACCCACCCACTATAAAAAAAATGGTGGTTTAACCCCCAATATATAACAGACTACAGCTGATTTCCAGTAATCAATCTCCGGTTGAACATCATCGAGAGTAATATGAACTGTATTTTCAATGTTAACAGTCTGATTATGCTCATTATGAATTACTGGAGTGTGTGTTAAATCCAAACCCTCTTCCCTAATATGGCTGAATAATGATTGTCTCCAATTATTTTTGCCCAGAATTCCCAGTATTACTAGCAAGTTGTTGCATAGGGTGGAGGGAAGGATTCACCTGATTCGCAGCATATTGACGCAATGGAGTTCGAATTGACGAAATCTAGTTTGCTACCTGAGAACAAGCTGCTTCAAAACTCTCCGAATCCATCCTGGAAGCACTAATATCCACTGACGCAGTCGAATCGTCATCATTCCTCATCATCAGATGTCCAACTCAATGCAGCAACCTCCGAAATTTCATTCACATTCTTATGTTCCTTCCCATCATTCGTATGTGGCTTCTTCACAATATGAACAGGATTCTTCGCTTTTTGTCCACCATTTATTTTATTTGCTCCTTTCCCCATGAATCCATCAAATGCTGAAGAACAAAGCTAAAAAAATCAATGGAACATTGAAAATTCACAAATCTAGAGAGAAGGAAGAGTTTCTCTCTCTATACGCCATTCCATCATTCTTTTAGATTTGATTTGTTGAAAACTGACTTTGAGATCATTGATTCTCTTAACAATGATGATTAAGGAAATTATGTCTTTCTCTATCATTCATAATGAGAGACAAGTCTCATATATAGAGAGACTGAAACATGCCAGGAAATAGGCAATTATGTCTTTAAAATATCAATAACTAACTGCAATATACTCGAAAAAGTCGTCGCGAAAGAAAAATGATGCCAAAACCAAGCAAGCACTCCAACACGGAGCAGACGCTCCTCCATGGAGCGGAAGCTCCAAGTTGGCAGTGTTCTTTTGAATGTCGTTTGAATTCCCAATCTGGAGCAAGCACTCCTTCACGAAGCTAACTCTCCAATCCCAACAACTCTATATCCTACGTTGTTTGAGCCACATCACCTTGAACAAGCGATTTAGACTAACATAGCATGAATCGGATCAACTAAATCCTCTCAATCTCTAACTGTGGTTGTGAAATTATATAAATGAGGATAAAATTTGCACTTAGTTCTTAGTTGTTGGCGATACGCGGCATCTATTGGTCGATGATTTAGTAGAGTTGCATGCCATAGCCAACAAGACGACAACCAAACAATCTACCTAATAGATAAAAAATAAAATTAGCAATATATTAAACTATTAAAAATAAAGTAGTGACCAAAAGAGTAGACATGACTCTTTTTTGCAGTTCTATTAAAAGTTAACCGCAATATTTGGCTCAACCTTGTACTCTAAAGATATCCATGAAGATCCTTTGTGATATAGCATCCTTTGAAATGCTGACAATGCTTACTCCTGTCCAATTATGATCCAAGAATGTTATAAAATTCATCAAAATCATGAAAATATACTATACAGGATTAGAAAATTTTTAACCTGAAGGTACAACGCAAAATGAGCATGTAATAAACCTAAATGCACCTAAAAAACTATATATAAATATGTCATATCAAAATGTAGGCATGAAAAAAACACGAGTTGTCGCCTAGTTGGCCCAAGAACTAGTTCCTTATTCCCTCCATTTCTTTAAATATGTAATTTTACTTTTTACAAATATTTAAATAAATATATTCGGTAATCAATAAACAATCACTAAATGATTTGATCTAAATTATCATAATATGATAGGAGTTTGACTTTAACAAGAACAAGTAGTAATAAGTTTATGATTTAAGGTAGAGAAAACATAGCCTTGATGATTCTAGAGATGAATTCACGAGAAAGTGGATACGACTACTACTCTACTAGTACTATATATGTCTATGTTTCATTACCCTTCTTGCGTCACTTGTTAAGTGAAGAAATTAAAGTGATCATAATAAATTTGACCATAGGAAATTTAAGGGTTTATGATGATTTAACCATTGAAAAAGACTTAGGTTAGATATCTAAATGTCACTCCATTTAACAAAAAAAATTAAAATATATATATTTTTAAATCATGATTAAGTGGTTGAGATATTGACCTAGCCGTTTTAAACATTAAATACGAAGAAAAATATAAAGGAAAAATTATTTAGAACAAGTTAGCCTTTGCGCGGCCTTCTTAAATTAAGGCAAGCTTTGGATTATCTTAGATTAAGCAAACATTACAATTACTTAAAATTTGATTGGGTCAAAAATAAATGTTACCTCAACAGTAGGTAGCAGCAGGTAAAATGCTGATGTGGTAAAAGTCGTTGGGTTTATTTTCAATTTCTTTTCTTTTTTTTGTATTAAACCTATTAAAAGCCCTAATTCTTCATTCATTCTCCCACCTCTACCAAAACTCCTTCTCTGCATCTTCTCTTCACCAAGCTTACAGCCATGTCTGCAAGGAAACAAAATTCTTTTGGCTCTGGGTGTTCCACGAATTCAAGAAGGTTTTCCAAACCAAAAGTGAAGTGTAATTATGGCAATGATGCGGTAGTGCGAACGGCGGTGAAGAATGGTCCTAATGTTGGTTCAAAGTTCTATGGATGTCCATTGTGATTGTGGCTTGTAAGTTTGCTTAATCTTTTTGCTTTATCAAAGTTCTGATATGGTTGCTAATTTTACCCAAATTTGTGAATTGTAGGATACTAAATGTGAAATGTTCAAGTTCATTGATGAGGGCAGTTGTGTGGAAGAGCTTAAATTTCAACTTTTTGAGAAGGAAACCACCATATCAGAGATGGAGGTGGTGCAGAAATTTAAAGAAGATAAGATTAAAAAGTTGCAATCAAAGAAGGGGAATTTGGAAGAAGATCTGCAGGGGTTGAAGGATAACTATGCCAATTGCGAGTTGACTTCACCAAATCTTCAACAAATGAAAAAAATTTGTTCAAAGCCCTTCGTGCATCTTGGATTGCATTTGCTGTTATTTACTTTCTTAAGTAGACACTAATTGTATTGTAGATCACTAATGAGTGATGATGTTTGGAATTAAAGCCTATGATGTATGCTTGGTTAATGTTTAATAAATGAACAACCTATTTAGCCTAATTGATAATGATCCTAATTGTGCATCTATTTAGTGATTGAACTCCAAACTATGATAAATTGTGATCCCATTGCAAATTTGTGTTTCCAACTGCAGGTTTCATCTGATTACATTACTCACTAAAGCATGACATAATTTGTAATGTAATGATGACATACAAAAACTTCTCACTGTCATAAGTCACTGTAATAGAGTACTACCAAGTTACATTTCAAAAACTGATCCACTTGAACACTAATACTACTTACAAAAGATTGAAACTTCAAGCTTCCTACTGAGTTGGATGTAATATTGATGATGCATGACTTGATTGTGATCCCATGTTTGGCAGTAGGGTTAGATTTCTTGGACCACCATGACCATCAGGTACCTGCAACACAAACCATCAGATTATGCATTACAAGCCATATTTCCTACCTTTTCATAGATAAAGTAAAATACAGTAGGAATGCACCAACATACATTGGACATTGGTGTTCCATCTTGGCCAAAAAATACACCAACTCCAACAGGCACCTGTTAAAAAAAAACGAATTAATTAAAGGAATGCAAACAGCAAAATTAGGGAGCGCAAAGCTTTTTTAAAATAAAATTGTAACTGATTTCTTCCCCTGCCTCTACCCCTTCCATTAGTTGAATTTCCTCTTCCTCTTGCAACACCATTGTCACCATCTGACCCACCTCTCCCTGTACCACCTCCTCTTCCATGTCCAACTCTTCTTGATCCTCCTCTTGATCCCCTACCAGTTGCTGAATTCCCACTTCCAGTGCCTAGACCTCTTGCTCCCCTGCCACCCAAAATCATCCTCCCACCTCTGCCAAGCTGAATTGGTTATGCTGTTATTGAATGGTGAATCAATGGTTCCCTTGTTGGTTGTTCAGCTGGGGCAGAATCTTTCCTAGGCCTACCTCTTGCCTTCTTAGGCTGAGGTTCTGGAGGGACAGTAGTGTCTTTTTGTGGGCACCCCCTTTTGTTATGGCCCTTTTGCATGCATAATCTACATGTCATCTCCATCCCATGCCTAGTTAATGTCCCTGGCTTTTTTGGATCCTCAAAAGGATCCCTGATCCTGTTCTTTCTAGGTCCCTCAAGGCCTATTTTGATTGGGGGAGGATTTAAGTTGCACTCCACTCTTGGCCAGTGTCTTTCTCCCTCACATAGAGGTATATGTCTAAGGTTTGCTTCTCCATTTACTATCTTTTAGTGACAAGCCTTTGCATTAATTCCACCCTAATGTCTTCCATCATATAAATCAAATGCTTGGTCCTACCATTGATTATATACCCATTAAATGTTTATGCCATGTTATTTGTGATAGCATCTGACTTCATGGTGGGATCCATGAAGGCTCTACAGAAGCATTTTGGGTTATGTGCTTTAAAAGCCAAAGCAGCATTAGAGTTCAAATCACTAAGCTCATCAAGTGCATCATTATAATCTGCCATGTTATATGCACTAGTGGAAAAAACGTCTTGTGCTACTTGTCAAGTGCTCCGGTTGATTAATCAAGTGCTCCGGTTGATTAATCAAGTGCTCCGATTGACTAATCAACCCGAGCACTTGTGAATAAGTGCTCCGGTTGGTCAACCCGAGCACTTGGAGACTCATATCAATTCATTAAACTCTCGTGTGCAGTAAACTGATGTCCGCGTACTAAGTTTTTTCGACCCACTCTCTCACCCCTTATTCGAGAATCTTAACTCTCTCCCTCTTCTCTAATTCTCTCCTTTCTCTCTGACGAAATTCGAAACCCTAGATTTTGAAGAACTTCGGTTCTATTATGAGCTCGAGACACCGAGTGTGCGGCGACTACGGGAAAGAGAAAAATCAGGCTAATCTTCAGGGATATTCGTGGTATTTGCAGATCGAAAACCCGTAGATGGTCAGATTATTGGTTCTTTAGCGTCGTTCTTCACTAGCAGCGGCGGTAGGAGGCGGCGGCGATGGTGGTACAGAAGCAGCACCAACAACGCAAAATTCGATGATAGTTCAAATTAGGGTTTTAATCCCTAAATAAAGAAAAATATGATTCTTTTTTTTGTTGAGAATTTGTTGTAACATGCTTTTTCGGTCACTTCTTCAATCTTATGCTCGACAAAAAGCAGCTATGGTGGTTCGAGTCTAGTCTTGATAATTTCCCGTAGACCGTTGATCGTACTTCTCAAAATCGCACCTACTTAGGTGAAATCTGCGTTTTTGTTTTTGCCTTATTTTTGTTACTTTTTTTTTGAAAGAGAAAATTCATTAATTGAAGGACAAACGGCATCTACAATAGGTATTAAAGAAAAACAAGATACAATTAAACAAGGTTAAATCAAATTCATCTTCGAAGGAACTACAATGAACTAGATCGAGCAATACAGCACATCCCCCTTGTATTTGTTGAATCAAGCAGCTATTGATGAGGAAGTCTATCATTCTGATGTAGTTTGGGAAGAACATTCTTGACCGAGTCATGTTGACCGCATCCGAGATTCTAATACCTTCATGTTGAGTCTCGAACTTCAACCAATGAGAACAATTTCTCATACCTAAAAACAAAAAAACCATACTCACAACTCCCATAGGGGAGAAGGAGATTTCCAAAACGGAAACTAAAAACCCCATAACAGGGTTTGAAAAGATCTCATAAAGAGAGACTAATTTATTATACAAAACAAGAAAATGAATTAAAAACTGAAAATAAAAGGGGAAAAGGGGCTTACCATGGATGAAATCATCTATGGCAGCCCCTAACTGATGAAGAAGGGATAGGGGAGGCTAGGGTTTGAGAGAGAAAGAGAGGGGGGAGGCTAGGTCGCCTTATTTTTGTTACTTTGACTTGAAATTCATGGATAATTTCGAGTTTCTTAAACATTTCTTGTGAATTTACTCGTTTTATGCCTGAAATTTGTGGCTTCTGTTGGAAGTTGGAGTTCACTGTGTTATAAATTTTGATATGTTAAACATTATTGTCCATATGAAACTTGAGTTTCATATAATGTATGAATTGTTCGATTGATGATCCAATGTTAATGAGAAAAACTAATTAATTTCAAGTTATAATATATGGCTTATACACATTTGCATTGGGTAATTTCTATGCCTTTGAGGTGATAAATTTCTTCGTGGTTCCTGTGAGTAAGGCTGTTCAGAGTGCGGTCTGGACCGCACCAAACCGTAACCTAAACCGTTTTTTCGCGGTTTGGGTTGGTTAGCGGTTTCAAAATTGCGGTTTGGGCTATGATTTCAAGCAAACCGCGGTTTGCGGTTTGGGTTGGGTTTTAATTTTTGTAAACCGAAACCGCACCGTAAACCGCAATTTTATATGATTTTTTTTTAAAAAAAAATTATCTATTTTGAATTTTTTTTTAACTTGACAAGGTGGCATACAAGTATACAACTGAAAAAAGAAGTTTGAGGTAAAGAACTTGGACACTTTTGATAAATTATTATTTGTGTTTAATTATGAAGTCAACTTCATATTTATTTGGACTCTATATATATATTAACAAATTTTTTTTACTCTTAGATTACAAAATTAATGTCGCGGAGGAAAAAATGGTTAAACCGCAAACCAAACCGCCCCAAACCGTTTTTGACAGTTTGGGTTGGTTTGGGCAAAAGTGCGGTGCGGTGCGGTTTGGGTTGGGAAAATGTCAAACCGTATATTTGCGGTTTGGGTTGGGTTACATCCAAACCGCACCAACCCAAACCGCGAACACCCCTACCTGTGAGGTTATATTATCTGTCCATTTTTTAAGGTCTGCATTATTATTTATGTTCATAATTTACTATATATATTCTTCCGTTTTAGATTAGGGGTTGCTTCTCTATATCACAGCAAGAGTGACCATGAATCTATATTATTATTTATAAATTGTGTCTATTATCTAGTCCTTGTGTATCATTATTCGAAATTGCTTCAAGAATGTGCAACTTTCAGATGCTATGTATCAATCTTATCTCATTATCGCAAATTACTGTCTTTTGCCTCTAGAATTTCAGCCCCAATCCTTATTTTGAACATACAAAGCTTACCAAGACATTCACATTTCTTGATGGACTACCAAAGCGACTACAACTTCTATTAAGTGGAAGGAAGACATGGTATTCTTCTCTCGTTTTTTAGGTTGCGTCATTGCTTGGTAAGCTCTGATGGATTGTTTGACATTGGCATCTGAAATATGTGCAGGAATCCCAAATGGTGTAGATAATGAGAAGAAAGGGAACAAAAGAGCTCATACTGAGTAGAGGTAGATTTGTACCTAATGATCTATGGGTTCAATCTCAAACTAGACATTAGTTGTAGCTCTTATGCTTTTTCTTTAAAATCAGAGTACTTGTGAAGTGTAATGCTCGCCAATATGTTAGTTGCTGCTTGAGAAATTTTGAGTGGTAGACATGGTTTGTGGGATTAAGCTTTTCATTTTGAGTGGTGGACATAGTAAGTCTTGTCTATATGCCTTAGTATGTGAAATGAGTGTTGCGGATGGGGGAGAGGCAAGCAAATAAAATTTGTGAGAGATAGGAAAAGATGGGGGGTATAATAGATAGAAGAACTTCATATTAGTATACGTAGCTCGATTTGTCAGCATTTTCCCTCAAACTTGAATTTTCATCATGTGGTTTGCTTATGATTTCTTTATTGTGATTCTTGATTTGTTCTACTGAAGCTCTATACATGAAGCTTCTATTGGAATTGTGTTACCTTTCATATTTGGCACATGTATTAAAGGCTTTGTTCCTTTTGGGTATATTGTATACATACTAGCAAAACACCAATTTGTGCTTTTAATTTATTCTTAACTCATACTTAACTTATTCTTAACTCATATTTGACTTGTTCTTAACTCGTATCCTATTGGTTATTCTCTTCCACACAAAACTAGCTCAGAAAATTCTCCACATCCTTGCTTGACTTTGGGTTTCACAAACTCTTGACAAATACTTATGGTTCCTATTCCTATTTGATGTCTGATTCTTTGATATTTTGGGTATCCAGATCCGTGGTAATTGTGTGTGCATTTTTATGACATTTGCATTTCTGAATATGTTTTTCTGCTTGCATAAAATAATGTGATATGCTTGCTTTCTCCAGGTAAATTTTGTTTATATGAATTGCTTGAAGGATACATCTTTGAAGCAACCTTTTATTCTGTAAACTTATTTTCATGTTTCTAATGTCAGGTAGGAATTTGCAATCGATACTTTTACACGAGTAAAGAATCCCAGTGAAGTTAGTGAGGATTACAAGGTAAAGTTGTTGTTTTTATTTGTTCTTTCTATGCAAGAGCTGAAGGTTACCTAATTGGAAATTTGCTACTGATTGGACTTGCATTATGTACATAAAAGTAGCAGTACATATGCCAACTCCTTGATTGCACTACCAGCAGCACATAAGCTGCACCACCAGCTCGCTGGTAGCACTTGCAGCAGCTCCTGGCAGCACCAGCAACAAACTCGCAGCTTGCTTCTTGCAGCAACAGCAGCTTGTTGTCTTCCAATACGACCTAATCAATGACTTACTCAGCTGTTTTGCCACTCACCTCTATTCAAATTTTTTTAACTTATACATTCAGTTAAAATTTATATAAGCTTTGTAATAGGTTCTAACCATTGTAACATAATTCCCCAATCTCCCCATGAATTGAAAACAAGGATTGTATAGAAAGCATGTGACAGTGAGAAGCATCTTTATGGAGTGGGCTGAAAGCTGTGGTCTAAAATCTAAGCTATATATAGCTTGTATGTCAAAAATCGTAATAAAATCTGTTTCTTTTAACTTGTTTGAATCACCACTATGGCGCTATCCTTGCGAAAATTTTCTTAAGATACTTTCCAGTATGGATGTTTACATTTTGTTCACAATCTACATGTTGAAGAAGCTGGGAGAGGGGCTCTGGCAGCAGAAGATCTTGGGGTTGGAGATGTGGCACTCGAGATTTCGATTTCTGTTATTATATCAGAAGACCTTGTATATGACTCAGACATGGTATGTTTCATCTGGTATTGTTCAATGGGGGAGATTAAATTGGGTGGGTGATGCTTAATTTGCTTGTGTCTACATGGAAACTAGGATGCGAACTCTTTGTTCAGGATCATCATCTGGTTTTATATGTTCAGGATTTCATGTGCTACTCCTATTATGTACCCGCAAAATTTGATATGTGATGCTTTGGCTCTATAGTTTCGGAAGAACACTCTGCTGTGTATCCTTTTTTTTTTTTTGTTATTTGGTTGGGAATAAATTCATGTGGCCAGATGATCATCGCTGTTGTTTGTCTGTTAGTTTTGGCTTGATCTCTATTGAAAATGGAAGTATGTTATAGTTAATAAGACATAAGATTGATGTGTTTCCTTAAAGTACTTCATGTTATTTATTTTTTAGGACATCTGATATATATATAACATGGAAGTGGTGACAAAGTCCTAAAACTAGTATCATTTAATTATGTATGTTCCCAGAATTTGATGAAAGTTGCACGTAACATTGGTCATGTCTCACTTGGGATACACTTAGCACATTCCACCAACATTGATTAATACTAGCTTATAACTTTTAAGGAAACTATATGCAATCTCAACTTTGACATCTGTAAATATGAAGACCCAACCTTCTGAAATATCTAAATTTGAAAAAGAAAAGTAAAGTTGCTGCTCTTTATGGTCAATTTTGGTTTTGGAGAAGTATTTAATCTGGAATTGCTGAAGCCATGTGTTATGTTTTGAGATTGTCATTGAAACTTGGTCTTAATTTTATTGTGTGTAAGAGGGAGAAAGGTTGAATTCAAGTTTTATCAATAGTGTTTTGTTAGTTTTTCTTCCATTGGTCTGTTGCTGAATTTTGTCAATGATTCTAACTATCAACAATTATCTGATCATATGATTAGGTTTTCACTTTTTAGATAAAAGTTGATGTGGCTGAATATAGAATTAGCATCATGTATGATCCTGCCAATGATGGAATTTGGGAGGTCTAAATGTGGGTACCCTTAAACCTAACCAATCAAGTTTTGTAGACAGCATTTAAGTTAAACTCACGTCCAAATCAAAATTTGGAATGAATACTCTTATTATGATCTAATAACCACTGAGTTAATCTCAAGAGCTGATGCAATGCAATGAATTTGAGTTTAATCTAATCAGATCTGATCCAATTACTCCAATCAACCTTTGCAAATAGCTTCCTACTACTCGTGATTACCTACAATAATATATGAAGCTCTTATATGCACTTAATCACATATGAATGCATCACAATCTGGCTTGCAATTATGTCAAAGATCTGACAGTTTATGCTTTATCGGTGCCATATGGATTTGGTGTTTCTATGTTGCTGATGAGTGTCATTAGTGTTTTTACTATGTTGGTGTGTGTTGGCACTGATTGCGAGTGCCCCTTCCACCATATTTGTTGACAGAGTCAGTAAAGGATTCCATGGAGGATTCTAGGAACCTATCTGTTGTTGGAAACTGACAGATACCATGTCTTCAAATCCATGTGTTTCTCATTTTACATTTCTTACCCAATTTGACTCTAGGCTTATACTATAGTGTGTTCTTGTGATCATAACTTATAGAAAGAACTTTGATTCAGTATTGGTTGATGAATACTAATATATGAAATTATCCAGCCAATCGGCTTGTGTATTTCGTCGGTGTAAATTTCACTCATGTAATCTCTATGTATGGCAGGAATCTCTGTTGATATCACTTTAACTTGGCTCTTAATGTGGCAAACTGCTTCACTTTGATTCGGTATTGGCTGTTTTTTTTTTTGCTTGGTGTTTTTTTAAAGAAATCTTTGATAAAACAATATGATTTATTTTAATAATCTGACACTGGTGAATAATATGTATCTGTTATGGTGAATTATATGTATATTTGTTATACTGCTGCTCCACTACTACTCCACTATTGCACTTCTGTTTTTTTTAGACTCGATATCCATGCTGTTGTACAGCAACAACACTGATTTTTTTTTAAAAAAAGGTCAAGTGCTTCGGTTGTATGTGAAAACCGGAGCACATGACTCACAAGTGCTCCGGTTTTACCTTATGAATCGGAGCACTTGATGTATTTTGAACATATAAAATTCACAAGTGCTCCGGTTTTTAGGACAACCGGAGCACTTGTAAATCTAAGTGCTCCGGTCACTTGATAAATAGTCAAGTGCTCGTATGGCGTCTACTATGGGTCAAATACGAAGCACTTGTACGGGTTTTAACCGGAGCACTTGATGTTTTTTCCACTAGTGATGCTTTGGCTATCTTCCAAAACTGAAGTTTCATTGCATCTCCCCTATAACTTTTGTGCCAATGTGCAAAAACATGGCGTGCACAGTGCCTATGCTCTGCCTTAGGTAGCATAGAAGCCACAGCATTCAATATAGCCTTCACACAAGCATAACAGTATATATAAGACAATAATTTTAGTACTAATGATGTAAAAAAATCAGCTTCTAATAATGTAAGTATGTGTAATACAATATGTATATTAACCATAATTTCAGACACATTAATGTAGGTATGTATATTACAGTTTGTAAATTAAACACAATTTGAAAAAAAAAAATTAAAGGACTAACCTGATCCTCATCTGAAACAATTGCAATTCCAGTGCCATCTCCAAGTTCAAGATAGGCTTGTAGGTGAAGGAAGAACCATTCCCAAGAGGAGTTGTTTTCTCCCTCAACAGCAGCCCATGCTATGGGGAACATTTGTACATTAGCATCTCTACCCACAGCACCTAGGATCTGACCCCCTAAGAAAGTTTTCAGGAGTGCAGCATCTATATAAATAATTCTCCTGCAACCATGTCTCCACCCCTTCCCTAATCCATCAAAACAAGTTAACAATCTCTGGAAAATTGTGGGGTTTGATTGCTTGCTTCTGTCAACCACTAACTCTACCACGGTTTCAGGACTAGCTGCCTTCAAAGCTGCCACATATCTACCCAGTTTCTTGTAGTGATCTTGCATGCTCCCATGTAACATACTATGGGCATAGTACTTTACTTTGTAACCAAATGCTTTATTAACCAACACATTATAATCCCTCTTGATTGTCTCAATAATGTCCTTGGCTGGCCAATGTGGCCTAGCCTTGAACACCTCCAAAATCTCTTTTGCAGCCCATGTAGTTCTCAGCTGCCTGTTCTTTTTCATATTCCTATGACACTGGTGCAAGCTCTTCACTTTCCTCACTATGAAACTTGCTTTGTGTGAATGCCAAGAGGAGTAAAGATTAAAAGGGCAGCCTTGCACACATTTCAAACCTAATTCCTGCCTCCTACTCTTGTTACTCACATGGAGGTACATAATTCTACCTTGCATTATTGCATACTTTGCAACAGCTTGCTTGAAATCCTCCCTGTTTGCAAGCCTTTTGTTATTTCACTAGGAACAATACAAGAGGGGGTGAATTGTATGTCTAGAAATAAACGTACCTTTTGTGGAATTTTAAACTTAAACAAAGAAACAAGCTAAAGGAACACAAGGGATTTTTACGAGGAAAAACTTATTGGGCCCAACAAGAAGAAACAACCTCGGCCACTAGAGATTTTAAACTCAACTCTTTCACTAATTAGGCCAAACAACTTTGTTACAACTTAATTCTACTCACGGGGCACACCTTGAGTTTCTAAACTCAAGCTCCTGAACAACTGTTCCTTTAACAGTTGTTCCTCTCAACTTCACTTGAAGTTTTCTCACTTTAACTCGCTTCACTCAAAGCTTCTCTCTTACGGAACTTCACTCAAAGTCCCCTTACCCAAAAACCAAAATACAATTCATCATATAAAATTAGTGGAATTAGAGTACGAAGGCAAAGAACAAATGGCTTTTATGAGAGAATGAAGGCACTGACACTTTACTTAGTTAAACTCACTAATTCACTTGGTCAGACACAAATTGGAACTTCATTAGACACTAGTATTTACAGTGGTAATAACTTAAAGGGAAATTTCCACAGGTACCCCTGAGGTTTAGCGTAATTCCCAAGATACCCCCTACATTTGGGGAATTCCTCAGATACCCCTGAGGTTTGTATTTGTGCTCAAAATACCCTTACTAATGACGGCAGGTTAACGCCGTTAATTTTTTTCCTCTCCCCTCTCCATCTTCATCTCTCCTCCCATCTTCTTCACCACTCATCTTCTTCACCACTCATCTTCTTCACCATCAAACTGTAATCAAACTATAGTTTTTACCAACCTAGATAAGATTGAATTGCAGATTGAAGTGAAATTAATACTCTATATGAAAAGGGGAAAACACCCACTTACTACAGATTAAGTCACCATCATTGTATCATTTAGTAAACCGTTGACCCAACTTTACGCATATCAAATGTAAGTAGTGCAGATTTTGTATATAATCAATGGCAGACTACAAACCAGTAATTAATTTCTGGAAAAAATTCAGCTAGATCTAAGAAAAATAATCAGAAAATTTTGTGTCGAAAATCAAATTAAAGTTTTTTTTGATAAGCTAGATCTGGAAATTTGAAATTGATGAAAGATCCGGAAAATGAGATTCGTGGATTCAAAGAATGAAATGGAGGAGAGAGAAAGATGGCAGTGAATGGGGTTTTTTGGGTACCGAAAAACAGAGAGGTAGGATGGTGGGAGGAGAGAGAAAATTCTGAGAAAATTGGAGAAAGCTTGGAGGATGGTGGGAGGATGGTGGGAGGAGAGAAAATTTGGAGAAAGCTTGGAGGATGGTGGGAGGATGGTGGGAGGAGAGAGAAAGCATGGAGGTTCATCAATGGAGGATGGTGGGAGGAAAGAGAGAGAGAGAGAGAGAGAGAGAGAGAGAGAGAGAGAGAAATTAACGGCGTTAGCCTGCCGTCCATAGTAAGGGTATTTTGAGCACAAACACAAACCTCAGGGGTATCTGAAGAATTCCCCAAATGTGGGGGGTATCTTGGGAATTACGCCAAACCTCATGGGTACCTGAGGAAGTATCCCTAACTTAAAACGTGGGATTAAAACATGTGTTAGTGATAATACCATTATCCCATGATGTTCCTTACTCGGAGGAACACCTTCCTCTTTAAACCCATGATCTCCATGATCACTGTTAAACGTGGGAGATAATCATGTTACTGCTCCCTTAATTTTAGCAACCACTTAAAGCAGTAATTTGAAATTAATTAAAAAGTATTTTAATTAATAAAACCAAAATAAAATCCTTTTTACAAAAAAAAATATTTTCTTTAAATTTTTTTCCATAAAAACCGAAAAGGATATTTATTATCTTTATAAAAATAAAATCTTTTCCTTAAAAATATTTTCCATAAAATCATATTTTTACTTAAATAAAACGGTTACCTAGAATCTAGGCATAAAATACTCAAACGACATATTTAACCGTTGTACTGCTTCATCCTAAGTCTAGTTCCTTTTAATATTTAGTTCCTTTAACTTATTATGACAGCGCCAGTTCGTATGTTCCTTACAAAGGAACAAATGCTCATTCTCATTCTCATTCTAAATTGCCATAGTTCCTTACAATTCTTACTCGTTCATTTATATTGGAACTAGAAACAAAAAGGCTTTCTTTAGTCTTCTTGCTCCAATGCTGCTCCAGTACCCAATCTTTGAACATCTTCACTTAGTCTTCAAAATCCAAACTTGATTTCTTCTGTGACTTAGTATTCTCTTTGTTCCTTTCATTGATACCTTGAAATTCATTCACTTAAACAACTTGTTAGTCCAATACTTAGTTTGCATCTTTGTTCCTTTGTCATAATCAAAACTAGGGTTCAACAATTTTCCCCTTTTTGATGATGACAACAAAGTTACAAACTAAGGAAAACAACAAATAACATAAGAGAATGAAAACGAATAATTTATATAATTTAATTAAGGCAGATTAAGGATTTAAATGTTTCATTTTTTCAGTTTTTCAATGTTTTCATTTTTACAATATGTCAACTTAGTTCAACTTAGTTTGTTCCTGTTATCTTTTCCCCCTTTATCATCATCAAAAAGATCAAACTCTTGGTGATTTTGGTAAGACTGATATATACAAGACCTTGATACCATTAACAAGCACCAAAAAAATGGTTAAGTTAGGAATTCAAAGGTTAGACTTGCTCAAACATCAATCACATAATACTAGCCATTCCAAGTAAGAAATTAGGCACTCAAATCACAAACGAAGACAAATATAGCAAAAGTCATTTATTTTTATGGCACCTGTTCCATTAAAGTACAAAAGAGAAAAAGGAGAAAAAGAAAAGAAACAAAAGCTAAGAGTTCATGTTCCTATAAGAGAAACAGGAACTAGACATTAGGAATGAAAGGGGAGTTGTGTTCCTCTACGACTTCTTCCTCAACCACTTCTTCAAACTTCTTCATCACCTCTCCATGGTGTCCATCAAGTTGCTGCTTCAAAGTGTTAATGGCTTGGGCCATTATCTCCATGTTCTTTTATTGTTCAATCACAGTATCACTACAGACTTTCATTAAACCCATCATCTTATCTGTTTTAGCATCTAAAGTCCAGTGAAGGTGATTGTAAAACTTAATCATATGTTGAGCAGGGAGACATACTTCATTGACCCAATCAAATTCATCCGAAGGAACTTATTCCTTTCCCTTAGAACCAGAGGCAGTGGATGGTTTAGGTGGAGGAACTGGGGTGTTTTCTTGGGATGGACCTGCTGTTCCATTGAGAGAAACTGAAGGTGAGGTGGTGGTGTAAATGGAAGGTAGAAAAGGTGGTTGTGGTGGAAGGTCATTGGATGTAGAGAAGAAAGGGTTTGGTTCTTTCATCTCAACCTTCAACTGTTCAAAACTGGAAGGAACCGAGAAGGATGAGGGAGAGATGGAAGGAATTTTAGTGAGCGTAACTGGTAGTTTTGGTGAGGATGGAGGAGTTGGTTCCTTAGGTGAATTGTGATCCTGTTCCTCTGCATCAGAAAGGAATAATGGAGAGTCCTTATTTGAAGGAACAGGTGCAGTTTTAGCAGTTTTCAACCTAGTGTTATGTCTAACTCATTTAGGAATAGGAGGGTAAGGCTTTTTAGCAACAGTTTTGCGCCTCTTGGGTTTCTGTTCCTTTGGTTCTGTAGGGACAGGAACTTGTTCCTCGAGTATCACTTCCACTAGTTCCTCTTCCACTGCCTTAAGCAGTTTTCTCTTGTGAGAGGAACTAGTAGCAATCCTCCCTTGAGTTAACACTCCATCTTGGACAGAGAGGTCCAAACCATACAAAGTCTTTTCATTTAAAATATTACCTTGTTTTATACCCAAGGTAGGCCAACCAGTAGTCTTGACTTTGAAGTAAGAAAGAAGAGAGGTGATCAACGCACCATAGCCAACAACACAGTGATTTTCAATGCAGTGAGTGAGATGTTGGATGAAGAGAGAAGGGGAGTTAATTTGAATGTGGTGGTCAAGGGAAAACATATAACACATATCTAAGAGACCAACCTCATTTCTCTGTTCAGTTCGAGGAATGAGTGCTCTCCAAACAAGATTAAACAAGATTTTATGAACAGGAGAGAGAAGGTTGTGATTAATTTTGGTTTGGCCAGCAGTTCCCCCAAAGGATTCAACAATATCATCTTGGGAGAAATTGGGAAAGGTGACAGTTCCTTTCCTCTTAAGATATAGATCAATTCCTTTACAAGGAACTTCCCATAATTTTGCCAAGGTTTCTTGGGAAAATTTGATTTTCTTTCCTTTAACTTCAGTAGTACATACTCCATCAGTGTTGATGAAATTTGCACAAAACTCATCCATAGCTAAAGGAACTAAGGCATTATTATATGCGGTTTCAAACAGTTATTCCATACCCTGTTCCTTTAGTATATCGGTTAATTCATTGAATCTAACTTTCTTGGCCCACTCCAAATCTACACAAAATCCTAAAACATATCTTGAATTACTTCGCTCCACTCTTTTCTTGGAGGAAGAAGCAGCAGTTCCTTTGGAAGGAACAGGTATAGCTTCTTCTTGCCCCTCAACTAATTCCGGGGTTTCTTCCTCATCATCTTCCCTAATCAGTTTTCTTCTTCTCACACTTCTCCTTGGTGACTCCAATTTTTGTTCTTCTACCGCCATTGTTGTTTCTTGAGAATTTTCGGCTTCTAAGGTTTTGGATGGAGAAGAGGGGTTTTCCATTTGAGAGGTTTTGAGAGTTTTTGCTTTTGGAAAAGGTGAATTGAGATAGGTTTTTGCCATTTGGTGAAAAGAAATTGTGGTTTTATGTGGTGCGAAGAGGTGTGAAGGAGATGAACAATGGTGAAGTTGAAGTGTTTAAGGAACACGGTTTTGGAAGGGAAGAAAGAAAAGAAAGAAGATGCATGTAACAGTAAAAGAAGAGTTACACGAGTAAAATTTAAAAAGATAAAAATAAAATAAAAGATAAAAGAAAAAGAAAAGATAAAAAGGAAATCACGACTTGATTAAATCTGATTCCTATATTTTTGGGATTTTTCGGATTTTTTATTTTTTATGGACATTTTAATTTATGGAAAGAAAATAAATTCTATGGAACTTGTGCTATAGGAACAACTTATGCTAATTATCAACATTCTTCATATCATGCCTGTTTCTATAACTTAGGAACAATAAGGGGAGTATTATGTGACATTTGTGAGTAGCTTTATTCCTTTGAATCCATGTTTATGTTTTCAACATCTTAATTTGCAATGATCTTATGCAATTAATCACAGTCACTTAATATCACAAAGAGTAAGACAAATCAATTCAGACGTGGGGGATTGGAATAGGAAAATTACTTAAGTTTTATTAATCCTAACTCAAGCCTTAATTTTTCATATCTATCTCTTTGTAGAGGCTTGGTTAGTATATCAGCAATCTGATTTTCAGTTTGACAAAACTCAAGTTTAATCAAACATTTTTCCACATTTTCTTTTAGAAAGTGATGTCAGATATGTATATGCTTAACTCTTGAATGATGGACTGGATCTTTTGAAATACTAATAGCACTTGTATTATCACAATAAATAGGAACACAATTAAAGATTATTCCATAGTCACAAAGTTGTAGTTTTATCCAATGCATTTGAGAGCAACATGCAGCAGCAGCCACATATTCTGCTTCAGCAGTGGATAAAGCAACTGTGCTCCAAGAAACTAAACTATGACTAAGACATTGAACCATACCTGAGGTGCTTTTCCTATTTACAAGATCTTCAATATAGTCAGCATCAACATATCCTCTTAACTCGAATGTATCAATTCTTGGATAGAAAAGTCCAAGATCATATGTTCCTTTAAGATATCTAAGAATTCTCTTCACAACAGTTAGATGAGACTCCTTGGGATTTGCTTGAAATCTAGCACACAAACCAACACTAAAAGCTATGTCTGGACGACTAGCAGTTAGATACAAAAGAGAACCAATCATGCCTCTATATTTTGTTTGATCAACACTTGTTCCTACTGAATCTTCATCTAATCTAATTGAAGTTCCCATAGGAGTGTGATTTATCTTTGAATTTTCGAGGCCATATTTCTTTAACAATTCTTTTATGTATTTTTGTTGGTGAATGATTATTCCTTTTTCTGTTTGCTTAATTTGTAACCCAAGAAAGAAATTTAACTCACCCATCATGCTCATCTCAAATTCATTACTCATAAGGTTTGAGAATTCTTTGCATAATGATTCATTAGATGCTCCGAAAATAATATCATCAACATATATTTGAACAAGAAGTATATCAATTCCTTTTGATTTAAAAACAAAGTTTTATCTACTTTTTCTCGTTTAAAGTTGTTTTCTAAAAGTAACTTAAATAATCTCTCATACCAGACGCTTGCTTTAACCCATAAAGAGCCTTGTCAAGCTTGTAGACATGGTTTGGGAGATCATTGCTTTCAAATCCAAGGGGTTGTTCAACATATTCATCTTCATTTAAATAGCAATTAAGAAACGCACACTTGACATCCATTTGATACAATTTAAATCCCATATAAGCAGCAAATGCAATTAGTATTCTAATGGCTTCAAGTCTAGCAACAGGAGCAAAGGTTTCTTCATAGTCAATTCCTTCTTGTTGATTATAACCTTTTACTACAAGTCTAGCTTTGTTCCTTACAATTGTTCCATACTCATCTAGTTTGTTTCTAAACACCCATTTTAAGCCAATCACTTTTTGTTGTTTAGAAGAGGGAACTAAATGCCATACATTGTTTCTTTCGAACTCATTTAATTCAGCTTGCATAGCAGTGATCCAATCATAATCAGTTAGGGCTTCTTCATGATTTCTTGGTTCTATCATTGATAAGAACGCATGAAATGCACAAAAATTGCATAACTAAGATCTAGTTTGTGTACCTTTGGATATGTCACTTATTATGAGTTCCACTGGATGTGATTTTTGATGTCTCCAAGGTTTTGGCTGAAACTCCCTGATAGGAACTGGTTGTTCCTCTTGAGTTTCATGAGAGGATGAGGAGCCTTGTTCATTTTTTCCTCTTTCAGTAATTGTTGAATCAGTTCCATCAACATTTTCGTTCTTAGCAGGAATAGGAACAGCTCCATCATCTTGAGGAATAGGAACATCATTGTTATGAATATTTTCATCTACTTCGTTCCTTTCCTCTTTTATTTCTTCTTCCTCAATTGAATCTGCATCTTTCCCATTTGATCGAACCAAGCCTATCTCAAAGTCATCAACCTGTTTGCTTGGATTGAACTTGTCAGATTCATCAAATATTATATGAACACTTTCTTCAACGCACATAGTTCTTTTATTATAAACTCTATAAGCCTTACTATGTGATGAATATCCTAAGAATATTGCTTCATCACTCCTTGCATCAAATTTTCCAAGACTATCTTTCCCATTATTATGAACAAAACATTTGCAACCAAATTTTATGAAATGAGTAATATTGGGTTTATTTCCAAAATAAAGCTCATAAGGAGTTTTGTTAAAAATAGGTCTCATCATGGCACGATTTATTATGTGACAAGCAGTATTAACAGCCTCAGCCCAAAAGTTCATTGAAAGTTCACCAGCAATTAGCGTGGTCCTAGCCATTTCCTCCAAAGTTCTATTTTTCCTTTCTACAACCCCATTTTGTTGTGGTGTCTTAGGGGCAGAAAAATTATGATCTAGGCCATAGTCTCTGCTTAAGTCATCAAATTTATAATTTTCAAATTATTTGCCATGATCAGATGTTCTATGCATCAATTTGTGACCACTCAAATTTTGAACTCTTTTAGCAAAGACAAAGAACTCATCATAAGTATCATCCTTGCTAGAGAGAAAAATAACCCAAGTGTACCTAGAGTAGTCATCAACAATAACTAACACATACCTCTTTCCACTTCTACTTTGAATTCTCATAGGGCCACACAAATCCATATGAATTAATTCTAAAGGTTTTGTGGTGCTCACAACAGTTTTAGATTTGAAAGAGGATCTAATATGCTTTCCTTTGCACATGCATCACAAACTTGATCAATATGAAATTTTATAGATGGTAATCCCAAAACAAGATCTTTTGATCGAAGTTTGTCAAGTGATGAAAAGCTAGCATGTCCTAGACGATTATGCCATAAGAGTGGATCATCTTCAATAACACTAAGGCATGTCAAGTTGTTTTTAGGAACAAGATCAAGATCACAATATATGTGTTCCCTTTCCTTGTTCCTTCCAAGATGACATTCTTAGAGTTAATGTTAACGATCAAGCATTTTTCACTATTAAATTTAACAACATTTCCCTTGTCACAAAATTGGGAAATACTTAAAAGATTGTGCTTTAAACCTTCAACTAGAAACACATTATCAATGAAATGTGATGGTGACTTACCAACCTTACCCATGGCAACTATGTTACCTTTCTTATTATCACCAAAAGTCACACTTCCACCTTCATAGGTTGAAAGTGAGAGAAACTTAAATTTGTCTCCTGTCATATGCTTAGAACAACCACTATCAAGATACCAAGTGTTGTTCCCCCTCACTCCAACATGCAAAAATCAACTAGTTGTTAGTTGTAGGAATCCCTTGTTTCGTGGGTTTCTGTTCTTGACTAGCATTTGATTTAGCAACCCATTTCATGTTGCTCAACTTCAGATTTTTGCCAATCATTCCAGTTCTTAGTTGACATTGATTTATGTAATGACCTATCTTTCCACAGTACATGCAAATTTTATCACTAGGTAGGTCAACATATTCCTTAGGCTTGTTCCTCTTTTTGTAGTTTTCAAAACCAAGACTTCTTTTATTTTAGTCTATGGTCTCTCAATCCATTTAGGAACAGCCATCACTTTGCCTCTGTTCCTTGCAACAACCAGTTCCTTCTTGAGATTACAGATCAATTCCTTTAAAATATTTTTCTCTTTATTCAAATTTTCGATCTCAGATCTATAACCTTTTAAAGGAGTTGATCCAATATCAAAGGAACTTAGAACAGGGACAAATTCTTTTAAGTGTGAAATTTCTAAATTGATTAGATGATTTTCATTCTTCACACTCTCATATAATTCCTTGATTTTTAAATTCTTATCATATAAATCAAAGAACCTAGTTTCAACATCCATTCTCATTTTCTTAAGCCATTCTATATGTTCTTTACAAACTTTAACAGCTTGTTCAGTTTGCTCACGTTTTTCACGTTCATCTCTACACTCAAGAATTGCATCATAAAGAAGATCATAAATTTCAAGCCTTGTTTTTCCATCTAAGTCTGATTCAAGTCCATGTTGGCTTACGTCAACATTTTCTTCGTCTTCTTTTTCGTCAGTGTTTGCCATGAGGCAAAGCTTTGCAGTTTCTTCATTTTGTTGTTCCTCTTCCTCTTCAGTCTCTAAATCTCCCCAAGCTGCTATCATAGCCTTTCGAACGTTCGCTTTAGAGAAAGGTGCTTTTGATTCCTCGTTCCTTTCAGCGAAGCGTTCCGTGTTCCTTTCTTTGGTCTTATCATTTTTCCAAAGTGGACATTCCTTGATGAAATGATATGTACTACCACATTTATAACAAGCAGCTTTGTTAGAAAACTTTTTAGTTATAACTTTGAAGTTCCCATTCTTCATGTTCCTATACATCTTTCGAAAGGACCATGAGTGTTGCTTCCTCTTCTTCTGAGTCAGAGTCATCTTCATCATCTGCTTTGAGGGCAATGGACTTTGACTTAGAGCTTTCACCATACTTAGTATCAAGGTGGAGCTCATGAGTCATAAGTGATCCAGCAAGTTGTTCCAAGTTGAACTTAGTGAAGTCTTTTGTTTCTTGTAAAGCAGTGACCTTAGTCATCCATCTATCCTTAGGAAGACTCCTAAGAACTTTTCGAACATGTTCATCTGATGAAATAAACTTACCAAGATAAGCTAACTCATTAATAATGTTAGTGAAACGAGTAACCATCTCTTGTATGCTTTCCTTAGCCTTCATGGAGAATAGTTCATATTGATTCATTAGTAAATCAATTTTAGATCTCTTGACTTCATTAGTTCTTTCATGGGTTACTTCTAGTAAATCCCATATTTGCTTTGCCGATTTGCATCCCATGATCCTAATGTGTTCATGGGGTCCAAGTTCACAATGCAACAGTTTAACAGCCATAGCATTAACTTCCATTTTTTCGAAATCAGCTTTGTCATATTTAGGGAAGAGTTTAGGAATTACCTCATTCTTGTCATTAGTAGTTGTGACCTCAAAATCACCAACTTCAATGACTCCATACCTGGTAGTTTTCAGCCTTGATGAATATCTCCATTATGTTCTTCCAGTAGGAATAGAACTTCCCATTAAAAAAAAAGTAAACTTTAGGTTACAGATTTACAGTA